>SJOL01005146.1:41285-124665 GCA_004794785.1 Opisthorchis felineus | reverse complement strand
CTGTTGCCCAATTTGACATAGAGTACGGACATTAAAGGCTGCAACGTGGATCAGATCTTTTGAGGTTAGTAGGTGATTATTTTGGTTTATTTTTCTGGGCGATGGTTGAGACACGGAACAGTGGCTAGGGGATTGGCAGATGGATTGATTGCACTGCATTGTACGATGGGTGGGGAGGAGTGTGGGAGAAGGCCGGTGAGCGAAGAGCTGCAAGGGCAAATGATACTTCCCGGTTGCCCAGGCCGAAGAAGGGGGTTTAGTTGAGGTATCCCACCTTGAGCCTTTAACTCAAAAGTCTGACCCACAAGATAGTGGGAGGATGTAGGGTTTTGTTCGAGGATCCTGCCCCTAGCCTCTGACTCAAGAGTCTGGACCGCGAGACAGCGGTTGTTAGGGTTTTCTTGGGGATCCTTCCAGAAGCCAATGACCCAATAGTCCGACCTACTTGGCTGTAAGGGGCCGGCCTGGCCCGGGGGCGCAGAAAGTAGGGCATTATCGTCTCACTCCTGATACGGCTGTGCACAGCAGGTGCCTTTTGAGCAGCACCGGACCCTTTGGTTCTAAAAGCATTTCGACCGTATTCAGTAATGCGCCGGTGGTCACGGTCAACCTTTGGGCGATCGGAGTGTGCAGTTTTGGGGTCCGACCTTTACTAACCCGTCCTTCCTCGGGGGAAGGCAGCATCGCTGCTTCCATAAATATGGACATACTGGTCGCCTGGAGGAAACGCCTTACTGCCTTCACACTCCTATCGCAGAGGACAGTACGACTTTACCTCCAGACCGCCTTGTAATGCGATTACTCGCAGTACGGGGACTCGCTGTTCTTCACCGGGCTGCTCCCCGTTGGCCTTCCTGGCATGGTTGAACCTTTAGGAACTGAGTTCCAGCCAGTATAGCCCGCAGGATCATTGCAGCACAGAAGCCCGACCACCACGACAAGGTGACAGCTTTAGCTTTTAGCACAGATTGGCTTCATATGCTGGGCGAAGTCTCGATTTCATATTTTTCCATCAACTTCCAAATACAACTTCGTCTATGTCTCTAACTTGATATGTTTTGGTACTGCTAAGCCATTTGTCCAGCTGGACGCCTCGACATTTTGGAAGGGTAAATTTCCTGGTCATCTCTTGTTGGAGAGGAGATGGAGGTGGAGATGAAAACACGCAAACAATTCGATGAAACTCATCAACTAACTCATGGACGTTGATTTTTAATCAACTAAACCTTGTGATTAAAGCCGCATAATTCCAGTATAGGTTTCACCTTTATATGCTTTAGCCCACCACAGGTGATTCTGTCGAAAAGATACCAATAGTTTTGCTATGTTTGCTATGTTCTCCTCCTGGGATCGATCAATCCAAGGGGACGGCGAAATGTCACCTTTCTAGTTTTGATTATCTTTGTAGGAAGAGACTAACTCATTGGAAAATCACTGAATGTTCTTGGGACAGAATTTCCTCCCTGATAAACCCCCCATGGACAGTTACGGTTATGAATGCAACTTCCCCAGCAAGAAATCGACCAAAACAGTGACTGAAAGAGGAAGCCTAAGGACCACTTGAACTGCAGTGTATTTTTGTGTGGACTACACCATTCATTTCACAGAGGACGATCATATTTGTGTAGATTTCCAGACCACAGACGATTAGGTTGGATCTAGTAAGCTTGAGGAGAACACAGCGATTCAAATGGGATGGAGGCAATTATGGTGGAAGTTATATGGATTGACTGGTTAACTAGCCTTCTGATTGGTCGAGATTCAAGTGACATTTCAATCCGGATTACCCAATTTCTACCTTTTGACCTTTGCTTGCTTGGTCCTGTGGTCACCTGAAGGTTTGTCTGATTTTTGGTTGAATCATGTGATCGAGCTTGTGATTGCGATTCATATAGATGTTGTTGCTGATTATCGGAAATCCCCTTGCTTTGTACCTTCCGTAGTACATATATATATATATATATATATATATATATATATATATATATATTAGGTTTTTATTACCATCAACCCACAAAGGCGTCTTAGGAGGAAATATTCTTCCTCCAGTATATTCCGCTTTATGCTTTTACGGCCCGGTTGTTCCTGATTCTACCGTTGTAGATATTCTGACGACTATCGCCGACGAGATGCTCGCATGGGATTAAAAAACGAATTGAATTAACTTGTTGGGTGGTTCCAAGGATACTCCTTTTTCAATTTTTCATAATGCCGGGTTGTTATTCTCCACTTATCTTTGGGTAATCGTAATCAGCGTCGTGCCGTCGCTTATAGTTGTTAATAGCTGTTTCCCAAGGCCCGTTTAACCCTAGCTAATAAACTCAGGTGGTCACGACTCTCTTTCTGTAATTTCAGAATGAGGACTCTATCCGTCATTTTAAGTCTAATTGACAAATTATTTAACCCACCGGTTCTCCAGTCATATTCCCCGGCCTTTTAGAGTAGGATTACTACCTCGTGGTCACCACCTGGTGTGAAACGCCCGGAGTTTCTTGATAAACTTCATGGTTAGCAAACTCTTTAACTGCTTTAATGGATTTACTCAGATAATGTTATCGGACCGTAAGTATTGTCCTCCACACATTTTATTTCAGGGTCTTGTAGACTTTCTGCAAACTGTCCAAGTGCAAACTTTCGCCTAAGAACACCACCACGCATCCGAATTCTGTGATTGCGTTCACGGTCCGATATCTTGTTAACCCTGATTCCTTGGTGCACTCTAACCATGCCTGAACCATTTCTTTCAGACTGTATTCCTATCGGTATGTGGATTAAGTCCTCACTTTTATAAATCTGAATTTGTGTGTTGAAAACTCTTCTTTCAGGGTAGCTAAAGCCGTCATTAACCTTGATTCGAATCATTAACAGCGTCCATCTCACGAATATCAATGGAGATCGAACCCACGAAAATCCGGTTGGTAGGTGAACATAATGTCATGGGTGGCCGATCAACAGTGTGATGAACGCTAGAGCGAACACAATGATGCTGTGGCCCGTAATCAGATTTTGAGCAAAATTATGTCCTAAACTATTACATTCATCGACAAGAACTGTCGTCGATTTTCTCCTTGTTTCATTTGAGTGTTACTGACAGAATTCTTTGTGCACATTCCCTACCGTTTAGCCGTGACCTTGGTTTGACCACCCGGTTGGTAGTTTACTAACGCACATGGCTAGTTCCAGTAAAATTTTACCTACGGAGTTTATTTGAACATTGCCTCCGATCGAATTAATACGATGATACCAAGGTACATTTTTGCTTAGGTGAGTCATTCTAACTCGAAAAACTGTGAGCCGTAAATTATGATTCAACATGGTCGCTGGGCTGTATCTCACCTCCCGGATACCGTTAGTCTACACGGTACTGTCCAATCCAAATTCATTTCCTTGAAATGGGTTCTCGGATCAGTTGTTTGTAAGACCTGTGTTTATACTGATCTGAGAAGACTAAACACCCGTTAGTGCCCAATGAAGCTGGGATCAGTAGCACGCGTTGCTTATTTTCCACCGCGGTTTTAGTTGCCACTCACAAGCTACGGATAGAACGAGGTGGGCCGTTAACCTCTTGCTTAACTAAGAAAGACAAGCTTGACGCGCATCTTGCACACGTGCGAAAAGGACACCACAACTGATATGCAGTAAGAGGCTGGCCTGGTTGGTTTTATTGCGGCCGTTGTGGGGTCTAATAAATTCCTGTAAACCCGTACGATATCTGTCCATAACCAGTTAAACTGCCCATGGGAGGGTGTACAAATAAAAAATTGTGACCAGCTTTTGGCATCTTTATCTATCTCCTGGTTTTCTCTACTTGAATACATTTTTTGACAGAATGGCAAAACTTATCTTTGATCTATCGTAAGCTGTGGAACTATTTATTTATCGTCCGATGTACTGCTGGGTAGTGCCAATTAACTTTCATCTCCCCCAATAGGGAGTTTGATTGGCTGCTTCGAATGATTTCCAGTAATGTGAAGAGGATTTCTCAGCTGAAATGCCCATTATTTATGGAATCATCGTCCTTCTGAGCAGGCTACTGATACATCGCACATACGGTTCTTATCAGCTTTCCAGCATAGACCGACCTAATGTGATAAAGTAGGGACTATTATTAGCTCAGGATGTTCAGTTAGTGGTCGGATTTTTCTCTGGGCTTGACAATTTTGTTGCCATCGTTCCCTAGAACGGCGGTGCACCACTGCACGAACACTCACCGGTGGTCTTACTTGGACTGGTGTTGAAATTGCCACGTCCGGCGAACTGTTTGATCAACAGTAGATCGACTTCGTTTTCAGATTAAATCTAAATCACCCTAATACATACAAACTAACGGATAATTAATGTTTAATCAGTTACTTTCAGGTGAGTGAACTGCGTAACTGTCTAGAATCAATTTTTCGTTCGTTCTAGTTTGGTTTTCTTTCACAATTATCATGAATAACGTGACTGTCAGTCATGAGTAAAGTAAGAATCATAAGCGCGTTCGACAAAGTTAGATTCAGTGTGAATGTAAAGCTCAAGCCTTATGGGCCAGGAGAAGTCTTTAGTTAGCCTCTTCCCTCCATTTACAACTCATAGAACAATAAAATTCAATATACGACGCGTCCATCGCATGCGCGCAACCATAGTCCCAAAGTCAGACAATGTCGTTGTCTGCAGTTTTACGTCACTTGTTGAGAAATGAAGTATATAGCGTGGGTAGGTTCCGATACACTGGCGGTATAGCTCTCACATCTGGCTGTCTGGCTGTCTAGCTTGCTGTCTGTCTGATGCGGGTTCGGCGACAGGCGACTTTTTTTCGCAATGTCTGGAAACTGTGACGCGCGCAAGCGCGTGGCATACAACTGCTCTACACACCGCTTCATTTGTTCAGACAAGCATACATGCGTGGACTAGCCATCGACTTTAACCATTTACGTCAGTCGGCGTATAAGCAGGACCTGCTCTGCTCTGGTGATAAGGTCGAACAGAACATGCTTCATTCTTGTTTTTCAGGCTAAAAAAACCCCAATGCACTCTTTCCACTGATGGGCCGGAAGCTCTCGGTTACGTTTGCTTGTTTTGAAGAAAAAATGACGCATGCGTGAATGAAGAGGCGTAGCGATATTTTCACAACTGGCTGTTTAGACTATATCTCCATCAGATGAATGCTAGTCTAAATGGTCGATCGATTGAACAATCGGGCAATTTAATCCCTGAATTTTTCTCCGGAAATTGTAGATAAAAGTGTATACGTTCGTTATTTTAGAAAGTCGGTTGATACTAGGTCTCTCCGGCTAAGTTTTATTACCACTTTCATTGCAGCAAAAGAACTACCACCTAAAACTCAGCTAGGTGCGTCCACAAACAAAGAGCAGCTGTTGTGAATGTCGACTGAGAATCACCTATATCTTAGCAGTTGACATCAAAAAAGCCTCAATATTACGACCGGTTAAGAACGAAAAACGATAGAGGTTTTAACGTAAAACGCGCAGGTGTTAAACATTTTTTAATAGTATCAGTCAGAAGGATGCAAACCTGATATTGTGTGACAGAATTTTACGAGCTTTTAGTCTCTAAGCCATCCTGCTTGCTGAAGAAGATGTGTGAGGAGCCTAACAACACGGAATTAGTTACCATACCTTCTCGTAATCAGCAACAATTAGTTTTCTATGGCACCTCAGGCGCTTAAGACGGTTTCAGGCTTCACCCTGATTATGAAACGAACGTATGATACATGCTCTGGTCTGCTTTTGTATAATAATAGTAATATAGTAATCGTTGAGCTGATACACCCTTTCGGTACCTAACTGCCATGCTACCCAAAGGAGGCACCAGGGCTGAGATACTGACAGGGTTTCTAAGCCTAGAAAGGAGCATTTCAGGTTCTGAGGTTGGGTTCGAACCATAGGCATTCTGGTCAGTGAGTTCGCGCCCTAACCACTGAGCTATCTCGAGCTCTGCCTTTGTATGTTGATCCGCAGCTACAATGCCATGCTTTTTAGGCTGAATAAACCTTACACAGCCACTTAATTGCTGAGGTGCTATCTAAGCAATATACTGATGGCAGAGTTTCCATAACTGTCGAAACCGGGTATCTGTACAACCATGATATTATGTATTAAAAATTATTCGCTAACTCATACAAACAGAGTGCTAATAATTGATATGCTTTTCAAAGCTGGTCACGAGTTCGCAAGCGGGTTCGAATGTCTGTTTGGTTGTTTACTTGGTTTGATTGCTTTCTGGTTGTTGATCAGGTGATTCTTGGTCTGTACGTCTAGCTTAGCGACTGACTTGCAAACTGCTTGTTGCAAGTGGAGGAGGCACCACCTGTATGTTCACTAAATACAAATTAGAAGACACTGTGAGGAGTAAGTTCGTCAGGATGGATATTTCATTAGGCACTGAATTCATATTTCAGTGTCGGGGCATGTCAAAGTATCTATATATTCGAGCTCATCGCATACCGTTTCCCTGAGGAAATGAGTATACAAATGAGTATACCACGTACAACTGACAACGTACGCTATCAGCATCATCGTCAACATCATTGACAGTATCACCAACAAAGAACACGAGTGCTTCACTGCCATTCGTCCATGTCAATTTATTTGAATAAAGCTTTATAATGCACAGAGGAGAAATGGAACAGCGAAGGACCTAAGGCTAGCCTAAAGCAACCATCCGAGGTGCCTACACCTGCAACACTCACTCAGACAAAATAGATAGATACTGACAGCATGAACTCCACTGATACCGGTTAGCTGCCATATCGTCCAGTGTCACCAGCCAAGCACACAGAGGGTCACATGAACCCCATCCTGGAAGACGAACAGCACCTATACCACCCAAACTTCTCGTAAAATTCTCCATTCCCTTCGGTCATGTCATATTCTGTCCACCACTACCTTTGCGCCACACCGAATCAGGCACGAAAACAACACGCTTCTAGGTGCACGGTAACTCGGCATGCGTAACACATGTCCCAGCTAACTTAGCTTGCATTGCTACATTCATCCTTTGAATGAAGAACACTCTGTTTCACCACATTCACCTCATTCAGAATTCGATTCCAGCCATAGTTCCTAGACATCGGTGGTCAGAGCTTGGAAGTGGTTTCCGATCCTTCGCCAAGAGTGACCAAGTCTTGGGGCCTTATAAAAATAATGCCCATACTGCAGTCCGATATACGCGTTCTTTGAAACCCAGCGATATGTCTCTCTGACAACACAAGTGGTACAACTTGGCAATCGCAATCCTGGCCTTTACTTCGTCTGTCACACGGCCGCCAAAGCTAATACAACTTCCGTAATACACATAGTGTTTCACAACTTCCATTGTCATTCCTTGAACTTTTAGAGTTATTTTCAAGGCTATACGTCCCATAGCATGAGTTTTTACTATGTGGGCGCGAAACACATGCCGAAGGACTGGATGAACTTTGGCCAGGATATCTAGTGATGGCTGTGCTTCCTGCATCTCTTCAAAAAATTAGGACAATTTCGTCTACTTATTCTGAGTCAACCAACTTCTCTTTCGGAGGTTTTTGAAGCCTTTTAAATTCAGCCTCATTAGTTCATCAATTACGAAATTGAACAAAAATTGAGTGGGTGGACATCTGTGTTGTTGGACACCACTGCTTGCTGTTCTCGGACCCTCGGTTCACGCTCCTTCGTAAGACGACGTACAATAAGCGTCGCAATGAGTGTGCGTCAGGCTAACTTCCCTGTGATTTCCACTGCAAGCACCCTTTCTGAAAAAATGGGCACCACTAATGACTCACTGCAGTTGGTTGGTGCAGTCTCGTTCGCCCAGATAGAAGCAAACAAGTGAGATAAGCACTGATTGAAGATTTCACTTCCATCTTCAAACACAGCGGGTGTGTAACGAAATCAATAAATGCCAGGGGAATTACAAGGTTAGTCAACAGTTACTACAAAGGATGTCTACGAGTAACTCTGGCCATCTATATACAATGCGATATTTGTAAATATACAGTGGCTCGATTGACATTCGAAACCGCACACCCGGGACACATCGAGTGACACAGTGACCCTAAGACTAGCGTTCACTGCCAATGATTCTGATGCTTAGGTTTCTCATGGATCATGGACACCTTGTGACCAGACAAATTGCAGCAACCTTATCAACCCTTAAAAGGAGCCTTCCGTTTTGATAAACTTGCAAAATATACTAAATGTAACGGAAAGCTATTTGTGCGTAAAACGTGGTGCGGTAGAATTTGGCCACATCATTATTTGATTACGGTAAATCTGTTGATTGTTCTGTGATTCTGTATACTTTTCCTATTTTCAAAATGTCCATGATAGTAGCGCCTGCTGCGTACGAGACATCGTCTTGTCGAGGTACAAACTTTTCTTCAATGAGGTTTAGTCTCCACCTTCAAGAGTTCACTCAAATCCCTCAAAACCAATTGCCTTGCTTTTATGGCATATCGAACACATGTATCATGCGGTTTTGTCACGTGCAGTTTTAAATTACAATACTATTTCTACAGGAAATGCATCAGGAAAATGCTAGGAATGTCTCCTCGACAGAGGGAGGGAACGAATAAAATGTGTGTCACACACCAGTTTTAGTCTAGGTTCCGTCTGAGTGTTTCGAGTAGTTTTTGTGAGCATGCAGTGGGATATTTTATTTCGCCTGGAGTAATAGCACAGGTATTCAATGCTACTGTATATCGTTGACTGAAGCATAGTTGTGAGAACGGTGTGCCTGAATAGTAAGCATAAGTGCTTATAACCTAGGAAAACAGGTGAAAAGTTTGTTTGTCACCCGCTCACACTCTAGTATCATCACAAAGTGACACGGTGTGTTACGCCTTTGTACTTCAGTATAACAGCGAGAGCACCGACAGCTATTTTGATCTCGCTAGGTCTCATTCGGCAGACGTTGCTCTGCTCTACTCTGTGTTTAAGCGTGGTTACTAGAAATCCATGTTTCAACCATGGTATGTTCCAACAAATGTTACCGTGCACGACCTGAGGCTGGCTTATAGCCTAGCTAAACAAGAAGAATGTCCTGATTTAGAGAACCAAATTATCAGTAATGGTTATGACCTTGACAATTCATTGTGAAAGGCGAGTGATGAACCTTGGATACTAGCACATGGCATTCATGCTGTGCTGTCTCTCCTTGGGGGGTTATTCCGTAACTCAGTGGGGATTACAAGTGGGAAGAACTCAGTGTTGTCAAAATTGTCTTGTCAACAAGAATACTGTCTTTCTCTGGACGTGAATTGTTGGGTTCCTCATGAACCAGTAAGTTCACAGTGACAGAACATCAAATGACTCCACTGCAAGCTCACTGGTTCATTATGTTAAATTACAGAAAATTTTAGTGCAAAGTCTACATTTTCGCTCACCTTCACTAAAATAAAATATCAAGCTAAAAGTCAGGAGTTACGCGTTTTGCCCATTGCACAAGCGATTGATGAATTCATGTTTGAATAAGTAATTCCACCAAAAAACAGCCAAAAGTTGGGGAATCAGATCGGTGTGCCATAAAAGCGGTACAGCTACAAACCAACTAGTGCCGCGTTGTATCTTCGAGTAGGTAAACGTCAGTCCGGCTGAGCATTACCGGATGGGTTAGTTCTAAACGCAATCTGTGGTGACGATTGTGTAAACCTAGTGGACAAAATGTATGCTTGGAGCATGAGAGTAGTTCATCGACCGCGTTTATGCTGTTGGACAGTTCATGAGCCTGTATTAATTTCCACATCCAACTCTTAGAAGTTCAATGGAATAACAAAAGTTATTGTAGGAATCTCGGCGAAACGGTGCCGTAACGGAGAATCCGTAGCCTGAGGAGGTTTGAAACATACGAAAGCTGATTCGTTTATGTTGTGGCTGTAAGGACAAGTCATATTGGAGTGCGGAAATATTTATCAGCTTATGCCTTAGAGATTGATGAAACAATACGAATTGTATAATAATAATAGCAATATTATGACAATACGTATATTGCTACGTATATATGATAAGGTGCTGTACTCCAGCGTCATCAGCGATGTATCCAATCCTTAACAGAACTCTCCAAGAATGTGTTGGCAAAAGGTTCTGATAGTTTGGTTACTTACGCCTGTAATACAAATATTCCGTAAAAAATCTAATATTGCTATATTCAAAGGATAGTCCACAGTAGGCGGATACATATGAGAGTTTGTTTTCATTCGATGAAGTAGATAAGAAATCATGCCCATGTTTTTTTCATTTTCTCCTGAGTTATCCAATCGATATCACTCATTTTCGAAATCCAGATGAATAAGCGTGCTTCTGTGTGACTGTTTTTTGGAACGGAGGAAACTATGCGGGAAGAATTGATCTTTCAATTGGGGCATGCTAGTTCAAGCCGGAATACTCCAAAATAATTAGGCTGGATTTGTAGTCACTCTGGTTATCTCAAATGAAATTCGCGCTACTGTTGTTTCGTTTTCGTTTCGGGTGTGTTAAATAGTACAGGATACGACAAGTACAGTATATGGCAAGAAGCAATGGAAGAAGGCGAATTATTACGTCATTGTACCTCCCTATGGTTGTGCAACCTCTGGGGGAGTGCAGAAGTCACATTTACAAGTAGCTTATTTCTTCCATTTTTCATATGCCCATTGGCTACCGGAAACCAAGATAACCTCCACAAGGGCCAAGTAACCACTAACTAGACACACTCCAATTGTACTCGATACTCATTTCACTAGGTCACTCCCTTGTGGGTCACCTCCAAACGATAATGTCTATCCAGCTCTCAAAAATCGGCATTCCGACAAAGATTATTCTGCACCATTTCAGCAAATGTTCATCGTCAGTGACCGACACACGGCCTTCTATATTGTCGAAATTTCAACAACCATTCTGAGAATTGTATGTTGCCTTAGACCGTTTTATTTGTAAGTGATTACCATGCTGTTCACTTGCCAGGATAGCAGCCCGCCTGGATATTATTTTTGAGTAGAGGCTACTTCTCTTTTTTCAGTAGTAAGAAAACGCAGATTGCGTGGCAGCTTCTGGACAAACCATTGTATCAAGCTATGCGAAGTACCGTTTGCACTTTCGTTTGCAAACACATCTCTTAACGTGAATTAAAACTGCCGTAAAATGTATGGGTGGATCTCGTTCAATCGAGTGAAAATTTCGTGCCATATTCGTCGAAACCCAACAACTATGCTTTTTGAGCGCTATAGAAATTTGACCATTTCAAGTAGAAATTTTCAGTGCTTCCGAGTTCAGGAGTAATTTCCCAAGGCACTGATCAGTATTTTCATTGTCATTAGTGGTAGTTTCTTGCCCAAATGACTGTGACCAGCACAAAGATGGTTCCACCTGGTCAGTGGCGCCTGGTATTATTATATGTAGCCTCACCCTCGAGTGACAACTCCTCAGATAGAACGTTCACTTGCTGTCTAGAGGAATCTTGGTAGGTCAGGTGTGTAGGCCTACACACCGACGCACTACCACGCACTGCCAACTTACTGCGCACTGATGAGTGATGATGAAATGTTTGCCTACCTCAGTGAACGGAGCAAAGACCAGAAGGCTCACTCGTCATTTGGATTGCTCTATCGCTAGTATAGGGAGATTGGGGAAGTGCAATCAAGGTTTCGTTTAAAAGGGGAAATCATTCTATGCCAGAAAAACCCGAGCAGCACTGTAAAGCTCTTTATTCCTTATTTGGAATACGCAGTACGCAGTTCCGTCGAACCCTATAAAGCCGGTTTACGTACGAGTTGCCCATTGATTTGTCGGTTTTTGCTAAGCTAAAATCTATCGCATTCCATAAAGTTATTTCCTATCTACTTTGATAGGCAAAAGCTGAGGTTACTCAAACCTGCTCGAAACCGTATTGATCATATTTTAGCTCGTCTGGATCAGGAAACACGATTTTCAATATTTTTATGGGTAGAGTCACGTATTGCCATAATCTCCTGCGGACCGTTCTCATCAAACTGGTTTGGTGGTCAATACTTTTGGACCGAATAAAAGCTGCCCGTCATGTGAGAACCAATTCTTTTGGAAAGGTTCTTCCCAAGCGGAAATTACAAACGAGGTGTATCAGATCTTTGCCCCGTACATGACTGGGCGGTTTAAAATAGACCAACTTTGGTCCTGACGAAATTAACCGAGCTGTCGCCTGGTCTGTAATGGGGCTGAAAATATCTTCATCCAGTGCTTGAAATGCTCGCTGAAGGAGGGCCTACTGAGTAAATTTTAAAGTAAGCCCTTCAGTCCCTAAATGTCAAGTTATAGGAGCGCCGAATGTTTTTTTTCGTTCACTTCCAGTTTCACATAAATAAATGAGCATGACGTGGGTGAGTAGAATGCGCGCGACATTGTTATCATTAAACTTACGCAGCGCACCAACTTAGTTATTGCATTTCTACCAGTAAATTTATGGGGTCGTGTATGGAGCACTAAGCCCAGTTGAATAATCCTGCTTTTCGGATTGAAATCCAAAGGTTTGCTCTTTAAGTGTTTCGCACTCCAATTTTCTTGGTGGGGATACTCACTCTGTTTTAAATCTGTTATCGGTTCGCTCAGTTTTTGGTACCCGGATCGCCATCGGCGACAATATTATGCTTGCGTCAGCTTTTGGTTGTGAATGCGATCGTTATTCCACACACACGAAAAAAAACACGCCACCACATGAACCCTCTTATTTGCAGGTAGACCGTCACTCGTGTTGTACACATTTGTTCCCCAGTCGTCTCAAGAGACCAAGTGGGGAAATTCGTGGGAAGGCAGACGAAGCTCTGCTAGGATTATTCACCAGACCATGATGCTTCCTGTGCTTCCTGTCAAACACACAACCCGTCGTTGATGTGAATAATGAATGAACCAAAATTAATCACGCACCATTGCTAGTCTTCGTCGTGGTCGTCGCAGTAGCAGCAGTGGCTGGCACAGTTTTTTTTTTCGAACCAGTGGACCGTAATGAAAACAGTGGTTTCCGTAGCCAACAACGCTCCCAAAGCCTTCGCCTATAGGAATTTATATAAAAAAAATGGAATGGATGATGTCACGCAATCACCAGTAACTATAAATCAGCTGAAACATGCAATAGCACACAGGCACACAATATTTTGCTCCGCCGATGTTATTCTTGTTCATCAATGTGTCTCATTACGTACGGTAGTCTGCTACGTGATTCTGTTTTAAGTTTCTGTCTCGTCTTTGCTGTGGGGAATGGAATCATTGATGAGCGACCAGGTTTCTGGTACACATCGCCAAATGAAGAAGATGGGAATGTAGCTGCGGAAAGCGGTAGAGCAGATGCTGGTGGGGGGCTAAGGTAGTTGCCTGGAGCGAAGTGGTCTTCTAGGACTACCAGTCATTGTAGTTATCTTGTTAGTGTTAGCTAGTATTGGAGCAAAACCATAGCTACACAAACCTGCGTTGAAGATTTCTTCCACACAGATGTATCCTACAATGCATTTGAAGCTCAATACGCTGTCATTTGCTACCTTCAGACCAGCACTATTGGAATCATTCAACTCAACTTACCAAAGGAAAGATTGTGATTCGGACGAACCATTATAAATAAGCTAACGTAATGAAAACTTGTCAGCGACCGATTTTGGACATTTACCGCGAAATTGTATAAGCAAAGCGTTGAGTAGTGAATAGGCTATTCTATTTGGTTAACATTTCTGGAGCAGCAACATTGTTCCTGAATCTGTTCTGCTGACCAACACCAACCAGAAGAGTGAATTTTTGTTGGTGCCAAACATAACGTTTGGAGTTTGTTCTGAAAGCAGGTCCAGCATCGTTGAAAAGCCAAAGTCACTGTACATCTGCTTCAACCTTACTGGGCAGTGGCAGTAAAATGTGCCTCACAAAGATCGGGAGGGGTTTGAACCCACAAAATTTCGGATTGAAGATTTACGGGGTAAGATGACTCAGTGGTTAAAGCGCGAATTTACTGACCAAAAGGTCCGTGGTTCGAACCCGAACTCTGCCTCTAGGCTTGGGCAACCTGGCAGCATCCCAACCCTCGTGCGTCCTTCGGGTGACATGGCAGATAGGCACCGAAAGGGTGCTATAGCTGAATGATCTGATTTATTTATATTTATTAGAGATTTACTAATACACTTTTCTGCTTTTTTTTTTGGGGGGGGGGGACAACTAACAGAGCTACTAGGTTGTACTTATGACAACGCGTATAACGTTAGTCATTCACACAACTTATATCTTTTTCCTTTAGGATAATAAAACCCACCAGACGACATATAGTCATTTTACCTACGCCAATGAAGTCACTACCAATCTAAGCAAGAGTAAGAATATGATAAAACTCTGACATATGTGCATGCTTCTTCTATGACATCGGTTGGATGGCATTCGCCTGCTATTGGTCATAGGTCCTGGCGAACTACAATAATTTGTGCGCCAATATGGTTTTGACAGAATACTTAACAAAATCCCAGCTGAACCTCTCTCTCAACTGATTGGACTGCACAAACTCTGCTCACGTTTCATTTCGTACGATATTCGAGATATCACAGTGTTCTTTCACAAGTTTGCTGAAAACTGTTCTACAGCCCACCACCGGTTTCACTCTTCTTCGGGCTCACCATGTAGGTTCAGCCTCCGAGTTTCCCTAAAACGTATGTTTTCCTTTACACAAACTAGACGGAATTCTCCAAATACTCTTATTTGGATACGAATTTGGCTTCGATGGGAGACTCAACTGAATTCAGTCGACCTAATTGAGGCTCACCAGGGAGGCACAGTCAGAAAGCTCTCAGCAACCTTATAAGTAGTGTTCCTCGGGAAAATATACTGCAATACCTTGAATATCGTAACAAATGAAACCTTAGGTGGCCTGCACGCAGCACATTCCGTTGAAGAATATCATAAAAGAGGTCCAGCTGGGATTCAGGTGAGTTCACCGCTACAACCAAATTCCTGTTCAAATGAGTGTATTTCGCAAAGTTTGTAAAATTTAGGTCCAAGCAGAGCATAAGGGTGACGGAAACTCAATGACTGTGCCTATCTGACCGGCCCAAAGAACGGCAAAACCGGCCACGGTTGCCAAGGGTTTTCAACAATCTTATGACTAATTACCTTAAAGATCATGTCATCTTTCTAACCCTTTTGCATGTCCTTGAGTACATTCATTCATATATAAAATCTGTATGGTTGTATAGGATTTGAAGGAATGCTGTGATTTTAAGGAGCAAGCAGAAAATGTCTATGGTTTTAAATACTGTACAAGTTTTAGACTTTCTAAAAAATGGATCGGAATTCATCCGTTTGTGAACGTGTTTTGATCATTCGAGGGCAACTTGTTCTATATAACCTGCATCTGATGTCTACACGGGGTAGAGAAGAACGCGCCTTGCAGCCTAGACATCGTAATGGTTCCTTCTATTAAGAATTATATTACCCTTCTTGTAGTCTATGCTTCTCAACGATCGTCTCCCGTCGTTTCACAATAAGCTTGATGAGTAGCATCAACAAGTATCCGCCGTTTTGAATATCCTCTGAAATGCTTCGTGGGTTAACTAACGAGTCGCCGAATTAGGTTATCAGTATTTAAGCTCACTTGTTCCGGACAGAATGAAATTCTACTCGCAATTAACCTAAACGTATTATTGATTGTAGCGCATTTGCGCATTTGGAAAAGTAGTTTAACTGAACGAAATTAATCTGGCAGAATCAAGGTGATGTGGGTAGTCTCTACACTATACTATAGAGTGCATATCTCGATCAACATCCACTGCTTCGTACGTGCAATCGATAGCCTGGTATAACCGTGCAGTGTAGAATGCATTCAAAATAGTGAATAATAACATAATGCTTTTGTATCGGAATACCACTGCAAAAGTACGGTGTGAAAGTCGTAAAGGTGCTGATCATTTTCTCAGTACATATAATTCATTGCCTGACGTGCAAGAAATCACGGGGTTCGCAACTAAGTTCTGCTTCACTCAAAGGGATCTTGTCTGTTTTCGAGAAATGCAGCTTCTGGAATAAGACTAGAATCCTACGACTAGGATGTGTAATATATCGTTTACGCTTTTCTGGAGTTAACAGTATCATTCGGGTCTTGAGGTTTGCGAAATGAACCCAAACTAAACCTGAGGTCATCAGAGACAGCCGACTGAAGTACATCAGCTTTGCATATCTCCCTCGATGCTTAGGAAAGTAACCTTCCTACTGTTCATGCTCCACTTACTTTGCATCATTTCTGCGATACTCATCATTCCAGAGGCTTTCTGTTCTGAAAGATTGGCGGATGGGTTTTGACGCATTAGTGAAGCATTTATCGCAAAAATGCATCGGAACATCTTTGCTTGTTAAAAAAGCAGAATCAAACACAGGATCCTGGTTTTTAAGTTGGTTTTGTACGTTGCTGGCTTGTGTTTAATAACGTCTTTCTACAAAAATATATACAGTGCTCGAAATTCTATGAATTAAAATTGAGAGCAAACGCATGGCTAAGGGAAAAACTCTGGTGTTCGACAGATGGCCTTGAGGATTTGTAAAAAATAATCTTATGTTCTAGTCCATATAAAGTGAGAAAACCTGATAAGAATTCTTGCTTGAAGGGTGATGTTTGGCGTTTTTTCCCTATGGATTAGGCGCATTACGTCAGGCACGCTTTGAAGTGCGTGAGGCCACAAGATCTGCATAGCAGATGAGTTTGACGTTCTCATACTGTCTACACTTGTTTCTGTACCAGCCGTGTTTAGATGGCAGGCATGAACAGGCATCATGCCAACCCTCTCATCCGTTTACAACAGTTGAAGATTTCTTCAGCTGATTCGTCGAATGCGTAGTGATAATGCCATCTTTGAATTCCGACTGAATGCCAACTGATACCATTCGTAAGGTTGCTGAAAAGTCTTTGGCAGCCCATGACCGGTTTCATCCTTTTCAAGCTAACCAGGCAGGTGCACCCCGAGTTTCCATCAACCTTGTGTTCTAATTGAACCCAAATTGAATCCAAAAGTCGCGAACTGCACTCATTTTCCCATTCATCAGGTTTCACCGAGGAACACAACTGAACTCCTATTGCAGATCTCGTCTGTGATATTCTTCATTGTTTCCTAGAGGATGTGGAGATAAAATCTCCTACTTCGAAACAAAATTCTAAGTTTTTTGTTTCACGTGTATTAGTGAGATGCCGTTAAGAATTAAAATCAACTGTGATGGTAACATGGTCCCTCGTTTCTTATTTCAGTCTCCAGACTGCTGGCGTCCGAGAAGAATCACTGAACGCCACGAGTTAATATCAAAAGCTCAAGCTGTTCCTCAACCGAACCGTTATTCCCACAGACAACTTCCCCACAGAGTGTCCCGACAACCGGAAAAACGCATGCGGACAAAGCCCAAACCGGGCATATGTAAACATTACTCAGCCGAAGTCACATCCTCGAACACGTTTTCCAATGACCAAGGTGACGAACTGGTACATACCGGCTGTCGACGGACACCCTGGTTTGCCACACCCAGAGAGTGCAAATTCGACCACCAGTTGTGGTCTGCATTCAGTAGCATGAACTTGTGCTCCAGTACAGAAGATGAAGATCGTTTTCGGCGAAATTCGCAAACTCTCGATTTCCTCTCTTCTCTTTCACCCACAGTAAATATCATTCCGCCACCAAATCACAATCCATTTGCAAAGAATGAATCCGTGTGAATCACATTCGCTGTTAAACTTTTGACCCGATCACACACTTGTGTACATAGAAACAAAAGCCTCCTTGAGTAAGGCACTCTTTTGAATGGGTTATTTTTCTCTTACTAAAAAATAACCGTGTAAATATCTTCTCTGCTCATGGTTAACAATGTGTGCAGTTTCCGTGAATTTTTGGAAGTAAATCACCATTATATGTGCGGTTATTTAAAAGGCACACGCAGTATCAGTTCTTTTTCGCTCAGCGTAATCTCCTTCCATGCTGACGCCTCTTCAGTCCTCTCGTCCAAATATCTACGTCATTTTATCCGACATGTTACAAAATGTTGTCAAGTAAAGCTACCGATTCTGCCAAAGATGCAGGTAGCAACCGGTGATCATGATGAGTAGTGTTATTATTTTCTTTTCTTTTATTTTTGTGGGCTCAAATAAATCAGGGGTTGGATGGAGGGGTTCGAATCTACCACTGGCCCCCTCACTTCGCACGCTGAGGCTTGTGCAACCTTTCGTATAGTAATCCACAGTTTTCCAATGAGTTAGGTGTTAGAAGTGAACGATTCACTTTTTAAGGGATATGAGATTAATGTGGTTATCATAAAATGTGTACCAAATAGTAAAACACAACCGTGGTGGTCTTTTTAGAGTGATGTCCAGATTAGATCAAATATCTTGGAAGGTCGTTACCTGGCACCGTTGAAGCGAATTTTTGCTGCATTGCGTTTAGGGAAGTCTCCCTTTTATGTTAGTTCTGTATTCCGCGACACAAGGAAGTTACTCCTTAAAACGCGTTTTATGATAAATGATCCAGGAATTCCAAGTATACAAGTTACATAGACGTATAGACAAACCTGGGAACAGATTTGAACTGCCAATCATTCACTTACCAAATTATCTTAGGATACTCTAGATGCGATAAAATCCAGAAGGACACTTTCGAGCAAATACCTGTATGAATTTGGTTTGTAATGCGCAAGAACGTCGTTGTGGACATTAAAACATCAGTAGTAACTACTGATACTTAACGGCTAGATCACCAAAGAAAAAGAAGACCTTGGTAAGAGTAAAAAGAAATGGGAGGGTTAGGAAACATATTGCAAAAGGGCCCATGTTTCCGGGGAAGCGGGCAAGAGATTTGAGTACACCTGAATCTAGCAATATAGTGGAAACACGCATATGAACGCCGTCTTGGAGTAAAACGCCATCAGTCAGATTGATCCAACTCCGGTTGCAAACCTCAAACAAGCCCGGTCTACAACAACATGCCAGGCTGGCTAGGAAGTGACTAGAGTAGATTACGTGCCATATATTGTGATGTTGCGACCACGCGAAAACAATCACGCAGATTAAGCCAAGAATACGTTGAAATTCCGACACGGCTTACCAGTCATGGCTTCCACTTCATTTCGCCTTGTTGTTAAATATCTCGTACCGAAACGTCAGTGACTGCAAATGACCGAAAGCTACCTGAGTGAAGACGAGGAAGATGTATCAGGTTTGTCGTACTGTTCAGAAGTGGTTACGTCACTGCATGCTGAATCATAGCAGTTGTAGGGAATCAATTCGACGTTTACTTGCTGTACCGAGTGATGTTATTGGTTCTAAGTATATGTTTGAGCCAGATGAAGAAGTATCAAGAAGATTTTCCCCACTCCGATGGTACTGACTTTAACCGCACCGTTCACTGCTCTTTCTCGTCAGATCAGAGCAAACAAGTTCTGGGTGGAGACACGTGAACGTCATGGCTGATCCAGCCTAGTCATTTCAGTCGTATCTGATCCTCAACAGAGATTTATTGTGAAACAGCACCATTCACCTTTCAACATTTCTCACGATGTGTGCAATTTTTTCGAGGTAGTGACAGTCGAAGACAGCCGATCTCATTTTACCTTAATCATACGACGGAAATGCTTTAACATTTCAAACCAACACTTGATGCAATTCAGCCACTCATCCACAAGCTACGGGCATATTGTCGTTATAAATGCCTCGGCTGAATAGAACGAATGCGTCCCCTAGACAGTCTGTGGTTCACTTCGCTGACAGGGGAACCAGCGCTGCAAATATCATGGCTACGTCAAGCATCCTACCAATCCAGCGTCCTGAAAGTTATTGCGAATGAGGTGGCAAAATTATGTAGATTTTTTATAACTTGTGCTTGAGTTGAAACTGACTCACTGGCACGATATCATCCGCCTGTAGTACGTAAACGTCTTGAACTGGTTCGACTGCAGTTTGACTCCATAGTGGGTTTGATGGCATTCGGATAAGAGGGGATAATACTGATGGCGTTGATGAACACTGCGCCGTGAACTAGACAGCACACCTTGGAGAGTCTCATGAACGTTGAAATACAGGGACTAAACAAGTAGGATCACAAGTGCCCCGCGCAATTTTGTGTGGACGAAATGTCCAATCAAAATCAAAGTGACGGAATGCATGATGATAAGCATACTGTAACGAATATGGCACGAAGAGACTGGATACAACCACGGTTTGCTCACTTCAGTGACTCATTGAGATGTATTGGAGACTCTACGTGTGGTACTCACAGTCTCGTGTCGTGGGTAGAGGTCTGACTAACAAAGCATCCTGGTCCTCCAGTTTCGGATTCCCGCCGGGAAGGTGCTGTATTGAACGCATCTTTACACTCCGTCAGGTGCTAGAGCAACTTCATGCACAAAGGCGTCCTACAGGTTTGGTGTTTATTTGACCTCATAATTGCCTTCTATCCTATCTACCGGTTCGTTCTTTTCAGCACACTTGTGCAACAGGGTAGGCCGAAGAAGTTTCTGGGTATAATGTGTCCTTTGTATTTACATAACTGTGGATGGGAGAGTGTATAGGGAGCGCCCCAAAAGCTTTCCCACTAGCAGTGATGTCAAACAATAATGTCCACTCTATCAATTTTTGTTTAAATCCTTCGCTACCGAAGTATTTAGGTGAACACTGGAAGGTCTCCGAACGCCCGGTGTGCAGATCTCGCAAGTGAGAACCTTGCCGACTTAGACTATACAGACGACATTTGTCTAGTTTTCGAAAACAGCAGGAAGCACAAACGTTGCTTGAAAAGCTGACCAGCATGTACTTCGCATCCACGAAATGGAAAATCATGCTGTGGAACATACAGCTTTCAAGCATGCCTGTAAAAATTGAAAGAGTGAGGCTGAAAGTTGTGGAACGCTAAGCGTATCTCAAAAGTTTTATTTGCTCTGGTTGTTATGCGACGGACAAAGTGAACGCAAGAATCTCATAGGTTTGCCAATTTGCGCCACTTCTTTTGTAAATGTAAATGTAAATCGCTGTGTCTCAAAGTAAGCGTATACTGGACTGGAGTACGTGCAGTGTTGTTGTAAGGCTGCGAGACTTGGCCACTTTTGAGGAAGGATCTGAAACCACCTCAAGACTCTGACCAGCGATGCCCCCGAACTATATTTGGAAGTGTCTGGGACCAGCGAAGTTGAAGGGGAGTGAAGAAGACGGTAATTCTGCTTGAGAATGTATCCAATATTGCAGACTAAGTTGCCTGAATCATGTTTTACAGTTACCTAGTTACCGTTTGCCTAGAAACGTGTTGTTTTCATGTCCGATTCGGTATAGCGCAAACGTAGTGGTGGACAGAATATGACATGACCGAAGGGAATGGAGAATTTTACGAGAAGTTTGGGTGGTGTTGGTGCTGTTCATCTTCCAGGATGGGGTTCATGTGACCCTCTGTGTGCTTGGCTAGAGGCACTGAACGATATGGCGGCTAACCGGTATCCGTGGAGTTCATGCTGTCAGTATCTATCTATTTTGTCTGAGTGAGTGTTGCAGGTGTAGGCACCTCGGATGGTTGCTTTAGGCTAGCCTTAGGTCCTTCGCTGTTCCGTTTCTCCTCTGTCCATTATAAGGCTTTATTCAAATAAATTGACATGGACGAATGGCAGTGAAGCACTCGTGTTCTTTGTTGGTGATACTGTAAATGATGTTGACGATGATGTATACTACATGGTAGTTCGATTAATTTCCACCCTATTATTTTTTGTCTGTTTGCAAAATTTGCAGTCTGCTGTCCTTGTGGTTATTAAGCTCCATTCCGCAGGCAATCCATCATCTAGACTGTTCAGCACTGCATTTAAGTGCTCAGTTGTTTCACAATTGATGTTTATTTTCCGCTGTTTTTGTCATGATTTGAGCGAAATTAGAATACCCTGTAAAGCATTGATCTGTAGGTGCATGTGTGAGTGCATGTGAAACTTTTTCAATACATTCAAAGTGATTTTCTGGTTCATACCTGGCTAGCTGCACTGAACTGAATTTCCATGCCTGCTGGATTTATCAGAATGTATGTGATGGTAGCTTGTCACCTCAGCTCAGTTCACTTTGGACCTACATGGGTTGGACCAATTCTGTCCGCTGAGCCTTGTCACACTCTTTATTTAAGCTTGAACAATGGCTTTAATTATGTTTTCTGTGGGATACTGACAGTACACTCATTTATCTGTCACTGATGATTTTAAAATTGTCTGTAAAAAGTAAATACCGAATAACTTTCATTTATTCTGGCCTATTTATGGACGCAATCTCTTGATAAACTATATCTGGAAGTGACAAGACTTGAGTTGCCAAATAATAGTTCTTATTACGCGAAGTGCTTACTTGTTATACTTTCGACCTTACACGAAGAATTACCAATTTGTGGTTCACCGCTACTGAACGCGCTGAAAACGTGCCCCATGAGAACTACCGCACTCAGCCTGGGGCTTCAGAAGTTCAATCACCTGAGCATACTACAACCAAAAAGAGCAATCAGAGTAGAAAGTTCCCCTTCACTTACTTCTATTTCCTGCACTTGCGACTAAAAACCAAGCACTGTAGCTCACAACTTGAAAAGCTACAGCTTTAAAACACGAAGGTCACATTTTTTGACCGGCTGAAAATGAGAAATATATCACTTGAAAGTCAGAACATTGGCAAATGATTGAATTTCAGTTATCTACTGCTCAATGTAACCTCAAGCACAGAAGTTATTTGGGGGTGGATCAAAAACTAGACTGAAAAACGTGACGTTGTTCTGCGTTGCTGTGATAACTGGATTTTGTCAGGCCACTGTGACGAAATAATGGCGCAGTTCTCTTCAGATTAGAAACCCTGACCGAAAAATAACTCAAACTAGTGCATCCGCGTTAGAAATAGCTGGTAGATAAATCGCACAAAATTGCTAGAAGTGAGCAAGAATCGATACAGTCAACTGCTTTCTGTATTCATGGATATTGCTATACAGTTCAGTAGTGACTGACATGACGGTCAGAGTATCGTGTAGCAAATCTAGCCTCGCTTGAACGAACACGAACGTTTGTCATCATGATAACAACTTGAAATCTTGTGATCCCTTCCTTATTTATTCTGTTTTGAGGTCTTGTTGGAATTTTGATACGATTAACCCATGGCAGCAAATTAGTTTAAATAACGACTGAGTTCGTTTTGTTCTAAAGTGACAAGTGGATCGCTATGAAATGAGGGTCGCATATTATGGAGGCTTTACCAGTCTGTGACAGATAAAGCCCGGCATGTCAAAGGGAGCTTCTGTACAGAATAAGTTGTCCCACTTTGCCTTGGGGTCATATGCAGCAATCGAACGAATTTCGAGTGGAAACTCCCATTTTTCACCTTACGGTCATTGTGATATTGCTCCATGGTCGTAATGAATTCAATTTTATTGACAGCGCGTGATTTTCACAGTATTTATCACCGGATCGCTGAACCTGATCGCTCTGGTAACTTGAGCTGAATAATCGGACTCATCACAAACTGGTTCGATTTGTCCAGCTGATTAGGAAGCTGAGCTACTTATAGTAAGGCTTCCGTTCACAATTTATAGTTGTTTGGGAATTTTGTCGAGATACCTGATGAGAATACCGGGACACTATGAAATGAAAAACGTGTCAAGTTCGTGGGCAGGCAATCATCACAATGGAACACAAGGTTGAACAATAAATTGTATGGATTTGCCGTCACCTACTTGACCTTTAGCTCCTACTTTGTCGTAAAGTCAAGCTTGTTTGCTGCAATCAACCTAAAGACTTTATTGATTGAAATATTTGTTTCTTCGAACTTAGTCTTGTCAGAAATGATAGTGATGAGTAGACGGATAGCGAGTACCTGATAGGAGAAATCATATAGTCGGTTGGGGAAAATCCTGCTACGGTAGGAGTGTGAGGACAGTAAGCTGTTTTTCAGGCGAACGGAATTTTCATCTTCGAAAGCATTGATTTTTATTACCGGAGGAAGGGCAGGTTAGCAAAGACCAGTCCCAAAACGCCGCACATTCCAAAAGCTCGACGGTTGACTCTGACAGCCAGTGCATTGATTGACACGGTTGAAATTATCATAAAAACCCGGAATCTCTTGAGGTTGAAAACGTACCTGTTATGTGTAACAATATTGGGAGTGAGACATTCAAGTCTCGCTGCCTGTGTGCACTGGCTCGACCGGCTCCCTATGTCCAGTGGGGAGAAACCGTTGGGTCGTTGATATCAGACATATCGTTTAAGAAAACCACATCATCTACTTTCTCGGTGATTACACCAGGATGTTAAAGGTTAAATGTTTCTTAGTTCAGACCGATCCCGATTCACACTCTGGGAACTGACTAGTTTTCAAAGCCGCGATTAAACACGAAGGGTAGCTGATGAGGCACAGGAAGGTCTAAAACAGTAGTCTTTTGTCAAAGAGTTTTCGGTAGCCATGTAAGCAGTGTTAGCTCACGAAGGAAACTTGTTTTTGGGGCACATGACTCAATCGGCCGTCTCGCTTAAAAAGCTTTTAAAATCTCATTAAGCCATCCCGAATGGCGTAAAGGCAAGTTTTGCACTTATCTGCCGAAAGCCATCAATCATTTTCCTTGGTGGGAGATATTAACGTCCGAACTGGTCAAAATTCCGATACTTTAAATAAAATATTTGCAACTTTTGGAATTGGATGCTCGAAGGTTGACTGCTAAGTTCTGTCTGTGCGCGCAACTTTACTTTCGGAAGAACCGCAGTAGCTCATGGGCTTACCCAAGAGGTGAAACGGGAAGTAGCATGGACTAGTATTTTGTATGAACGACGGTCAAACGAAGTGGAGAAATCCGTTAGATTGTCGCCTTCATGAGGAGTTTTTCGGAGCACTGAAAGGTGATTAGGGACATGAAGCCCAATGCCTGACGTGCGAAAAGCCAAAAAAATGTGAATATACTTAATGTGCAGAGGACTTACTTCACCACACTGCTCACTGCAGTCAAATGTGGTCACCTGAATCAAACGCATCAACCTGCAGAGGAAAACTAAGGGGATGTTGAGGGAACTAATAAAGGTGATCTCGCAAATGCAAAACATGAAGTTCTCTGTAAACGATGAATTACCGCGGAACTTCTCAAATTTTGCATGCAAGAACTGCGTTATATAAATCTCTCTCTCCAGTACTCTGGAAGTTGAAGATAGTTCGCAGGGCTAAAGGTATGTCGCCATGGTGCACCTTTACAAACGGAAAAAGAAGGTGACAGGAGGCACTTACCGTGGAATTAGCGTTCTCTGTAGAGCCGGTATAATCCAACCCACAGATCTCATTGTTTCCGGTTTACGTCGGAATCACGGGCTCACCTACTTCAATACACCTAGCTCCGTACAAAGCTTTCGTACTATCATAACTATTTACAGGCGTCCGGTGGTCTTGTCGCTATTGACAGGCAAATGCGGCCGCTAAACGTACTGTATTCTCCCCACCAAGCCTATCGAAAATGTGCCCGTAGATGCAGATCAAATCAGTGGGAACATTGTGTATATAAAAAAGGTAAATGTTTAGCACTGAAAAAAAATTAGCGACTACTTCCTACAAACCACCTTCATTACCAGGAAAAAGCCCGATTTTTAACCGTTTCGTTAGCTAGTTGTCGAGGGAGGCAAGGTCGTATTTGAGTCCATTTCTCATTTGTGTAGTAAGCGGAATATACGCTAAACTGCCAGTCAACTTGTTTGAAACTCGGTTGTATATATGATAGAAGCGTAGTTGTGGCTCTCACCTTGAAAAGGTCCGGCAAAACACCACAGTCAGCTCGTCCTTTAGAGCCACTTTCAACTCCTAATACGCTTCGGAAACAGTGAAACTCCCAGGGAAGAAAACATTTGGCCAGTTTTTTTAAGTGGCAGTCAATAACGACGGTGAATGATAACAAGCCAAAGCATTCTCAGCCTTGACTGAGTTAAAACCCGGTTAATCGGCTGGATCAGTGGACTCCACTTGGAGCCATAGGGGCACTGTTGCATGCAGAAAACTACGGATCTCACCCCTGCATTTTAGTGAGCAGACTCACGGTATCCTTTTGCCTTCACACCACTCATGTAGTTTGTCCGCTTTTTTCCAAAAGACTTGTTGTAGATTTTATTCTACTAAAAACCTAGCATTGGTGACTTTTGTAAATAAGTAAGCCATATGAGGATTATAATTGACATTCAGGTGCATCTTTTAAGCGCCACTGTATGGCGAAAACCAACTTAAAGAGCCTCGATTAAGGAGAGTTTCGCAGGTTTTGGCAATGAAAATTCGCAATTAACACAATCTAGACCAACCAAGTGCTCAAAGTGCTGCTTTCAAATGCACCAACTTGTTGAATTTTCACACCCTTACTGTAGTAGAGGTTCTGTTTGGACGACGAACTCGCTTTTATTGACAGAAATTTTAGTTGACCATACTTTTGAGCTAGGGTGCCTTGCAGAAAAACTGAAACAAGTGACAATACAAACGGAAAGAAAAGTCGTACTTGTCGCAGGTAAAGCCAGTGGGCTAGCTTCGGAGACGAAAAACACACTTGAATTAGTGAAACTACTTGTGAGGCCACTGGCAACATGCGGACAGTCCACTATCAGTTTCGCTCTGATTGGGACTCAGTAGGCAGGCGTGGTTCTAGTCCCCATCAACTTTATGTTCTGGATGAACACCAGATTGCACGCAAATGGTGAATTATGTTTATTGGCAAATTAATTTGGTGTTAACGAAACACTCAACTGAATCCCAACTGATTCTTTCTTTGATGATATTATGCAGCTGAATGCTGTGCACGCAGGCTGCCTCATGTTGCAGCCAGCTCGAGATTTCAAAATGAATATTCATGACATAACACTGCACTACTCACCGGTTGCGGAAAACCTTTCGATATAAAAGAGAGATCCAGCTGGGATTTAGTTGATTAATTGGTAAATGGATGTATTTTGCCAACCGCATGCAAGTTGGTGTCCAAGTAGAGCGCAAGTTTGATGGGAACTTGGGGACCACCCTTAAATGATGCGCCTCAACAAGGGCGAGACCGACAGCAGACTGTCAAGGAGTTTTCACTAACCTATAAGTAGCGTGGTGCTCTGTCAAGAACGTATACTTCGGTTTCTCAAATACCGTATGAAATCTGACAGGGTGCGTTTGTGCAACGTACCCAGTTGAAGGATAACATAAACAACAGTTTCAACTGGCACTCAATGGAGTATCCCTTCAACATCAACTAAGTTTGCAAGTGAGTGCCTCTTCTCGAAAGTCGAACTTTTTAATGTTCGACCGTCCAGTTTAATAGCAAAACTGGACGGATATCCCTTGTCTATTATGGGACTTCAGAACTCCAGTCGAAATGTGTTGTGGGATAAAAAGACCATTTCTGCACGATTTTGTCTGATGATCTGATCCGTGAACACAGGCATATTGTCCAAGATAGGCCACACCCAGGAGAAGTTCAGATCCTGTGTCTCCATGAATGTCTATTGTTGGGGGCGTATGTGACTGAGTGATTCAAGCACAAAATGTAAAAGCGGTGCAGCTGTTCCTAGACATTCTCGGTTTTAGGCGAATATCTTCGAACAACTGTGGTGTTACGAACTGGCTACATCCAGTTGTACTACGTACTGTACTCACCATCGTTTACGCACAACTGAATAGCGCAGGCTGTGGTTCCGTGTGGGTCAGTTCTCAAGTAAGGTTACCAAAACAGAAACTCGACTGTTTGAATCAAGCGGCTTGCAGTTCTAACGGAGCCCTAGGTCCAAAGCCTTTACGGGGATTTGTGAATTAGATGGGATCTACCTTCTCGCTCAGACAGGAGTCCTACTTAAAAGTTTGGTATCGGCATTGCCCTGCTCAGTTTCTGGAACTTTAATGTGAATTAGGTAGACTCCTTTCTCAGGTAAGAGGTACACTAGAATTTCTACTCATAAATCGTTACACACCACAGAATCATATTGCTGTGTTCTACGTTTGACTTTACGTGGAAGGGTGTAATTATCGAGTGGCTAGAGCAGACAAGTTTTCCGGTTGCATTGCCGAAAGAAACCAAGCCAAATATGTAACTCGAACGAAACGACTAACTGTCGCCATGGTAAAAAAAACACTGGAAACACAGATGAACGACCTCCAGAACTGAGACACGGTAGCATTATTTATTGGCAATCGGTAGACAACACCGCTGTTGCCCCCTCCCCACCACCGCCACTACCAACGTCACTGTCGTTGGTCCTCTGTTTTTCCTACACCACTTTGAGACGATGCGTTTGTTGTTCAGAACAGAGTGAGCATAAATACAATGTTTTCCGCTCCCCGAACCACACGTGCATGTACACGCAAACACGTTCTGAAAAGTTTCATCACACGACACATGTATGAGACTGGTTCAACTAATAGTATTTATTGGGTGAAAAATGCGCGTAGGCTAGAATCAGGAAAAACATACACAAATTATCTGCCCACGGATGCGATATTAGAATCGAATCTGGCAACATATGCCAGCCCTGCTTGTATTTACTTGGTTCTACAGTAACTGACAACCTTTATCACATAGGGTTCTTCACTAATATCAGAGGTCTAAGAAAACAGGCACCTGCTTCAAGTTGCTTTCATGTACCGCACCTAAGTATACGGTATGTACGCCTCTGGAAGCGGTTACAAAAACAGGCAGCCTTAAGTTCGGTGGCGACTCAGCGTTAACTGGTCTGACATTGGAAAACAACAGAAGCATCCACAGGTAGTCAGGAGGGTTAAAGTTTCAATTGGTAAATTTTTTTAGCTTTGTTCTGAAAAGCCTTGCTTGCTGGAACTCACTAGCAATACAAATTGCTGTACATATTTATAAGAAATCAGGAATTTAAGACGCTGACTTCCAGTCCCGAATGCTCGACCAGCAATATGGCTTACTTGGTTGGAGTGCCGCTTAAGTTCGACAGTGCACCTTCACATCTCTGGATATAGTTGTCCAATGGTCCCGAAGATGGAACATGTTGGCGGTTCGCGAAATTTCTCATTTTTTATTTGAGGTAATTCTGCTCACAAACTCTTAATAGCCCACCGCCGGTTTCGCTCTCATCCGGGCTCGTCAGATGGGCGCAGACCCTGAAACTCCATCAAGCTGGTTTTTTTTACTTGAACACCGAAATATACGTATGTTTCGACAAACACTCATTTGCAACTTAAGTTGATGTGGACACAGTTAGATACATTGAATGCCGTTCTAAACGAAACGTGAAGCAACCTTCTAGCAGCGCATGCAGTTGAAGAATATGATAAATGAGAGACTCAGGAAAATTTTGGCTCAGCCTGCTATCAACACCAACTAAACTTTCTAGTTCCTTCGGTCACATTTGGGACAGATGCCATAATGCTGAGTTCACAAGTAGGTTAATTTGTTGGAATGTGCGACTGTTAGGTCTTGCCAATATCTGAAAGAGATTTTGTCCGTGTGTATACACTGACGTCTTTATGCGATAGGAATGAAGCAATGAACCCTTAGGCCTGCGTCTCATCCCAGTGTCCCACCGCGATATCGTTTAGTATTACCAGTTCGAATGTGTGACAAGACCAGTCAGCACCGTTAATTATTGGTGAACCTCTCCGTTTGCCTTCGTCATACTTGGCATATGCTGACGATATTTCCGTTGGCTTCCTCATTTGTTGCGGTCACATGGAGGTGCCACGATGAATCTGAGGGGTCTCCATCCAATATTCGCTCGCCCAAGACGCCTTCATAGCTTAGTTGCAGTAATTACTACAAAACATCTCAGTATACACGGTATACACACCTTACAGCTTAACTTCGTGTTATTCACACACGAACGATGCCTCTACAAAAGCCCAAGGATCACCAACATCCTGGCGGGCTACTCATCTATTTCGGATTTGACTGCTTCAACTGCTCCGCTATTTGCAAACGTATCCACCAGTTAAAATGAAATCCACAAGAGTGGACAATTTACAGGCGGTTAGTAAAGTCACAGAAAGTAATCCAGTTTTAAACGGGGCCTATGGTTCCGTATGGGGGTTCAAATGCACGGTTCATGTGGTGCTGCCATTCTCGCATTACAATATTTTAAACCATTCTTTTTAGTTCATGTAACTTCTTGATCAAGTTTGCTAACCTCTTCTGTTATGAACATGGTGCAATCAAACTTTGGGTAGCATATCCTCACATTTCACAGCTTACGATCCAACATGTTCCATCACACTGCATACGATGGCATACGGGACACAGATAGGTGTCACTGAAGAGTTTAGACACTATCATTGCAAAGGTTTGATATCTGAAACTATACAGGGAGTAAACCCCACCACTTGGGTTGTTTCTAGTTATCCAGCTTGGCGGTAAAACTTCATATCTTGTATACCTTGGATCAGGCTCAACAATAAGATATGAAGAACTGGACTGAAGTAATGTGATGAAGTGTCGGACACAGCCGTTTGGACCAATGCGCCTTATCTGAGCTTCAGTACCGTTTCCGTTGATGTAGCCTAGTCTTAGGGGGGGTCTATGATTGGCTGGAGTAGAGCGCATCAAATCACGCGAAAATTCAGGCTATGGGTAAAATTAATCCAATTCGATCGTAAAACTTGCTTAAATTGAAACAACAGAGGCTTGTTCAACCTGCGCATGCATTAGGTGTGGATTCGTCCTGATATTCCTCAAAGTGAAGGAATTCGATTTTCTTTCACAAGATAAATCGTCGCACCTCGGAAAAAAGGCTGTATATTTGAGGTTTTCTAGGAGGAAGACTACCTGCATGTACTCAGATTATATATTCTATAGAATCTTGAAGCCTACACGAGTCCGGCCTTTTGGTGGTGACTGTTGGCCTCTAAATGTTGAAAGCCACCAAATACGCTGAATTTTCACTGACTTATGGGCGTCCTTGGAAATGAAGCATTTGGAAATAACAAAGCTTTCATTTTCCAATCATATTCTGCGTCTCCTACATTCAGATTTGATCATGAAATCGACTTGGCGTGAATGAGGTTATCTAGAGCCAAATAAACCGAGCAAACTTATTTAAGTGTGGATCAATCACACGGTTGATCAGACGCTCGTAGCCGAACGGTTAAGTGCCCAAACCGCGGACCGGGAGGTCGCGGGTTCTAAACACCCTGGGTTTTCATGAGATGCGCGCTGCTGATGCTCCCCAATAGGGATGGAACAGCTGCACAGTACTTCTCGACTTTTCAACACAGAATGACTTCACTTACAGGACGAAACCTCAGTTAAAAACTTCCTGAAGCTACTCACACTTCCATCAGATTTGTATGGGTTGCTGGACTGTAAGCCAGCTCTCCCCTTTTCGTATGTCTCATTTAGCTCTCAGGATATCATGGAGATTCCTTTTCCACGTTCTCCGTCGTTTAGCCACTCTTCATTTAAATCCGTTTGTCAAATGAGCACACCGTTGAGAAGCCAAAAAACAGTTAAATTGCAAAATTTTCTTATCCATTCGTTCCACGGTGCACTCTGGTAACAAATTCTCATTCTGTGAAAGTCAGTAGCTGTTTATATGGAATATGATTATTGTACCAAGTAGGTAATGTGATCTTTTATTGCAACCAAGTAGAAGAATAGTGAGTTTGCAAGCCGTATGCTCTATTGCAGGGAATACATGCGGGACTGACTGCAGATATCGATAGTAGAAAATGAAATCCCTGTTCTAATGATTTTTCATCCCACAAAACAGTCCTCTGACTCTGCTCTGATCTAATCGATGCCATTTGTGGATTTCTCCTTGTGGGTCTTTGTTGGTGACCTCAGCAGGCCTCATAAGTCCCTCTCCTGAACAATCGGTCTCGCTGACCTAAACATTTACTAACTTACTTCAGTTCCCGACCCCGATGACCTTCTGTCAACAGCGGTCATCAATAAGCATACCTGACCACTGTAATTTTGCCTTATAACCCCTCACGATCTATTCTGACACTCCTCACCTCATGCTCACAGAGGAGCACAGGAACCAAACGCGGGAGGATGTACGACGCTCCTGTTCTTCCCATCTTGACAGTAATCCTTGATTTGACTGAGATAATCGCTTCCAGGCTGACGACCAGTTTTCTGCCCATGGCAAACAATTTGTGTCCAAAAAGATCGGTCCGCTACATCTTATCTCATGAAGCTCAGGTGGAGGAAAAAATTCGTATACAGAATTAATTAGATCGCAGGAATCAATGTAATTCGGATAATGCGTAACAAAACCAGCGGTTCTGTCCACATGGTGACACAGATTCACGCTCAAGTATCTTGAGCATCTCTGACTACTCTTGTTTTACCTGATGAGTCAAACCCAATAAGGTCTGTCTGCTGAGGAAATGACAGAACGACCATCATTCCCGGTTTCCGAACTGTTTAGCTCCTGTGTCTTCTGGCGGGATTGCTGACCGTTGGAGGCCATGGGTGCCAGAACAGGATTCAGTGAGGTGTTTCACGATTGACTATACACCTGCTGTCTAAATATTGCTTCGTCAACTAATGAAAAATAAAATGAGAAGAGATAATATGCTGCTGTTTGTTTATCAATGCCTTCTTTCAATCCTAGATGCTGGTGCCGATGTTGAGTAAACCACTGCTTCTGAAATGGATGCAAACTGATGCAGGGTGAAGGCGATCTTTTTGCGCTGTTTTGATACACTTTAACGTCGATGCTCAGCAACCACATTAACTGCAAACATGCGACCATTCGGCTTGTCTGTATTCATTCCATCTCCTGTACAGAATTCTCGCTGAACTGCCAAATTAGCCGGGGTTGTGTTCAGTCGAATGTTCTTTCAAACTGGAACAAACTAGTAGTGAGTAATTTTCGCAGAGTTCCTGCTGATGAGCCATTAATCCCAAAACTTTTATCCGTTGGAACTTACGTTTGACACTTATACAGAACTCTGTTGGTCTTGGGCTGTTAAAAAAATGTATTAAATCCGACAAGGTTGTTTTCCTCTAATTCACTCACACGCAAAAATAGCTCCGTTCTCCATGACATCACCTCAGTTTAATCACTGATTGCATTCTGTACTACCGACTTCACTTTTCATCTGTGTTTTTCCTGGACCTAAAAAACCCTACCACGCGCCGCTGAAATATGTGTTCAATTTGACACATGCGAGGCTTCCCCCGAAGTATTTCCCCAAGCTCACACATCTGTCTATTTGTCTATACTGCCGTGTCTTCTAGTCCGAGATCCAAACTTTTTTCTGCGCGGGCTTCCATTTTTGGGACACTTGACTCCATTGTTTCTTCCGTATTTTACTAAATCGGGAGCCTGTTACCGGGTCTTGTGAGCCTGACCTATGTTGTCATTTCCTTCTCATCCGTATATCACAGAAGTATCTATGTTTTCGTAGTCCCGAAAATCGCCCTTTGGATGCAGTGAGCAACTCCTGACGCTTGATAATACGTACGAAAGTTCACTAGCACGATGACACTAATTGTCAACTCCAGGCTACTTGATTAATCGTGCGGGTAGAGTGACTGGAAAGGCTAAACTATATGGGGAGTGAGTCTACACCTGGATGTGTTTGAAAAGAAACGGAAATTTCTGGTCCTGCCCAAGCAAAGCACAGAGGATAGTTACCAGATCGCCGTTCGAAATGGTGGGCAAACAAATCACATCGATCAAGGCTCCGGTCAGACGCGGAAATTCATAAGCGTCCAGCGTGCTGTGGTAGAGCACTCGTCGCGCAAGTCAGACGTCTTGCGTTCAGTTCCCTGCACGTCCAGGTGTGTGCACTGTTTCGGCGTCTAAAAACTACGGTGATCGTACAGAATGTCGCGTTGAATTTTGACAATTGACGCTCTCAGCTGTTTTTCTACTAGTCAAGAAAGTTAGTCGCCAGGAGGACAAACATACTGTTATTAGGACTAGCCGTACACGGTATCTCACCCACATAGTCAAAAAGCTGATTAAATGTTTTTGTATTGTGATGCCCCTATTTGCAGTGAGAAAAGTACGACAAATGCTGTGACAGATCTTGAAACGCACATCACGCTGTCCTTGTAGGGTGAACAGCAGCGGGGCAACAGCGATCGTCATTCGAAACGTTCCGGGGCACATCCCACATTACTTTGACATTGTTTTGATCACAAAACCCCAATATGATTGTCAGCGTAGAGAACACAACAAGTATTGATCTTTGTTTTGTATTTTTACTGTTTGGCAAAGAAGGAGTTCACCTGCGCTGTGTAACTTAGTAAAAAGGCATAGCGGCGCGTGCTGATGCACTAATAGGTCAGGGATAATCTGGTTTTGCTTGCCTTGAAGTTTTAGACATCCCACCTTCGCGCCTTCGTTCGACTTCTGCAAAGCCTAAAAAAGTACAGAAATGCTTGTATGTGCATAACAAACAGTGGTTACCATTCGTTTTACCCTGCTGAGCTCTGGTTCATTGGATTACTACTGTTTTCTACTTACAGTGAACGCAGCTGCATGATTCGAACAAGGTAAGTGTACAGGTATTTGCCTCACCATGTAGCATGTGAGCAACACATAGGACAGCAATGCACTCGTTGAAACCCCACACACCAGTGACGTTTTACAAATGAGCATCAGGCGGACCGGTTAAATCCTCAGCCGCGCTTAAAACGGAATGGCTTCGTTTACTGTTGTGATAATCGCATGAAATTGCGCTAGTTTTCCAAATACATTGTTTCCAACGTCCCCTTCTACTCGCCACTAAACTGTTTAAGATGGTGAGAAAGCTGAGGATATTAAATCCGTCAGAACAATGGGGATTATAGGATGGTGATGGCATCTCTGATTTTTTTCACTTTCAGCGTGGTTTGCTTTATGGTGAGTATAGAGTGTAAAAACCAACTAAGGATTTTCGGCGTTTAACTTAATTTATGCGCATTGCATGTGGCCAGCAATTTTCAGTGAACTACTGAACTTACAAGTCAGCCACATCCTGACATTTTCTGGTGGTCTCAATTACTAAGATCGTGAATGAAAGTGCCAGCACCATCAGATATCAACCGTGAAAAATGTGTTGAGAATCGCCGACACATTTGTTCACTAATAAACTGAGGGTCCACCATTACTGACAACAACACTCCAGTAATACATTTACTTTCCTAAAGTGGAGTGAAAAAGGGATTCCAAGAAACAGTTTTCAGCGCTGCCATTTTAGCCTACTGGTGGTGGCGCACTGGATTCAGACGCTTGTCTAAAGGATGATTATCCTTCCAATATTGAAAAGTGTCATGCAAGTACACAGGCGAACAGCCCGACAAAAAAACGAGGGCAATCGTCAATTATGACTCGAACGAGGGTGGGGAACAAGACTTGTCTTCTGTGACTGATGACATCACCATCAATTACCGATGGCGTGGTTCAATAACTGAATGCCGCTCGTTTTGGATCCTGGAACTATAGAGGAACCCTGGACAGTGAACCTGAAACCCATTATGGCTTCGGAGATCTCAAGCGCAACCCAGCTCCTGGTCTGTATGACCTCCCACACGCATTGTTCAAGGATGGGGGTGAAGTCCTCAGTAAGCACTTGGTTGATTTATCTGCCTCTATCTGGGAAAAAGAGACTGTCCCAGACAACTCAGGAGAATCCGTGATAGCACCCATTTTCAAATAGGGACCGGTGGCGAGTGCGGTAATCACAGGGGAATTAGCATGACCCCAGTCGTAACAAGACTTCTAGCGTCAATTGTCCTCCGTCGCCGTTTTGCGGCTCATGAAAAATTGATTCGAGGGCAGCAAGCATAACTGCGGCCTGGTAAGAGTTGGGCATACCAAATCGTCGAACTCAGTCAGGTGCTAGAACAATACCATACGTATAACCGACCCAAAATTTTAGCAGTCCTGGATTTCCAAGGCGCATTCGGCTCGGTTAACCGGTCTGTTCTTGTTGATACGATTGCCCATCACAGAATACCACGGGAGTTTTTTAATATACGAATATATCTGTATTCTCATACTCCAGGCCGTGTGAGAGTATACGGAGAGCACTTTCGCAAACAAAGTGGTGTCGGACAAGAACGCCCACTCTCTCCATTCCTACTTAAGTTTGTAAACGACGGATAATGCGACGGGCGCTGAAAGCTCTTCAAAACCCTGATATCCAAAAAGCTGCTGCGAAAAGGGGTGGATTTTTAGCCGTACAAAAAACCAATAAGACTCATAGTTAATGGTAACAAAATGCGAATAGGGCGGAATAGCTGTGATATGAGCGGCATGGATAGAATGGGTGACCTGCGGTAAACCATTCACATGGCTAAAAATGCATTCAGTCGGGGGGAGCGATCAGTACTTTGCCCGAAACATCCATCATGGTAAACAAGCACTACTCACTATGTTCGAGTAACAAAATAAGTACGACAAGGTGTCGGGTAACTGGTGGCTCGGGTGCGTAAATTAGCTGCCGATCGACGATCAAATTAATTATGAGCTTCCATCCACTATCTGGTACACAATGGCGGAGATTAGTTTTCACCGTTAATTGCGAATTGAAAGAACGCCGTTTTCGTTCAATTCAAAACTAAACAAATGTTCCAAAACCGCATGGAATATTGACAGTTTGAAAACCCTTTGCTGCCTTGAAGAGACCAGTTTTTCGCAATCGGAGGACAAGGTCAAGAAAGCTAACTAAATCAATGATTCTATCAAATAAACTGCATAAGGAGACACGATACACTAGTTTTGGTTTATATGAACGAGGACCAAGTAGATCACCGATTCAATTCGGATAAAGTAAGGGTACAGGCCCAGGGAAGGGGGGTACAAAACAAGTAAAGGAATTCCTAAAGCCCTGAAGCTCCAAAACAAACGGGACAAACCATCATAGCGAACCAAACGCCTACGAACGAAACATGCTAACTTAACTGGTGATTTTAATCGCAGCCGATCGTCAGACGAACGGATCATTCAACAGGGTCAACCGTAGAACTAGCGGGAAAGGCGGTATGGGATCCGGGTGGTCGTCAACAGTCTCAAAGTCAATCTGGATTTCGACAAGTGAGACCTCGACTCACCAACTGCAGAAATTCAAACGACCACCCATACTAAGATGTCACCTACTGGACCACGGAACCTAAGTGTTGTTCGATACCAGTACATAAACAAAACAGCAAAACTGATCAACACTGAACAACCACGCATCGTGTAACTACGACACACTGACATTCAAACGCGCATCAGTGATATCACCACGACTGATGATGAAATAAAACTGCCAAGATCGGTGAACAACTCCACATGCGACTATCCCAGCCCTCCCCTCCCCTCCACCCAGGCTCATACACGTGGGAGCGGTAATCCTGATTTTTACCTTAAATATACGCTACTTAATATCAACCAGTAACACCGAATGAAATCATTTTTACAAGGGCACTCGAAATGATACGTCATTGGGATACTGGGCCAATTGGATAGGACATAAGCAGTGACGAGAACTGCTATGATTTTACAGATAACTAGGAATGTACAGGTCTTAAAAACTGTAAGGAAGCGTTTTTATCCAGTTCCTTACGAATTCAACAGCTTAAGAATGTCAGAAGTTACGCGTAATAGTAATACGGAGGTATTCCATTGGGATCGGTCGCCACTCACAGAAAACCTGCAAGGCTCACTAACGAGAATTTCCGAACCCGAACCATCGGAGCACATTGACTCACCAACTTCCAATAAAAATGAAAAGCTGACAACGAGTGACTTCATCGGTCTGTCAATAAAATGGACTGCATTGAGCTCGAGATATAGCTCAGTGGTTAAGGCCCCCACTTCAGGACCAGAAGATTCGTGGTTCGAACCGAACCTCAGCCTCTCGACTGCTCCTGTCTGGGCAACCTGGCAATTTCTCAGCCTTCGTGCTGCCTTCTGGTGGTATGGCAGCCAGGCACCAGGTGAAGTGTTACAGCTGAACGATTTATATTACCCATCCGTTGATTATAGGTCGGCCGCGTTCCTTTTCCAGCTTTTCCTTCACTGGTCGCTACCGAAATATGATTCTCATTGGCGTATAAGCCATGTGCGTAAATTTGGCCCCTTTCCCATAGAGTCAACATCCGTTTCATCCCATGTTTTAGAGCCCTTCCGCCTGAAACGTGACGGTTTCTTTCGAAGCGCTCCGTAGAGAGTTCTACCCACTGTACTTCCATTACAGTTTCCACTGAGTTCAAGTCTGAATGTGGATGCCCCGAACAACAGTTTGCTGAAATCTGATCTCCAAACAACAAAGGGCAACAAATTAAGCGTTCGATTTCTTACACCGCTCAAATACTATACCGAGATCATTTTACTATATTGTGCACTCTAGCGACGCAGGCTGAGAATAGCACACAGATACGGGATCCCCCAAGCCTGAGCCCCCCCCCCAAAAAAAAAACGCATAACGTGGATAGATATCCACTAGCCCTATGCTTTTCTCGTTTCCTTGTAGATCACAAGACTTCGGAAGTGCCAGCTGAGGCATCATCCGAGCAGTACTGGAGACTCCACACTTCCTAACCTGTTTCTAAGATACACGGATACACAGATACACACTCCTCCGGAGACAACAACCAACAGCAGTGCTCACCTGGGGGATAAGATCGCTCGAAGTGGCTAAGTGGACTAACTCAGTGACATCTTTTGACGGGCGACCCCTCCTGAAGTGGTGTATAAGGAAATCCGAATGAAAAATTAATACAACAGATTACGTCACAGATTCACCTACTTTCGTTTAACGATAGGACTGAAACTTTACACCTCAGGTCAGACTTCTGAAGCCGAACAGAAAATTGGGAACTGCTCAGACCAGACTCGAAATTTTATCAACCTACTGTTGCACAACAAGTAGTACTGATGAAGCGAGTGACAGCAGCACGCAGTTGTCAGATGTTTAATTCGCAAAAACGGGTATCTGGATGACGGACAGCAAGGTATGTAAAGCGCACAAAAATGTACACCGAAGGACGTCGTAAACCAAATTATCACGTTAACGTACAGAAATACATCCCCAAAAAATAGAAGTGACGCAATAATGAGGGAAGGACAGGAACGCACCGGTGCGTCAAAATCGGACAAGCCAGACGTGTGTGGAGATAAGGACCAAAAGAGATGAATGTGAAAGATACGGTAGAACAGGCGCATAAGTGGCTTGGTCATAGGTACAAATCCATGTGCACCGTTATGTTACGCGGACCTTCAGCGAACCGAAAGGTCATATGCTGAAGGGAGAGCATCGGGGCATAGTAAATTTAGAAGTATTTGATGGATCATCAAAACCGGGAAGATCACAGATTTCGGTAGACTACACCATGCTCTCACCGAATTTCAAATACCTGTTACGACATCGGGTGTGACAAGTGCCCCACGGTTTGAACGTGTTCCAGCGGGGTGTTCGGAAAAATTTTCGGATCTCCGAAACCACAAACACGGTAGAACTGAGACATACGAGGAGCAGTAGATCTACATGGGTGGACACGGACATAGAACGAATGGATTGAGGAAAAAACAAGCAAAAAACGGAAGTGTCCAAATTAGAAGCATTTCAGTAAGCTGTAACAAGATCTTCCCTAGTAAGGCTGTGGTCGCAAGAGATGAACCAGCAGTACCTTCGAAACTGGAGCTTGGTTTTTCTAAGTCGAACTTGATGGACTCAAGTAAAAATCAAGCATCCCGGAAGATGACGTGGACGCAGTGAGCTTAGGATTGCCACTGTTATATTTAGGAATAAGTCATGTCCATTTCGAAGTCAGAAGAAAACGCGAACAAAGTTATCAGAAAGGTCGGTGAGATGCCACGTCGCTAACGACTGTCTGACTGCCAATGTTCGGGAGTAACTAAACCATTTAAAACAACTAGGTACGTAAATGTCAACCTGACTTCCACAGGAAAGAATGAGATGACAAGCTGGTGGTTTGAACAGTCAGGCCTATTGTATCTGTTCCACTGAACATGTAAGTAAAAAATGAGTGAAAAATGTTGAGCCTCCAGCTAGAGAGAATCGGAACAACTCGATCCGCTTTGTGTGTCTATTTTAGGCCAAAGCTAAGTCGATTGGTTTGCTGGTTTCAATGGAAGATGAGTACCTTTGTCGGATGCATCAGTAGTCTATTCTCCATTGGATATTTTGAAACTGACTTTAGTGTGTGCTGTTTTATGGCACGGGGACGAGGAAAGCATCTTCTAACGGTAGTTTCTACATTATTGGCGGCAGGGTCCAGTACTTACAAGCGCCTAGGTCAGATTAGCAATGTTCTGACCAATTGGAACAGAGCGTCTAGAATACGACAGAGTTTTCCACTGATGTCAGCTCATGCGGGGAAGCATACTGGCCTGAACTGGCAAACAGACCACGTTTAGTAGTTTCGTCCCTCGGATCTATCCTATCCTTTGTCAGTGGTTCGAACAACAACAAGGGGTCGTGATGTTCTTTTAACCTGCTGTCTGGCTTACGAACGATGTCACAGTCCTAACGCGTGTTTGTAGCGTTTGGATGAGTGACTAATGTGTAAGCGTTTCAGAGGTGTTGGCTCACGGCTCAGAGTTTAGTTACTGCGGCTTATTTCAGAGGTATTCGATCAGAAGATCGTACTTGTGTGTCTTGTCACTCTATCATGGAATCAGTATTCCCCGTAGGGAATCGGAAACTAATCAGAACGAGCCCGTAAACCATCGCCCCGAGACATATTTTCACTACCGGATGTACCAAAGAGGCTATAATCTCAAAAAATCTGGGAATCAGCAGACTAGTCCACTCCGAAGAGGTACGTGTGCATGAAGGTTTCGCTCCTTCAAGGGGCTAATTAGTTCACACTGAATCAGTACAAGTAAACCTGTTCAGCCGTGTCACTTCTTCAGTGCATACCTACCATGTGACCAGGAGGAAGCAGGAGATGGAGAGTCCACAGGATTGCAAAAGCCTGGATACACTGGGAAGAGCAGTGAAATCCTTACAGGCGAAATACCTGTAAGACCGAACTCAACTTTGAACAAACTACTTCACCCTCACCAATTTGAAAGTGAATTACTATATACATGTCAAACAACTGAGACAGAGCATATATGCCGTTTCCTTGAGCAAAGGTTCCCGAATTCCTACGTAGCGGGAGTTAGCCGCGGTACGACATGACATTAGGTACCAATTTGTCGGCAAATGAGGGCGAGAAAACGATCCAAATAACACCTACCGGAAACCGAGAGCGATTCCGTTTGGAACACTTTCTGTAACGGAGGGAAGTAGATGACCAGTAGCTGTCCAAACAGTGACAAGGAGACAGCGATGAGAAACATCCGATTCGTGGTAAAACCAAGCGAAAAAATCGACTTTTTCTGCAGGATATAACGGCGAAAAGGATGATGTGTGAGGTGTGGACAACAAGGGAGCAGTAATGTGCGAACATTCATTCAGTGAAGAACACATTATTCCAAATTGTTTTCCGAAAATTTCTACTGATTCTTCATCGTTAAACAAAAGACCGTGTCCGCGAAGGGAATAAACAGTGGTGTCTATATCGAAATATTGAAAACAGACAGACAGACAGAGAGACCATCCCGCATAAAAGTCATTCCCCCACAGAGCTTACTCAGGAAACATGTTGAAAGCTGGCTGCCGGTTTCTGTTGCGTGCAGGAAAAAGAATCGGTTGACGAAAGACGGTACGAAAGAAGCGGTATTTTACCAGTACTTGTGATCACCGACTGCCATAAAACGTTTTCTCTAAGTTTACTCAAGTAGAATGCTGGATACCCTAGTCATTCCTCTTGTTTATTAGATCGATTAGACGATTTGAGCGATGCGGTAGGTACATCGTTTCAGGAACACACACAGCAAAACAGACTGTCATGGCTTGGTCGTGTGCTGCGCTTGCCAAGTTATCACCACCCGAGAGGAGTCTTGGTGTCCGTGGTGAAATTATGGTGATGTAAACTAGGACACGCACAGGGTATGACTATGCAGAAGGGAAAGAAAGGGGGTCCACCTGATCTATTCTGTACTTGGCTACCGATGCACCGAGCGAGTGTCACTGACGTTCGCACTTTCGCTCAACTATTGATGGTTTGGGCAATGATCGCAGGAACCTAGCGCTAAGCCCAGTAAGATTGTGCACCATTCCTTGTAAATCGGCTTGTCCTCCACTGAGTAAAACTGGATTTGAAAAACCGATGTTGCTGCCAATAATGCCGACAACCCGAAAAAAGGGAGACTACACCGTTCAGCGATAAAACTTATGCATGAGTTCGGAATCTATGCCACAGATTCATAGCACGGCAAAAGCCGAAAAAGGTTCTACCTTGTGATGATGTCTAGTTTGAAAGACCGTTCAATAAGCGACTGGTCAATGAGTCCATTTTTGGCCAACTGTACCATCCGGCCTAGTCTTAAAATGAATTAAATTGCCCCACAGTCTCCATCACTCCAAACATCATACGAGTTCCAATCACCCAAAAGTCAAGCCACACAAAAAATTAACCTCATTTACATGAGGAAGTGGCTGCACCACAGATCGAGGAATAGTTAGAATTTGGTGGTAATATTCAAAACTTCTATAGTAAGATTTCTGACTTCCCCGATGATGGATCAACCAGTAGTATAATACCAGAGAGCACCTTGGAAGCTATGGCCACTAGATTGGTGCCTCAGTGGTTTTCAAACGATGTTCCTGCACCCTTTTTGATACAGGAATAACGGCTGTGGCGTACCATTCTCTCAGTATCCTGTCTCCGTTCCACATATTTTGCAGTAATACCCTAAGGTTAGCTACTGGAAGAATTGAAAGAAACCGCGAGCACAGTCAGAAGATAAACTTACCTGTGAACGAAAACTGAGCGCGTTGAACATGTCGAACAAAACGAAACACGTGAAAGTCATGGTTGTGTCTCGAGGAGTCACGTGATTGTCCGCGAGCTCCAGCCAGAATATACCAAACGTGCCTATTAGAATGGTACTCGCAGCGAACAGGACATTCATCATCAGTTGGCGGTCCAGGATAGGGTCCTGCGACCTTCGAGGTGGTTGCTTGATTACCTGCAAAAACAAACAACTAAGTTAGGACTGTGGGCAGTGTCCGCGTATGCCTCAGAAATTGTGACAAACCCTTCCATTTCACAGTGTAATTAAAATAAACACAAGACAACATACTGAACCAGAAAAAATGAACCAACAGTGCTTGTATACTAGTAATGGTGGTAATAATACTAATATTAGTATGGAACGAGAATTAACCCAGTAAAGCTGTCATGTTTATGAAGAGGCAACTAGGAGAGTGACAGAAGGTCTTCCGGACCCGCAGACATGGTTGACAGCCAAACAGTAGACGAGATTCCGCATTATAATCCATGGAACGATGACCCCCAATACGCTTAGACGACCGTTAAACACGTTCGAATACGCAATAGTGTCTCCAAAGATTGCAACACTGTTTTCTCTCGCTCTTGTTCTTCCATACGGATGCACGATCGCGGAAACTCATAATGTGGCGTTGAGCTGAGGATTAAATGGGTGAAAACCAAAAGTCAGATAGCACTTAGGAGGCGACTGAAACAAAAGAGACTGACTAACGTAACCGGTCCTTAGGTCCACAGCGAAACTGTTGTTGAGACATTATCAACCGATCTGCGTTTACGCTGACTGCTACGCGCAAAAACAGTAGGTGTGTCGTGCGCTAGTGCTAGGAGGCCAAGGAATAAAGTGAACAGGTCCCATGGGGAAGAAGCTGATCGCACAGTCTATTATTGCATGCCGGTCCGGTCAAACAAGCAGCTTGTCAGATTAAGTTATATGGATTGCAGCCGTAGGATACAAAAACGAATGAGGTGAAATTTTGCGGGGAAATAGCGTAACAATCGATGCGCACAATCGTCGCATACGTATCTGTCAGATGTGGTTCCTCCTAACAATCACTTCGGATAACCCACTATGTAACCAAAAAAAGATTTTAATGGGGATTTCGTCCTGTAGGCGAAGACAATCTATGCCGAGAAACTGAGAAGCACTGCACAGCTCTTTCATACTTACTGGGAATCACTGGCAGTAAGCATCTCACGGTGGTTCGAACTCGCAACTTCCCGGCTAGCAGTTGAAGGTTAAACACCTCGACCACGAGCGGCTGATTATCGGTGTGATTAGCTCGTTCACAGACATGATACAGAGCCACTCACCCTTCACTCGTGGGATTCACGCCACGCTGTCACATGTTGATTGCCTGCTCGATTAGTCCTTCTACCAACAAATTTGTTGGAATTCCACGAAGCGCTGAGTTATCCGAGAAAAAAACGTTTACCAGGCCAGATTCCAAGTGTTTCGGTTCTATCGACGGATCAAACTGAACAACATTAAAAACGAAGAATAGCCTTGTGTATCAGTCAGGTGGAGAAAACTGTTTGGTGCATCAGGATTCACGTGAATTCTGACCACTAGGTTTTTATTTTTGGAATGCAATCTAAATGAAGTTCTCCGGTTACGATCGAGACAAAGACGGAAAGTATCTGAAGGTACTTTATTGTTATTGTTGTTCCCGATTCCGCGACTATTTCTAAGTAATGTCAGGATATTGAAACGTGAAAAGAGTTGTGCCATTTCGACAACAGGACCTCATGGAGAAATTCAAAGGTCCTGTTATGGTTTGCATCAGCATTTCAGAGTGTGCATCGAACAACAACTTCAGTATTTGAGGAAGTCGGTCACGATGCATCTTACTGTCATAATTCATTTTACTGAAACTTCGCGCTCGTCGAAAACCACGAGAATGATTGTTAAACTAATCTGTCCATTATAACCTTACCAAATATGTATTGCGACTGGCAACACAAATACCGTGTTAATACAGCTTTTCCTCGAGTTCACCGCATGAACGGGTGAAAAGGAAATGAGGTACTGTATCTGAATAAAGCGCGAATACCAATTTATAATATGATTTTGTCGGATCTAACCAAGCCAACATAATTGCAACAGGGGATATCAGACCTTGCTGTAAATCAGTGGTTACGGGGACTGGTTTGATGAGATACGATTGAACTAAATCACGTACTATTCTGTCAGGACATTGCCACAGCATGGGCTGTTAAATCGTTGCCCTGACTAATCGGAGAGCCCTGATGATTCCGTGCCGTATGTAGGATAAACTACCGCGGAAAAAAGCGGCGAAGACGTCTCAAACTGAAACTGTCGAAGCTACAAAGGAAGACTTTTATGGGCGTTTTAAGGAAGTTGTCTCATTTCAGGGATTTTTCTTTGGATATCGTCCTTTCTTGGAAGCTCTTCCACGGTTTACAGTCTGATGTGGTGGTCGCTGTACGGCCTGTGAGATTAGCAGACATTGTATTATTAACACCATAGTTCTTACTAGTAGTGGTTTTAGGGTGATACATACCGCCTGTTTCACTAATCCTGATCTTTCGTTTCATAGCGTTCATTGGCAGCTACAACCACTGTACAAGTACGCGGTTCTTACAGCTGACAATGATGATGATGATGATGATGATGATGATGATAGCGTTCATTACCGTTCCATATGAGTCCAAGTAAACTAACCTACACAGTGTAATGGTGACGTAACGCGGGTCGAAAGTGAAACAATGCAACAGGGCCACCATCCAATCATGGTTGTCGACAATTTGTTTACGATCATAGAACCACAAATTGCGTAATGTATGGTGTGTTCATAATCCTAGTGCGAGATGGTCCGGCCACCATTTTTGACACGCCAACACCAAATGTTTCCTAACCGGTTGTTATTTCCAAGCAAATATGTTCCAGCAAGCAGCTGTCAGCTGGCTTTGTTCAGTGGTCGCGTTATGATAGGCCCATGGAAGGGCAGCAACCACATTGGTTGAATGTGGGGCATCTGATTAGTGGGTCTTGAGTTAAAAGAAATTCGCGCAAATTCGGCTTCAGTAGCTTTGTTAGATAACGATTACTACGTTATTATCTTAAATGCTCACACCCACCCATTGTCCAACTCCAAGTGTGGCATAATAAAAGCTGAGAAAAATTCCGCGCGTTGGAGAACAGTGCGAACATCTTTGACCCAGTGAAACCACGCCAACCTGGCCAAAAGGCTCAGATGATACCAGATTTTCCATTCGACGGCATTCCATTGAAGCTTCTCACCAAGTCGTAATAAATCGGGTTGAAATGGCATGTACATGGAACTTAAGTAGTATTTTGGTTGATAATTTGCAAGGGAATGTAGTGTAACACCCGGATAAAATGGATTGTGGAGAGGCTCCAGCAACCCGACAGTTCGAGGTTCCTGAAACTCAGCAAGCAGAAGGTTCAACAATGATGCGCATGCACAAAGCATGTACAGCGTACCCTCGTTAATCGCAGCCGTGGGAATGATCAAACGGCTTTTCTATTAGAGATTGTCATGCCGTCACGCACTCAACTTCCGTCACACGAATAACATGATTCTGTGCGAGTTGCCGTCATGATATTCAGGTGGAAGAGATTTACACACTTTCTCACTTCAAAGTCACACTAGTTTGACTATGCCTGCTGGAACATACTGATTGATAATGCAAACACGACAGATACTACCCCAGCGCGGGTATCTGACGTCATCGGAAGAAAGGGCATGTTTACAACTGACACAATCAATTCAGTTATTCAGCTATAAAATGGGCACCAAAGTACGGTGTTTCCAGCTGCTACATTACGCTCACTGAGGATGAGAAGAATGAGGCAATAACAGCCATGCGTTGGAGGCGATAACCCAACCAGTTTATTGACATTAAATTGTTCTGTTTGTCTGGTATGGCATGGAGCGAGATAGCTAAGCCATGATGGCACCAACTTTGGTGTTAGATCGTCACAGGCGGCGTGACAGGGTCATATTTGTCAAATAAATAGCTACTAGTTTGACCTGTCCCGAGTCTACATCCAGGAGGACGGCAGTTGTCAACGCGGCTGATTTGGTTCGTAAGGGTTTTATGCTAGTTGCCAAGTGTCAGGTACTGACCGTCCTTGGGTCGTCTCCATCCGAGACATAGCAGGACAAAGAGGCCTCCATGAGGTCATCTGCCTTCCTGGCATACGAAGTACATGGCCTAACCAGTGTAACCAATCCAGTGTGACTAGTCTATCTACCAAGCAAGAGTTCTTTTTTAGGGTGTACCTGATTTTTACTCATCCGATGTTCCCATCATACATGCGTAATGCGCGGAAGACAGATCGTCTCCAAAGATCTACACGCGGCGGCCATATTCTGATCCATAAGGTAGGATAGATAGCATCGCAGCAGTGTAAGCCCTAGCCTGGATAACCTACAACTCCCACGCCGTAGATTTCACCCATCATTGAATCAGCATCAACAGACACCTGAAGAGAAATCTGCGTTCGTCTGGAGCGAATTTAGGTGCACGACCGAACCGGTCTTGTATGCGAAGTCGCGATTTACACTGATTGAAAGAGTAAACAAGGTCTTAGCCGAAGATACCTGCTGTCCAATTTGACACACGGCACGGAAGTTGAAAGCAGCAGTTTGGAATAGATCATTTGAAATTATCAAAAACTTATTCCAGTTCAATTTAATGGGTAGGAGTTTATATAGGTGACCGACGGCTGAATGAATTAGGAAGGCCTTCAGTGATGTGTCAGAGAGGATCAGTGAACGGAAAACCTCCAAGGGTAAATGATACTTCCGAGTTGTCCAAGTCGAATAAACGGATTTGATTGAGGTAGTTCACCTTAAGCCTTTGACTTGAACGTCTGACCCACAAGACAGTGAGAGGAAGTAAGGTTGCATCACTTTCGTGGACGCATCCCGAACCCAGTAAATGAATAGTCTGATCAACTTGGCTATGAGGGATGGCCTGCTTCCATGGCGCACAGAGCAAGGTATGGACGCTCTGACTCTTGGTGCTGCTACACATAACAGCAATAAAAACAGTGGTTCGAGGCCTGAGTACCAAATACAGAGCAGTTACTATGCAGGGCAAGAGACAAGTTGGGAGGTGACAATGAAGAAAGTTAGGAGACGTCACCAGTCACGTGTTTTCACTCGAGTGCCCTGCTGTGTGTAGCGGATACGATCACCTGACTGATGCCACCGCGCGATCGCCGATGTAGCACGAATGCGCTTTTATTTGTGTAGTTTACAGTCACACATAGGTTGAAATAATATCAGGCCGCCCAAACCTAGACAATAGGACGATTGGGCACCTCAACCAAAGTCCTTGATTCAAGAGCCTGACCGCAAGGGAACGGTGGTTGGGGCGAGTCTATTGGATTAGTCCAACCATGGACGCCAAAACTGTTTGTCAGAGTACCATTTGTTAACTGCCCTGGAAGGAGACTGTGGATATTACATGGTCATCCTCTAGTACGGTGCAACGGGTTACTTAGGCATGCGAACGGTCGTACCACGGTAGGGTCCAGTCATTTTGTGGCGAGCTTACGCTATTGACTAGGCGTGTTCATCTACATACGATTTTCTCCCCACTACGAAGTTTTCATCAGATTCCATGCGACCAAATGGTTATTTTCTTTTGGTTTGTCCGTCCACCAGCTGTTGCAAAGGTGAAAGCATGAAATACTACCAACCTGCACACCTTGCCAGGAGCTCCGATGGTAGATAAAAAAAATCCAAACTCTGGGAGGACTCATTCAAATACAGCGGGCTTTAGCAGACACAATGCAGTGAATCAAGAGCACATGTACACATGCTCCCGGGGAGGAAAACTGAAAATACTCGAACCACACCGCACCGTCTTATTGGGCAGGGGTTAAACAATACAGCGACCGGTCATCGCACCAAATGCATGAATAACTTGACCCACACATTGGCCTACTTAAAGATGGACCGAGTAACATGGAGTTGAAATGTGCAACCACATAGCACGTGAGGTGGCCACTAAGTGTGACCGATGTACAAGGCATACAAATCACTAAGTTGTTCGAACTATCCACGATTGATGAGCTGGATACAGCCAGTCAAAGCCCGACACCCACCAGAGTTTGCGAGATCCCCAGCAAACAGATAAACTCTATGCAATTCAAGTCGAGATTAAAGTTACTTGAATTTTCATCCAGTCGCGGAAAAAAATTATATCCCTGTGTACCAAATTTCTTACCGTAAATATAGGAATACAGAGGAAACGGTCGACCAAGGCGCAACGTGAATTTTTATAGTAAAGCAGGAACTATCATATTCACAACAGCTCCAACCTTCAACTTGAGTTGAATACACTTTCTACCTGTGAACTTTGGGTTTCCTTTAACTTCCATCAGCAACGCTGACTAGTTTGCACGGTAAACAGTAAACTTTCACTCTACTTTTCTATCCGTGAGGAGGAGAACTCCAGAAATAGTTGCACTCAAAAACCCGAATTTGAAATTTGTCTCGGTTAATACGTGTCATTTACTGTCACAACAGAATGTGTGATGTCCGAATACGGTCTAAAACCCGAAGGATTGATCAGATTAAACCACAACCTAGCTCAAATATAAGCACTAAGCCACTTATTTGACCGATTTGGAACATTGAGGGCCAACCTAAGAAGATCAACAGTATTTGCTACTTGAAAAAAGAGCCAATAATGAAATGTATATTACGACGAATTGGACGTAAATCTTTGTGGGGGTCATTTTAGTCCCACAGGAATCTTATTGCACCATTCAGTAGAATACTGGTACGCATGAAGACCTGGTATTTGCCAAGTGGTGGTACACTGGAGGGAATGTTTTGGCAGAAAACCAATTGATCTCGAAAAGTGCAAACAAATAAGTTTGTCAAAGTGGAACGTTTGAAACGTAACACTTTTGACAAACTTCAGTGCAGTGAATAGATTTTAAAGTTTTAGTTGTGTACACCCTCCTGACGCCAAACTCCCATCAGTAATGTTGTTAGTTCGAATCCTATGGGGGATACTTGGAAGTCAGACTGCTGATGATTCCCAGAACTGTGTTCCACAGACCTACAAGTTGAAAACTAGGGTTTTTTAATAATACACTTTAGGTGGAGCCATTTAAAATTCGCGAATGGGCAGTCTTGATTGAGCTCAAGCTATCGGCCGCGGATTTCGAAGTAATCGTTTGGTTGGCGAGTAAGAACGAGGAAATTATACAATCAGTAGCTAGAGAGCATATCAAAGCAAATTCGGCTTGAATACACTAATCCGAAGTGTCTTGTAAATTTACCATCTCATCCGGTGGTTCAACACCAAGACTTTGAGCTGGGGGGCCATCCATCAGAATATTGATGTAGAGGATTTGCATAGCGTTCAGTGGAGTAGGCAACGACAGAAGGGTAGATAGAGCGATAAGCGAGAGGGCTGCGATCGATCTGAAAAGATAATTCAGGTGCATATAGTAAGTGTTTGAAGGCGGTGTTCCGAACTACTAGTGTAACGGTGGGTACTACTGATGAGGCATGCGAGTAGTATGTGTGTTATCGTAACTTCGCCTTGATCTAATGGAAGGTGGGATTTATTACAGAATTTGTGGAACTACTTTACAGTTTTTGCTTACAATTGTGCGATAGTCAATGAATATCCAGGAGAGTTCAAGAAGATGCGTTCGAGAAGAAGACGGATATTCCGTTTTTTAAAAACAACATGCAAATGAGAGTTTAACCTTCATGTCCAATAGTCTGTAACCGTTTAGTTGGCGTTTCCTAATAAACAACTCCGCAGCGAAGGGTTTCACTCCCTACACTAGGACGATGCGATCGAAATAGCAAAATAACACTCGACGTAAATGTGCTTGTTCGCGAGTGCCGTGTGACGAACCCCACTAAAGTGATCCGATCGATGCATAATTTGCATTTGGATCATCCAAATCCTTACAAAACCATAAACAAATTAAGGTCAAGTGAGGAGTTGATCAAGTTCCAGTGGATTCTGAAGCTCAAAACACTATGAACAATAAGAATATGAGTACTGAACGCCGAAGGAGGTGAACTGCGTCTGAATTCATACAATCACCGGTCGATATTCTATTGCTCTTGAATACACCAAGCCTGGTTCCATGTGTCCTATTATCATTTCAACCTTAAACCCAGTCGACATACGTTAGGACGATAAGGAAACGGTAAGAATGTTCATAACCTATTTAGCGTACGGGTTTTTGCCACTCATTAAATGACGATATACTGAATTCCGGTAAGATGTGTAAGCGTTCAGCCCGCATCCTCCTATTAAGAAGCGACAGGTGGCAAGAAATGGCGATTTGCACTACGATTACACAAACCCTAATGGTCAATTGTTCACCGAGCGATAAAGTTTGACGTTGAAACACACTAACGATGAGTCAGTGAGGATCCACATGAAAGTTCCATTTGGAAGCGACACTACCTGCTAAATACAAATATGGACTCGTGACAGAGTGATGAAATAGGAACACTGATTTTCGCAAGCTGATTGATAAAAGCAATTACCGCAGCATCGACTGTGTCTGATCTAACGTGAGTCACAATCGTTAGCGCAGCAATCCCATTATGATTTGCGTGCCCCATCTGATATAAAATTGGAACGTCATAGACCCAGTTGTTGCAATCTACAGGAAGAGAAATAATAATAATAATAACTTGAGGCTCAGTAATTCGTGATAAGTATGGCTGAAACGGTCAACTGTTCAACCATCACATGAAGTAACTGCTGAAAGACTACACTCTTGGCGTTTCAATCCGATTCACCCACGGGTGAGTGCTAACAGGCCCGTTGAACCAGTCTGAAGATAACATGGTGCGTGTTCGATCACCAGTACAGAACCATGCAGTGCTTTACGCGTCAGGACAAACCAACTAGAATGAATCTGCTCCTCTCGCCGTAAGGTTACACAAGCCACCGATTATGCAATTACGAATTGTGTTCATACTGCGCGATGAGGCACAAATGCCGAAGAGATTTTGTAGTAAATGAGCTCCATATCAATCGTCTCAGCATTGTCGTGACGTGGGGTTTGTTTGCCTTCACATACAGTTGTTGTGTATGACTCCATTAGATGAGCAACTAAAAAACAGAGTAAACGCATTTTCATGAAAGCCTACTTTGGTATACCCCATTTGGTGGTAACCTCCATATCCACGGAAACCTCTCAAGAGGACTCTCGTAGAACTTGGGTGCAGTGATTCCGATGGGGTAGGAGCATTAAATCTGAGTGACAGACTCGCGCCGAGGAGTAAGGAGGTGGTGAAATCATTCTGGAGCAAGGTATGCGGATGACTCAGCAAATGAACCACTCAGTGGCAGTGAATGCATTGCTTGAGTGAATTGCCGTCAGCATCACCAAAATCCCGTCTCCATATCACCTCAATCCGAAGTCACTGATCCCAACCGAACCCAGCAGCGGTTCAGAGGCATCGGTGGTCCAAGAACTGAAGATGTCTCGGAATCTGCGCCCGAAGCGGTCAAGGCTCTCGGGCATACAACAATACAGCCCGTACTTCAGTATGACACACATCCCTTCAAACCCAGTGATATTGCATTTTGACAACAGCAGCTTTTGTGAACTTGCGTCACCTGTGGCGTAGGCGTGACATCAGCTTATCCGTCAAGGGTCGAGTTTACAATGCTGCGGTGCGATCCACATTGCTATACGGGTCAGAAACTTGGCCGCTGCGCGCTGAGGACGTCAAAAGACTTTCATGTGTTTGACCATCGATGTCTTCGGAGCATTGCCCGATTCTGGTGGGAACACCGGATCAGCAATGCTGAAATACGTCGAATGGTATTCGGAATAAATAACTTGCCCACGATAGACGAACTGGTCACACTGCATAGGTTACGCTGGTTCGGCCACGTGCTCCGTATGCCAGTCGACCGACTTCCTCGCAGAACCACGCGAAGGCTGGAAACGAGCCAGGGGAGGTCAAACCATGACTTGGCAGCGAAGTGTGAAAGCCATTACCAGCAAACTCAGCGGCGCTGGTCACTGTCGTCTACCTGGATGGGGACCCCGAGACGGGCCACATCAATGGTTAGAGACATTGTCAGACATGGCTCAGTCGCATCCCCAATGGCGGCAGCTACAACCACTGTACGATAAGTACGCGGTTCTTACAGCTGATAATGATGATGATGGAATGGTCGAACGGTACGATGTTGAAATACGTGCCCAAAGTTTACCGGTTTCTAGGGCGTCCTGAAATGCTTACTGTAGACGATATTTTGTTCCAATAATGAACCTCAGTTGTTACGTTATCCTGTGAAAATATACACCTGGCTCTTTAAGAGGGCTCACGCTAATCTCCGCTTATATCTCATTGATTTAGCTAGTCCGAGTGTGTTTGCGATGGACAAACCTGCGGATGTTTCCGTTACCTAGACGGTGTAATAGAACATCTGGTTGTTAGCTTCATGTTCGATGCACAGTTTGACATTAGAATGGAGGTTACTGAAAAACCTAACAGGATTTTCTCCTTCCTCCCGGGGTTGCGGTAGCTATCGAGATATCAACAACGCACCTGAGGTAAAATGTTTATTTTCTTTATGGGAGCTTCCGTTCTTTTCTCCCGACTGACCATAAAAATGCTCGGTGAAATGGGTCATGGTGGACTTCCCAAAGCCAATCCATCAACTTTTCTGTAATAGAACCTTCGATAATTGAAGTGGCTATATTTTGTGCACACTAGATGTGATCGCTTCAGTTCAATGACCGCTGTATCAAACTGTATTTCGTAGTATTCAGTGAGATCACATAAAATCCAACATTTCGTTCAAGGGTACATTTGTAAACATGGTAGCGGTATCCATAGTTACATGCTTGTGCCAAATGTTCCTAATGGACAATAACGTCGCCAGCTGTAAACCGTCATGTACCATATTCATGGATACACTGAGCAGATTGGCTAAAAAACGTTTATTGACCATTGTCAACTTGTGCCGCTGCGAGTTAGACATTAATAGAGTTGGCTTTAACGGGACATCCATTTTGTGCAATCTTGGCAGTACGCAAGGTTGTGGTAACTGTGCAACCATTAGTTTCATAGATTCGACAGCTGACGAAACATCCCCGTGACAGACTAGGTATTTCGTGTGATGTTCCTCCGTCAATGAGTGAACGGGCCTTTAACCGAATAAAATGTGTCCCCTTCTAGTGTCAATCAAAGACCTCGCAACCGTCCAAAACGAGCGTCATCCACCGCCCGGCACTTATTGGAGACCAGACACTGTACGAACACAGACATTGCATCCAGACCCCAATTCACACAACCGATAGAGGGCTACTTCGGTTCGCTGAACCAGCTACAATTTAAAAAAAGGGAGTTACGGAAACAGAAAGAGTTGTTCGCTTCGCTGATGCTACGTTGAGTTGGATACTGATGTGCTGAACGTCAATCGCTTTCCGGCAAACTTTGTTTCTTTACTTCAACCTTTTACTTACTATGTATGCATCAGACAAGATGCAGTGATTTAAGTCCTCATTATTGTGGATATTTGCACTGACAAGTTCGTTAAGGGAACGTGCTGCTTCACACTTCCAAACCAATCGTACTGGTCAGTGTCGTGGTATTTCTCACACATTGGATGATAGAAAACTTCGCATGAGATTTAAAAATACTCCACAATTCGCTGACTGAATTTAGCACTCTGGGGTTCTAACGAAAACGAACTGGCTGGTGAATGGTTCTATCAGTGGCACCTTTGAGAGTTGTCATATAGAAATAACACGCGATTGCTGCTCCTAATCCCCATTTCAGCAAGTTGATGCTTTAGTAAGCCTGTTCTTCCTCTGATCTGTAGAATCAACCATGTCACACTCAATCATGGCGTGAATTGCAAACATGCTTCGATCTTTTGAAGTGATGACGACCGGACTTACACGCGTGCGTTAATGTTCCGCCTTGGCGTCAGATGTCGGGTACGTTAAAATTTGTTCACCAGACTCAAATTTATTTTATGACTGTAGCGACAGGAGTGGCATGACCTAATGCTCATCTGATAGAATCGCACACGACGACTGTCCAGTTGGAAGCAGGAGAAAACCCGACGTCACTACAATACTGCTCATGGATTTGAGTTGATTCAGACGAAGTTCGTCTTAATCAAACCGGTTTACTACAAATGCTCTTCAGCATTTTCGACGTTCCAACAAAATTTTCGACCACAAGACGTCTACTACAGTAGGGTTACCCACACAATGGTTTACAAAAAAAACGGGGGTATCACGGGAGCTACGAGAGAGATACATGAAATTTCAGATGTATTGTTGCGACCGGACTGAATAACATGTAGTTTTGGACCAACAGTGTGTTGCAGTTGGCTATAAACTGAAAGAAAAAGATTTTCCCCCGAAAACAATGATATTGGAAGAGGAAAAACGCTTGCGGCTCACAGCTTTCAGATGTTGGGAGTCTCTGACAACGGGTCCTTATTAAGCACACCACTTTTGTGCGCCATGAAATGACGGAGAGAAATCCCCCCCTTCACAAAAACGATTGTCTCCAGAAAGCATGAGATTTAGCTAAGGGATTCGGGGCCCACGTTAAATTTAATTTGGTAACGACCCGATTTAACTTCTCTCCGTGGTCAGCAGTATCTATCCGTTGGTTGATTTATCAGTTCACCGGTTGTCATTCGGAGTTACAGGTACCAGATAATGGCACGAACTATCACCGAAATTCACGAGAGCCAAAAGGTGCGGAAAAAAGCTAGCTTGAATAACAGTCTGAAAAATCATTTATAAACCTCATCAATTGTCGTGCATTCGTCGTATGAACAACAAACTGTGTTCAGCGAGTCATTGGCATAAGTCGTAAACATGCTCTTGAAGCTGAAAAAAAACAGCCAAGTGTCAAAATACACGTCAAACAAGCCACGTATGCGTGAAAGCAGAGCTTCAGGTGAGTGTTTTTCTGTCTAGCTGAAGAACTCATTCTCAGTCCGATGGTTGTCCCACAAGTGCTAAGAAGACAAATGTTAATGTGCACCAGAATCACTCATGGATTGGAGAAAAACCACCACGTCCACCGACACATTTCGGCGGATGTGCAGGGACTTGAGTTGACACTGTGTGTTACGTGTGTGTGTGTGTTGACACTATGATAGAAAATGGCTAAACAGCCGGTAGCTCAGTGTTTAGTTTGAGAGCGAACGGATGGGACACGCGTGAGCAGATTATCATGTGTACATATGAAATCCGCAAACTAAGGATTGAACTTCGAGTGGGACTTAGTGTGGGATCACTAACCGCCGATTTCAGCATGTTTCGCTGAATGTAGCTACTACCGGTTTTTATCAACCGAAAGTTAGATAGGCCCGTGAGAAATTTTAGTGCTGCAACGCTGTTCTTTTGGAACGTACCGATGTGTGTAGCCGATCGCAAGCGGTCGGAGGAGCACTTAACATTTCAGGTAGCTGCTTAGTTGATCTATCAACAGAGTTCTCCCTGATAAACTCGCCACGCTACCGTAAGGATGGTTAAAATATGACGAAAGTTAACTACAACCTGCAAGCCTTGGTAGTGTCTCGCAGCAGTTATATCTGTTCCCTGGGGATTGTCAGGCGCTTGAGTTGCGAATACAGACATTGACAGAAGCGACTTTCTAGGTCACCGCACTTCTTAAACTCACCAAAGCCACTCTGTAGATGACGGCACGCTGATATCCAAAGGGGCTGTCTTAGAAGTACCGCACGATTGTGCCGTTTGGAAGCCAAACCTCTCCATCTCTCAATGGAAGGACTGACGAATAAAATGCTAGCAATGCAAAATTTCCCAAGACCATGCACCCTTCTCTTCACAGAATGAGTTAACTGACGGAAATTAAACCAAGCAAGACTGTTTGAAAGAGGGGCAGGTAGATTAAGGACAAACCGATAAGGATACCGGAAAAAAGGTAAGGAAGAAAACAACTGAGACAAGCAGCTCCAACAGATAAGATAGAGAAAGCGCAAAAACTCACGTGCTAAGCTGAAAGCCAACAAAGTTACGAATGTTGTGAAATATGGATTTGCCCTCTTCCATAGCCGCCAAAATAGTCGCGAAATTGTCATCTAACAGCACGATGTCAGCCGCCTCACGACATACATCGGTGCCTGTGTAACCCATAGCAACTCCAATGTCGGACGACTTGAGTGCGACGGCATCGTTCACACCGTCCCCGGTCATTGCGACTATAAGACCACAATGTTGTAGGGCCTATAGGGACATGAAAATCGAAAACAATGCCGTAGTCCTGGGAATAGTGAAGATTTGACTCAATAAAATAAGGTGGTAGACGATGGCTCACTTTGACAATCTTGCATTTGTGTCGAGGTCCAGTGCGGTAGAAGATGGTTACATTGCGAACTCTTGTCTGAAGCGCAGTCAAACTCAGCTGGTCCACTTCTTCACCGCTCAGACAACAGTCCCCCTCCCGATAGAGGAACAGGCGTCCCCCTGTTTCCGATGTAAAAAAAAACAGCAAATGAAAAACTTTGGCAAACCATGTTATGCATGGAAATACAAAAAAGTTGTTGCACAAAAATGTGGCTATCATTCAGCTTCAACTATGTACCGGTCGTGGGCTGTCGAAGAGTTTTCAGCAACCTTGTGAGTAGTTTCCTGCATGAAAATATACTGCGATATCTCGAATATCGTGCCAACCGAAAAATGAGGCGGCCTGTGTGCAGCACATTCAGTTGACGAATAGCATAAAGGAGAGATTCAGTTGAGCCTCTCGTGAAAACCAAATTGATTTGCAAATGAGTGAGTGTATTTCTCGAAAAAGAAATGAATCTGATTCGCATACGCCAATCACTGCAACTGCTAGACTAATAGCAATACCAGTGCTGATCGTTCAGCTACAATATCCCCTCGGTGAACAGCTGCCACGCTACCCGAAGGAAGCACAAGGGCTGAGATATTGGCAGCTTGTCCAAGCTTAGACAACGTAGTTGAGATGCCGGGAATGGGTTCATAACACGGACCTCCCGATCAGTAAGTTCGCGTCATAATCGCTGAGCTATCTCGAGCTCCAGCTGCCGAAGCCTGGAGAGCCATAAATCGCAGTCCAGGTGCTTGTAATGCTGTTCCAGTCATTGCCATATAGACTGATGCGCATAAAGAACCCGAAACAAATGTGCCCGATGCGTTCTGGTTTGTAGCTGAACACTACAGGGGTTAATGTTCGCCAGGAGCCAAATAAGACTGCCCTGTTGAGTTCTTGAGTATCTTTAATTGTTTTCGGGTGGTTTATCAGGAAACCTGAAAAAACATACTGCAAGGCTGAGGCAAATCAAGCGGGAAATTCGCTCAATGGGTCTATAGTGACGCTGCCAACATTTATTATTATCAGTTGTCGTGGCTTCGTCATGCTGTCCGGATGTTGGGCCGTTGTCTGTTGAAGATGGTGTTAGGTTCCATTCAGAATCTATAGTAAAGCAAAAAAGATGCCGAGACTTTTGGATTGGACAGGACGCGATCCAAGTGACTTCCCGTGCTTTAAAACCTGGCAGATAACTGACTGTGATAGGAACCTTGGTGCACAATGCAAGGAGTGTTGGAAGTGCAGGCGCAACTTGAACAGTGGTTCCCAACCGGAAGGAATTCTAGCCAGGAGGGAATTAATTGAAGTTTAAAATCAATTCAGATTTGACATGACTTTCTAGCATCCACTGACTACTAGCTTTAGTTGACTTAAGATGTGTAGTCACAACGTCTGTACTGCTGGAACAGGACGTGGTTCATCCTGTTTGGGGCTCCTCAGTCAAGTTCTACGCAGGTGAAATGGCAACATGTTGTGAAAACAAACAGCTGCACTTTGTGTAGCCCCCTGTACACACACTCTCCCCCTCCGTCTATACTCGTCGCACAGGTTGCGACGTGGGTGATATGATTACAGGCCTAGCCACGTATACGGGTCCAAGACCACCACAGATCATGCTGTGCGCGTTCTTGGAATTCCATTTGTTTCTTGGGGTGCTGGGTAAGAAGGAACGTTTTGCACGTTTACCGACAACCTGTACCTTAACAACGACAAGTCATTGTGTTCTCACTAAGGTTCATTCTACTGCTGGATTACGTTTGTCAAGCTCTAATCCAACAATACTTACATTTAAAATTATTGTTTACTTCCTACTCATGAGCGACGTGCTCGAGTGACTCGGAGAATTCTTCCAAAGGGTTGGGTTGGAAATGACCGCTGGTGATATATTGAGAAACTGGAATAGGCTTACAAACATTGCTTTATAATACGTATGGCGTGCTAGACCGCGGACTCTTCCCACTATTTCTCACTTTCCGTCATCATCATCACCCTCAGATACAGCAACATCCGTATTGATACTGACTCATCACTGTCACAAAACCACAGGGTTTATTTAATTATATTTAAGGCCTTGAAGTACTTTGGGCCTTCGAGACTTCATCAGAAAAGCATCGAAACTAACTGAGTTGTGTAGAAACTTCCACAAACTCCAGTGTTTTACCTTGAAATGCAACAGGCATCTTTAGAAGTTGCACATCCTGAAGCATGATTCCGCATTGTTTAAATGAAAGGTTGGGGCGATGTTGTCTGCGTACTCCAGATTGACAAGGTCCACCCCAGCAACGATGTAAACGACACGGTTTTAAAAACCTTAATTATTTGATCGGTGTTAAAGTTGAACAAAAATAGAGAGAGTGGACAGCGTTGTCAGCCGCCGCTTTTTGTAGGGGAGCTTTTAAAGAGCACTCCACACACTCTAACACTCCCGCAAGTATGTGAACACAAGGACCGAGTTATGTTCAAGGAGTTCTGGGGCATCGCCTGTTGAGCAAGCGTGGCTAAAAGCACTGATAGATCGACAAACGCACCCTTGAAGTCAAGAAACGACAATATCGTGGGTCGTTTGCATGTACGGTGTTATTCAAACACCGTCGATGCAGGTCCTACCGTCGAACTCCCGTTGGACGCTCACAAGTCAAGGTTTCGTGTATCGTTTTAAGAAGTGAACGAATCAGTGATGCCAGAAGCTTTGTTATAACAGCAGTCAAACGGGCACACCTGCTGTCCCTAAATACACTGCGGGTACCATTTTTGAAGACTGGCACTATTATCAACTCACCCCTGGCGGTGGATGATGCGTCCAGTTTAATTGTGGTTCGACAGAGCAAATCTGTCGCCAGGCGGCCAACAAAGCAAGTCCTACGAAAGCTTTAATGTTTCGAAAAGGTTGACCGAGTGATACAACAAGTAGGAGCTCCTGAATTTAATACAACTTTGGATATGTCGCCATAGTGACTGTTAAGAACCGCTATCGGACCAGCACGTAGGCGGTGGAGAAGTCAGTTCTGATAAGTTTGTTTGATTTCCGGGTCCATGAGATTATCAACGACCAAGCGAGGTATGCGCGTTTTGCGCAAACCCGAAAACCGAAATGGATGGCAGCAACGGACAACTGTATGATCGGTATCAACATAGGTATTCCAGAAGGAGCGGTGGGCAGCAATCCAAAGCCGTCATCAGTAACTGATGGCAATGTGGTCCATTAGGTTTCGGGACTGGTTCGTTGGCGGCACTACGTGGTCGAAAGATTTCCGCTGTTGCTGATTTTGGTACCGCAATGGACCAGTGTGTTATCAGCACACAGCTGCAGTAGGTGCTCTCTGTTATCTAGGTGTCTCGTGTCTGAACCAAGACAACCACCAGTGATAAGTCTTCCTACCTAGGCGTTCATGTCATCGAAGACTACAACGATGTCTGGGCTTTTAGTCCACTGTAGAACACCCAGACCATCACGGAAACCGTCGTTCGCAAATTCAGAAACATAATCTGTTGAGACATTACCAGATACAATAAATAGGGACCTCTGTTCCTCGGAATTCTTTTACAGACGTTGCCAAACGGAGCAAGCAAAGGCGACTATCAACGGGTATCCGATCAAGACCAATGCGCCCATTGGCTAAGCACAACACCAATCACCGCATATCTATCCACAGCAGTCTGCATCACCAGGGACGCGCAACCAGAAGAGAGAACAGAGCGACTAGGCATCTTTGCGCTTTGAATTCTCATTTCCGACAGACAACATAAATCAATGCGGAGGGAATCCGGCGTACGAGCAACAGCAGCTTTTTGTTCTGCTTGCTTCAGTGCGAACACTAGAGACAACTAACTAGACCAGATTGTAGAGTTTGTAAGTTGATTTGGACGTGTTTAAGACTGTTACTGGGAGCGGACGCGTAAGACCGCCACTAAATGTGATGCAAGGAAGCTACGGAGACAGTACTGACGATGGGGTGAGGTAGCGGAAAAGGAATACGTGGAAGTGTGAGGTGTGCGTCCGCAGTGGTCTTTTTTGTTTGCATACTATGTTCTCCGAAGCAAGTAGGGAACCTGGTTGACGACAGCACACGAAGGCCGATGTGGCATGAAAATATTTTTAGTTGCGACTGTCATGCTGCACGTGGGCTGGGATACTGTCAGGGTGCGTACATCTAAACAGGATGACAATTACGGCTATCGACCGACGCCTTTGGTTCAAAAGCCTGACTACGAGGGAGCTGATGAGTGCCTACATACTATCACAGTGTCACAAGTTTTTTAAAGAACACGTCGAGATGCCTATTTCAACCCTCAACCTGGAGAACCGGGAGGCTGAATTCGTCAGGCCTCTATCCACTGACCAACCTGGTATGAGAAAATCTGCGGATGCCAAAGTGAAAAACCCCAGCACGGCTCAGTGGGTCATAGAGAGACACAAACCGCCACACCGCGATATGATCTAGTCTCTTCAGATGGAATCATACGTTAGAGTTGCTAGATGTACGGTCAGAGTGGCGAAGTTCATAGAGAGCGCCAACAAGGACAAAATTCTAATTCCGTGTCAGAATGTAAAGATATTTTGAAGAACGCAGTGAAGCGAGTGGGTGGGGCTTTCGATGGTACACGCTTAATAGGTCATTTGGTCCAAGTGTGAAGAAATTTAGCGTACAGAGACGGAGATTTCCAGTCCGGTAATGATGTATAAAAGTGGAAGGGGAGTAGACCGGCTGACATTTGAACAAAGTAACTTGGTATTGGTTGGGAATGGTTACGGGATTTGTCAAATTTTCATTCATATGACTATCATGCTAGCACAATTAGCTTGGTTGGACCCCCTTTCCCTTTGATGTGGAACAACCGGAATAACTGTGCCGAGACAAAAGAACTGTTCAGATGAGACTGACTTAAACGCAACACTGGTAGCACACAAAACGATGAGATCAAGATCCGCCCTAAGCGGCGTTGAAAATAAAACAACCTATTGGATTTCCACCGCCGATGTACTGTTATCGAACTTGTTCACACTAGAAAATCAAGTTGGGGACAAGTGTGGCAGTTAACTCTGGGGTATTTTTCTTAGTCAAAGATCGTTATCAACATTCGTCATTCACCTTGATGGTGCACGAATTGATAAGGTCAACCGCGTGGTATAAAGTCTACTCTGTGCCAGAACTAGCCGTCAGTAAGTACTGGTCCAAAAGCCAGGTTTCCACCAGAAACAATCCGACATGAGACTCGTATTCGTTCTGTTCTTTGAAAACGTCACTCATTGTATCGTGAAGAAAAAACTAATGAAGACGATTAAACTAATGACCAGCCACTCATGGCTCACAGTCAGGCTTCAACGTGTCCATCAAAGTGTGTTTGAAATGAAATGCGTGCAAGATGTTCATTGTTGATGAGTTCCGAAAAAAGGAGCAACCGCTTCTCTGTTTCTCTGGACGGCCTGACCAATAGGTTGGGGGTTGAAATTTCAATAGGTTTTCTGTCCGTTTGAGCTGAACTGTCTCCAGAAGCAGGCTACAGTACGGACGACATGGCACAACGGAATCATGCCTTCACTAAACGACGGTAGGAATAACAGAGGGGATATAAGACGCGACAGCATTCACACAAGAACGCAATAAACTAGGTAACTGGATTATGTCCGTCAGTGCTACTAACTACAGATCTCCATCATTGTGTGGATGATCTAAGAAGCGAGAGAACTCACAGATCAATATCTTCAAGCCTCATTATCGAATCATTGTGACTGTTTCCATCTCTGAGTAAGATTGTCGACCAGCATGCGAAGTGCGCAACTTAGGAAACACATCTTACAGAATGCAACTGATTCACCTATCGTGGGTGAGTTGTCTTTCCAGAAAGGCATTGGACAAACCTCAGCATCTTCGGACGAACGTCACCACAGGACCTGAAGAATTCACATGGAAAGCTTCGGCTTATCTTCTGCTCTAGGACGACTAGGTTTGTGGCCCATAAGTCAGGTTCGAGCGCACCGCCTAGTATTTAGTCAGCCATTCAGATCCAACCAAACGTCACACGGGAGTTATATGTGTAAGGAAGTGTCTCCAGCCTGGGCAACTGTAGAAGAAATTTCACAAGTCCACCGGGACAGATGTAGCAGCCAGACCAGGTGAATTTTTCGAATAGTGTTTGGTTGGCTACCGCTACTGAGGGTAAGTTTTGTTTGGCGACGGAGTTACTTCCGGGTAGAATTGCTTTTTCGGACGGACGGTCTCATCCGTTGCTTCGTTTGCTCGTGACCTGGTTGATCGACATTTGGCCACTCGACTAGTTCCCAATGGCCTACTTCTAGTCACTCTCATGGTTGATCCCAACACACAACCAATTCTTTTGGAAGTTGCTTCCGTTTAGGATCTCTCATTGCACCAGCACAACTGGCAAATCTACTGTGTGGTCGATTTGGACCACACGTCCCTACGGTTGTGGGCAAACGACGTTTCCCAGTCGCTCTACACTCTGTCAATGGCTGCATCTTCCGGTCTCCACAGCAACCCCAGCATCTTGGTTTACCACAAAGTCTCCTCTGGATTCGAAGCTCAAGAACCATTTGCCAGCCTGTACCAAACATATAACTTCTTTTTTGTAAAGCAGAATACATTGGAAGCACGAAACGATAACTTGTCGAGGGAATACGCAAGCTGGTCTGATGCCAAAATAAAAACTGTAGACGTAGTAATAAGCTCAGGGATGGGATTACGCCATATATCGGTTTCAATTCAATGTACCAGCCGTGGATACATTGGTTCCAGATGCCAAAGTTTTGATCACCGGAAAGTGGGAGAGTGTGGAACATACAGCCACGCATTGGAGGCGATAGCATGTTCGGTTAGTTCGCGAACTGGGTAGCTACGCATTGGAGGCGATAGCTCGGATGCACGAGTGCCACTGACTGCATGATTCAGCCATTTCTGTCAGTGTCATTAACCATTAGTGAGTTGAGTCCCGGGGTCCCCATCCAGGAAGGTTGCAGCTGTCGACCCGACTCAGTTTACTGGTTAGCGTTTTCATACTTCGTTGCCAGGTCATACACTGTCCACCTCCTGGTCGCTTCCACTCAGTATAGAGCTGGGCGAAAAGAGGTGTGCGTGGCAGACGGCCCTCTGGTATGCGGAGTAGATTTCCCAACCAGTGTAACCTATGGTGCGTGAGTAATTGATTTATAGTGGGGGAATATATATCATCATATCATCATATATCATTGATACTGGTTATATGATCGACTCGAGAGAGTCGCTCCGAGTCCTCAGTGCCTCGTACTGTGACGAGATCGATCCAAAAGAGTGTCTCGAGAACAGCTGTGGCAGTCGCAATGTGGTTACGTGACCCAACACTATGAATCTTGGATTTGCTTCGGACATGCGAAACGCGCTGCCAGACGCACTCATCCAACAACGCTTAGAACACGCATTGCCTAGTCCAAAACGGGAAAAATCCCACCAGTTAGCTCTGCTTTATCCTTAGTGTTTTGCTTACCTGATGAATTTTATCCATTGTTTTGTCATAACCGTTATTTTAACCGAAGATGACCTTGAAAATGTTGCTTCTCATTTCAAACCCTAGGTGTGATGAAGCTATAAGATAAAAGGTGATTCTCAGCTAGCTATCGCCTCATTGAAACTTGTTTGAGTGACCAGACCAGAACTTGGGGGAAAGGGGGGTGAAAGCTAGTAAAAAAAACAAGAAAAAAATGACTGACTACAGAAATGGTACAAACAACCACTAACCAATAGCTTTGGCTGTTTCCACCGAGTCCCCAGTGATCATCACCACACGAACGCCCGATTCCAAAAGAGTTCGGACGCAAGCTTCCACACCAGGTCTTGGTGGGTCCAACAAACCCACGAGTCCATGAAACACTAGCTGCTCGGGATGAGAACCTTCGGCCACAGCAAGAACACGCAAGCCAAGCAAACCGAGACTTGCAGCTTCTTGAAGAATCGCGCTTCGGTGCTCCAGAGTCAATGGATACGGTGAATCAATTGACCGCACGGGTGAGTTATCAATGCAAACCGCATCACTGGGAGACTGACTACCTGTCGAAGATTCAAGACTGTAAGGCTTGTGAACATAGATGCACTTTTGGAGAATCCGGTCTACGGCGCCTTTGGCAAAATAAACTGGTCCTGTGGAAGGCTAGAGGGTTAATAAGTAGCCGGATGTGAAATACAAGTTAAAATACAAGTCAGAAAGAGAATCGTCCTAGTCATTTTTCATTAGTTTAGCTCTATTTGTGGGGGAACTTTCCGCTAAACAACACACTGAAACAGTTGGTTGCGACATATCGTGTAAAAAGCTTAGGCTAATAGCACGGCCTGTGCCTTGAAGAAAACACAATTAACTGTAAGCTGTGACTACATCCCATGTAGCATGTTTGATTCAAAGACTGGCGTAGGTACTTCCGACGTCGAACTTCAGAAAGCTCCTATCGGAAAGTACGTGGTCCCAATCTGGCCCTGACATTCGACTTACTGGCTTTCTAGGCCCATGCAATGGAAAAGCATTCATCAGCACCTATCGCGCGGGTACTCCTTTGGTTCCAGGAGCTACGTCATTCGTTCCCGGTGATCATATTTCCAAAATAATATTTGACCGATTCACGCCTCTCCCCGTTCCTCGCGGAGACCTCGCATCCGTTTTTCGGCAAACCAAAACAACTTGCAGTGGGCCCATGTGAACGCGCTTCTGAACAGCTCGAGACCCAGCGTCCAGGAGATATAGTTCTACGAATATGTCTTGGAAAGGGGCTCACGGCTAGAGGGTGAAGTGAAAACTGTCGGAAGTCTTGTAGCACGGCGAACGCATACTTAGCGAGACCGTTGCCTATGAATACTGAACTCTTTTGAGACAAAGCACAGAAGACAGACTACGCTGCCCCTCATGGTATTCTTGCCCGAATGTACCCCTCTGAAAGGCCAACCTAAAAACATCGACCAAAATTGGCCTCTTCTGAGAAGGTGCTACCAACAAAAAGATGTTCCACTGAACTGAGCCCGATATGGATATCTGTATTATTATATTAGAGTGTGGAGAGCAACATCATCGCAATCCTAGTTCACCAATTAGAGTTGAAACAGGTTGCACTTACCACTTGTCCATTGCGAATGCAGCTGATCATCATCATCTTGGTCTCGGAACTAAACGACCATTCCTGTAGACGAATATAAAGTTGCCGCATGTCGCCAATTCTAAACTGTAGAAAAAAAGGTTTAAAGGATAAATCCAAAGGATGGACATAGTGTTTGAAAAAGAGCGCTCCAAAAACGTGTCGCTATCGGAGAAGCGTCCAATATCGGTACAAAAACGATCTTTTTAAAAATCCCCACACGAAGAGAACTCATAGAATATGTCAATTATATAGTTGAGTTTAAAGTAGAGCGGGAAATTAGCATTAATTATATGCACATTATTCGTGGGACCAGGAAGGTCAAATAGAAGGGACCAACCGACTGAAAAGAAATCAACTGTCAATGTGTCGAAATATTGGTAGCTCGGGTGTCTACTGGTGGTTGATCACGGCCATCTGATCAGCCACCAACAAATCAAGTAAATATGCGGTCCCACCCACAACCTGAAAATACTGTGATCGTGTGGCCAAGGGTCGCCAACGTATCATTCCGGGTGGTGGTTTGGATGTGCCCAAACCATTTGTGTTTGAAAAAATGCCACTTACGAATAAAATCCCTTGAACAAGAAGAAACACGGGAAATTAGCTTCTACGACGGGCAATTAACTCGACGAACTCGATGACTATCTTTCCTTATGCCACCACCTCCACTGGAGATCGCACACAGTCGTGATGGTCAGAAGGACGATACTCGTGGGAGAGATAATGAAAACATCGTTACGGCACAATTTGGGTGCATAACTGAGATCAGGGAACAGTTGGAAGAGGGTTCAAGAACATTACCAAGTTTTACTTCACCTGATAGTTACGATCGAATAAGTTACTGAACAAGGAGCTGTGGAGGAGTTGATACACGTTCTAGCCACGTCATTCAGCACCTAATCAAGTATGCTTCTCTAGCCTTTGGATATCTAATCCCGTCCTGCGAATTGATGAGGTCCAATGACCACCAGTGACCTGATGAAGGTCCGCAAGCCATTCATAGGTGTGTCACACTGTCAGGAAGCCAAGTTTCCCTTCACCGTCATCCTAGTCAGTGAACTCCAAAAGTGGTCATTTCAACGCAGTCGTCCAATCGCTGCCCTCTCGGATCTTTTCACATGGCTTTGCCTGTCTGCCCAAGAAGAGACGTGCAAACAGCTGCCGGCAGCCACAGGTAAGCACTTAGTGCAAAGTAACGAACAAAGATGAGTGACATGATCCGACGGCACATGATAGGCTCATTCAGGAGATACTGCCTGACCAACTGGTCTATCGTGGGACATTGAACTTTCCTGAGAAAACCTGGCGTACTTGAACAATACTGATCTGGTGTTCTCTGGAGCAAAGGGAGCCTTTGAGAGCCTTCCACACGCATCGGACGCGTCTCTGGCCCATAAAGTAGGATACATTGGATCTCGGTGTCGCACAATCTATCCTTGACAGTCAAGCTGATGTCACGTCGGTGCCACAAACGCTGGAGATTGGCGAATTTTGCCATGGCCTTCTAAATTCGTGAGGTCATGCCGTCTTTCGCCAGTCCACCGAGACTTATGCAGTTACTCAGATAAACAAACTTATCTGTTACATCGAAAGGTTCACCTGTAAGCATGAAGTTTGCGTTTGACCCCACCCAGTCTTGCAGCAGCACTTTACATTTTACAGGTGTGAGGCACATACCGAACTGTGCAGCAAAATACATAGGTCATTTAAAATAGTTTTCATCTCTAAGGGGTCTGAGCCAAAAACAGCAACATCGTCGGCGTACTGAATGTTCACGAGCAAACGCCCCTGCAGTATTTCGACGCCCGAGGTTTCAGAGACAAATAAGGAAGACCCAAGCAGCATATCGATAACGAAGTTGAAGAGGGAGCGCATGAGAAGACATCCTTGCCTGACACCACTGGATGTGGTGAGAGAATTTGCCGCAGAGACGTGCAAGCCCACGATAAGGGGCATTTATATCCTTTAGGAGACAAGATTTTAGAAGGGACACCCTTTATCATCGGAGACTTCCAGAGTTTCCGACGATCAGGGGAGTCAAGAGCGGATTTGCGATTGAGAAATACGACCATTGTTGGTCGTCGGAAAGAATGACGCAGTTCCAACACTTGCCGCGAGGTGAAGACATGATCCATGTAATCCCAGCCACGCCGAAACCCAACTTGACTCTCCCTATGACGGTCTGCCTAGGATAAAGCCAGAGAACAACTTGGAAGCTATAGCCACTAGGTGGATGTTCCTCGTTGCAAAAGATATCTCGATTTCCTGGGCTTTTGTTTGTCAATATCTAGTCTCCTAATTATTCGGCGTCTGAGGGATCTGCGCGCGCCATCAAAGTCGTTTGTCGATGGTATAGTTTTCTTGGCTTTAATCAAAGCTGCTGATTGTGGCGACATCCAGTAGTCATTGGGGTGTGCCAGGGACCTGGGCCAGATGGTCTCAAAAGCTATGATCATAGGCTCTTTCACCTTTCTCCAGTCGTCGAAATTAATATTGTTCCAGCCGAGTTCTGGAAGCTTCTCGGCCAACTAAACTCGATTTTGTAGAGCTACGTAGACACCTTGCAGGTGATGAACTGAATACCCTTGCATCAACCGGTGCGTTCCAGAGGGAAAGCGAATAGATACGCGTGTCCGCACAATGCCGTAATCGGAGTTCAGAGGCGTATTCCAGAATAAACGACAATCTCCTATCGAAGCTCCTTACCGGTAGCTGACTGGCACACGATTCAAGTGAGTCCAGGGCTAGTTTGCAGTGGGTTGCCTACAAGTTACAAGGTGTGAGCACTTGTACTGAAAGTTTGTGCTCGCTAGACACAAATGATGTTCAGTACGTAATTTAAGAAGTTGTTTCCACTTATCTGTGCTGTGAGCATCAGCTCCGAATCGGCCGCCAAAGGGGGCTATTTTAGGACTTAGTCGACCAACCTGACCATTCATATAACCTTCCGAAACCACAATATTTTGGCTTCTCGCTCGCCGGAGCAATCATGACAAATCTCGGTAGAAGCCGTTTATCCCAGCCTCAGAGCTGCCGTCTGTCGGAGCATATCCTGACGCAAAAAAAAACAAGTGACGTTTACGATGTCGAGATGCATTCATCCTGATTGAACCAGTCAACCTAACAGTGCAACGACGACTGTCTACTGGAATCCAGTCTAGTAAGGTGCATTCATCCCTGGGACCAAGGACAACTCCCACGCCGTAAATACCACGAGCCACTGCATGAGGATCAACAGATACGCGATGAGTAAAGTAGGAAAAATCTGGGTTCGTACTGAGAGACATAACCACACTGGGGTCATGTACGCGTGTTTCGGAGACACAACATACATCGACCGAAAGAGGAAACAAAGTCTGAGCAAGATCTGCCTTTTGGCCAATTCAACACAGAGTACGGACAATGAGAGCAGCAATGTGAGACAAATTTGTTTAATTTGATAAAGGTTTATTTTAATTTATTTTGCTGGGCTAAAGATTAGATAAAGAGCAACGGTTGGGTGATTGACAGCTAAATGTGTCAGAAGCAGTTGAATGAGGGACGAGTGGCGAGGAGTAGACCTGTAAAGGCGAATTATACTGCTTGGTTACCAAGGCCGAGGAAGGAGGTTTGGTTGATCTACGCCATCTTGAGCCTTTGACTCAAAAGTCTGGCCCACAAATCAGGGGGAGGAAACAGGGTTTTGTTCGGGGACCCTGTCCCTAGCCTCTGACTCAAAAGTCTATACAGGGAGGCATCGGTGGTTGTGGTCTTTTTTGGGATCCTCCCCAGAGCCAGGCTCAATAGTCTGACCCACGTGGCTGCAGGGGGGGCCGGCCTGGCCCGAGGACGCAAGGAGTAAGGCATTACTGTCTCACTCCTAATGCGGCTGCGTACAACAGGTGGCTTCCGAGCAGCATCGGACTATGGTTTTAAAATTATTTCAACCGTATTGAATAATGCGCCGGCGGTCACGGACAACCATTGGGCGATCAGTGTGCGATTTTTAGGGCCACCCTTTTCGAACCCATCCTTCCTCGGAGAAAGGCAGCATCGCTGCTTCTAGAAATATGCCTGGAGGAAACGCCTTACTGACTTCACACTCCCATGGCAGAGGACGGTACGAATTTACCTCCAGACCACCTTGTAATACGATTAATCTCAGTACGGGGACTTCGTCAGGCTGCTCCTCGTTGGCCTTCCTGGCATGACTGAACTTTTAGGAACTGGGTCCCAGCCAGTATATCCCAGAAAATCACTGCAACACAGCAGCCCGGCCATCACAACAAGGTGACAGCTATAGGGTGAAACGAGATATATAGAGCACATTTGAAATTGGTTTCTCAAGGAGTTGGTGCCTGCAGTTATATACAATATGGTCAGCTCCGTTTTGAAGGTTTAACCAAGACTCTGGATAGCTATCAGCCATTTGGACGGCGTAAGAGCTGCAGAAACAGTCAGAGGTCTAACGGAAGTGGAAAATTTTTGGTGCAACCGATGGTTAAAGTAAGGTCTTCAAGCTCACATGCTTGGATTATAGAACCAATGAGTTCGGTCCACAATGTGTGGATACCTGACCTTTCCACTGTTGCGCTAGCAAACCTACATCTGAATACTGGATCATATTTTGAGAATATGCTATGGGAATCCGACCTTTGTAAACAAGTTGCCGTCCAACCTAAAGTAGCTCTTACCTGACTAGCCAAACGCAAAAGCGCACCTTCAGTAGGTTGTCCGTGAAGTTTCCCGTCTTGCAAAATCGCATTGTTGCATATGGATCCAATCTAATGAAAACAATGGTCAGAGAGGGAAAACGGAAACAACAGTGAAGCGTAGGTTGATCTGAGAAACGATTGAATACCTGTGGCGGTGGTCAGTTAACTGTCCACTAGATTACTCTGGTCGATGAGGAAACCTCGAACAAGACAATCAAACTGATAACTTTCAGAAGGTTGGTCACTAATGGCAGTTTTTTCCGAAAAGACTCACACATGTACGAAACAAACCAAAAGCCATTTGAAACGATCGATGTTTACGGTCACTACGTGAATCAATCATGTTGGTTTCTCCAACCCCAAGCCAACTGACCATGGCAAGGTTTTTTGTGTGTACAAGCTTTGTTGTTAATCATTAGCTATCTGAACGAAAGCAGTAGGGGTAAGGTTGTGGAGCGAAACCCGGGACAGCGTCAGCTCCAGAACCGTTGGCTTGAGTAAGCCTTGCGATTTACGATGCCAGTTTTCAGTTTTGGTTGTGAACTCGGGTGAGCTGCTCACACAAATATGGGAAGATGTTCTCTGTGGTGCGTCCACTTAAACGTTAGTTTGTCCTGTCACTGTACATCTCACTGCAACTGCAGCTGGATTGAACTACGGCATGTGACATGGAGAACTTGGGTGTACTAAGCGTCTCAGGTTGATGTACTTTGTTAAAAGTTAGGGTAGCTGGACGGCTGTATAAGTGTAACCGACCGCAGCACATAGTTTGTGCCTCACATCAGTAAATTGAGTCCTATTGAAAACACCATTCTCCCTTGCTGTAGGTATTACATCTCGACGTGAATATCAACAAACTCCGATCAGTTGTCAGTGGATAACAATATCTCTGTTGCAACTTGTTTATCGTGAAAAGAATCGAAAGTACGAAAACGTCTGACAAGCTCGAATGCCCGCCAACTCAAGTTTGAAGGTCAAGAGGGTAGATTTTAATTTTAATACTACCTGGTTAGTGCTGACGTTTAGTGACAAAAATACCCAAAAAATCGAGACCAACGACACTTTATATTCCAAAAGATACCGGTAATTTGAAGCGTAGAATTGTGGAGTTAAACACTCATTCGCCACGATGGTGTTGACATGGGACTTAAGTGAGACTCGAAAAAAACGTTCGAGTATAATATCAGATTATTGGAGATTCGCGAACCGGATGGCCTCCAAGAGGACAGTGATCTGCTCAAATTCCCATCAACCTGACAATAATGTATCAACGAAAAATACTTCGATATTATGAGTATCGGCCCAAATGCATAGCACCTTCGACTGGAGAATATCATAAATGAAAAATTCATTGGAATATAGTTAGGACGCCATGTTGACATCTTAGGTTGCAAAGGCATGTTCAGTCCCACATGTGCCCAATTAAGGGTGCGAATACTTTGCGGGCTATGTCCGCTTGCTGGGCTCCAAAAGGGCGAAATCGGTAGTGGGCTGTCGAAGGGTTCTCATCGACCTCAGAGGTGGTATCCTGTCTGGGCTGTTGCTCGTTCATTCAATGAAAAACGTACTCAAATTGCGTATGGTCTGAAACGACTAATATTTCGTCTACGTGTCGCTCTTGAAGGTTTGTAATGTGCAGGGACACATTCTCCCCAGATATGCAGACAAACACGAATACACAGAGGCATTCTTGTTCAAGATTCATTCACAAACCGCGTGTTCTTTTCTGCAGTCAACTAGAAAACATCTTGTACATTCGCCTGTGGTTTTATCGGTTGTCCATATGTTCTTCGAGTAAGGAAGTTTGTTTGCAAGCGTGTTATGAAGACTTGAGGGGATAAAACGTTTAGAATACAATTCCCAAGCTCCAGATAAATGTGAACAATTGATAAATCTATCCGAACTGCCGACATTCTTCAACGTGTCTAGCCCCTGTTTTTGTTCAGTCGGATTTAAGTAGCACTCACCTCAATAATGCGCTGGAAAGCGATGGGACAGGATGAAGATGGCAGAAGATCTACAGTCGAATGTGTCCGTGAATGTGGATAGATAGAATGTGAACGGAAAAGCGGAATCCCAGACTCCGCACATGGACCAACAACGGAGCCCGAATCCGCCGAAAATGTGCGATGAATATTGGGAGTGGACGATGATATGGCTAGAGGTAATCCATCCAGTCTCGACTGGACCGTGTAGTGTTCCAAATCGCTCGATACAATCTGTGAAACAGTCATTTCATTTTTTGTCATAGTTCCAGTTTTATCCGCGCACACCACATTCACACAACCTGTAATGCGATCGAGAGTGCAAGGTGGGGTAATAGCAAAGGTCCAAAAATATACACATGAAAACGAACTGGGAAAAGTGATGGGGAACAGCATGCAACGTTGTGCTGCAAACAAACCGTCTAGATATAACAGACTTGCCTTCGCCCCTTTCTCACATCGATCGCGGTTCCGTCTTAGCGACGATGCTTGACGCAATCGTTACAACAAGGACTTATTCAGACAGACACGTTGTCTACATTGATACTGCTGGAGTGACGAACAAGTTCTATACTTGTCCTTCTACTCTAAGCCGAAAATGATCTAGACTGTGGTCTGTTAACTAGACCTAATTAGCATAGCCAATGGAGCCTGCAAACGCCAACTGAAAGATATATTGTGCACTGGCATACAACATCGCAAGATCTGCTGAGATAACACGGTGCTAGATTACTGCTATGTTGACATAATCGAGACTGGTCCTGGAAACGCATGCTGTCCCTGTAGCGGTGAGTTATAGTTAATCGTGGAAAATGAAGCAGTTTACGGATCAAAAAAAGTGAAAAGAATCCTAGTGATGAAGAGTTTAGAAGTGACATGCATGACAGAGATCCCTTCGAAGGTCACTTTTCTGAGGAGGCTAAGACACTTTCCGGGGTGGGGGTAGGGTTGTATATCAAGGACCGACATATTGACAGGTGGTCCAAGACCAGACACGAGCAACTGAGAATTTTCTCCGTACCAGAAACTCATTCTCCAACCACTGAATAGCTCGGGCTCTATTTCTGTCAGCGATTCGCAACCGAGCTACTCTTAAAACTTAGCTTGTAACTCCCGTTTGAAAATACTAAGTGCCTATATCAGGCATAGCCTGATATCGACTGCCGTTCGTCACAGATCTGCCTAGATGCAAATTTTTCATGAGTCGGTTGTGCTGACTGCCACCGCCAGCGTATCATCCGATTCTTATGGCTCTATGCAAACAACACCACACTTAGTATGTTTACTTGCTGTGGCTGGTGTACTTATCTTCCACTCTGATGATGTTGGGAGACCATGCAGCACCAATATGCACTAGTAAACCGACCGCAGTCAAGCCATAAATTCAAACATGTGTGATGGAACGAAGAGAAGGAAGTGGCAAAGACGCGGTTGACACGGCGTAACTACCGTCACGATATCGCACGCTAAATATCTCTGCAAAGAGATAAATCCAATTGAAGCGATGTATGGAAGATGACAGTGGAACGGAGGAGTCAATAGAAAAAATGTTTCCGATGGACGAGGGTATATTGTACATCAAATGAATAATAAGGGTAGTCAGTTGGAACAGCAAAGAATGGTATTTCGTGAGGGGATCACTTCGCAATCATATTATGGGATAACCAACCACTTAATCGTAACTGTGTGACCACGAGAAACATGGTTCACTTGGAGATCCTCGCGATTTTCCTCGCAAATAGCAGGAAACCCCGCAGGGTGCTGTGCAAAACCGGTCCCAAAGAACAGTGCGATACCTCTCCGTATAGCTAAATTTTGTTTACCGTGTATGTAGAGCTCGCGAAATTTCAGATTCATTCAGTTCTTTTCTGTGTTTATTACTCATGACACAGCACACTACTTATGGGGCTGCTGAATGTCCTTCGATATTCCACAAGGGAGAAGGGTAGATAGGTTCAACTAAGTCTGTCGCTAACATCGACCCAATTTGCAGACGAATCCAGTTCGCCAAAGACGTCATCAGTTTAGTGTGACAGTTAAGTAGGCTCAATATAAACGCGAAAGGATTAACCCGCATAGAACGCCCGTGCCTCTCACCTCCCGAAATCGCTTTAAGCAATTGTTCTTGATGGTGAATTCATGCACAATATTAGCAGAAACGGTTCTGTGTTAATGGGGACGCCGTGAGTGGGCACACTCAAAACACCTGATTCAGCTGCGTAGTCAGTGGCGTCCCGTATCAAAGCCGTTATCCTGAATTCGTAACCACCGAATTTCCCATTTTATCGAGCAACCACAACAATCCCAAGCCAACCGGCTGATTGGACTATCGCATCCGATGATAGACTACCTCTTCCTTGTTTGGCTTGCTTCTTGGTGAAGGAAATCGTAACAGTCGGAACCCTCACACATGTTTAAAAAGCTAAGTGAACGGAACCGATTCGTGCCGATTTGAGGAATCAATAGCTTCAAATGTTCCCAGAGTTACTGAAGGTTATAAGCAACGCGTGAAAATGGTTCATGAAAACTAATTTACGGCCAACCGGGGTTGTCGTACGATTTGGCACGTAAATTTCAGTCCCCATTATTTTGTTTTGAGAAGATATAGTGTAGAAGGCAATCGACGGTTCACAACAACAAAAAACAGGATTTGGGGGGCATTAAACTGCCCGTAAACTGAGATTCATTAACATCCTCCCAAAACGGACAGTTTGCACTTTCTGGTTACAGCAAAACAAAATTTATTTTTTCCAAATATGTTTTCACATATTTTGAGACTTGCAGACAAACTTGATCGAACGTTAGTAGGTTAACCTTTTCTCTGTAGATGGAAGAACCCATAGGATTTGTGGGACGCTACCCTGAAGCTTAGTTGTAAAGTTGAGTTGGATGAACACGCCTTCCTTGAACACTTGACGGACCTGTTTCAAGTGGCATCTAACAGGTTCTCAGTGAGATTTAACTGCAAGACTTTTTGGAAACCTTCCTCAAGAAACATAGATAGATCCAAATACCAACAGGTGACAACTTGTGCGGGGTGGCATCGTTTCGGACGCTCTTGTTGACCGCAGTACGCGCCAGAATAACGAAGAAACGGGCGTGCAAATCAACATGGGAAACTCGAAATTCAAATGTTACTGGAAAAGCAGATCATGTGCCACCAGATCAAGTAACTTATGCATCAGATCGTTTCGAGAACAGAGGTCTCATCTATTCCTTTATGGCCAGCAGACTGACGCTTTCTCAGCCTTTAATGCCGTCGTAACAGGTGAAGCACACCTCTCCTGAACATTTCTGAAGCTTTTACGATTTGGACCGGGCTTCAGCTGTCGAAATGTTTGGCCCAGATATTGCGTCTACTCTGGTCCATACGACCCAGTAGTCCACTTTGAGCGTCTCCATTTCAATTTGAAGTTCCGACTTTTAATATGTATTTAAATGTTCGTTTATTCGTTGCCTATGTGAAGTGTAGAGTTGTTGTCAAGACTGTCCGCACAATCTTTCTCCTGGCAATGTTGCGCAATATGGTTCGATCGACCGCGCTGCCTACTTGTTATTTTGCACGACAAGTGTTGTGGCTTGCTGAACGGTCGTGCAACTCTGAATCGGTCCCTTGGCTTCCTGCTCCGCCCACTATGGTATATCAAAAGGCACGGTAGCTTCAGACAGCCCTTTATGGAGGCAAACGAAAATTATTACAACCGTATTTATAGGACAATGACATAATGTTCCACAAGGTCGTGATAGAATCTCCGTGAGGGGGCGAGAAGCGTCGAGCTAAAGATGTTCGATCCAGATTCGCTGGCATTCTGACTAATCAGGGCATGCCTTCGTTTGGTCCGTAGCCTGTACGTGAGACGTCCGTCCAAATGATGTGGTGTTCGGTTATTAGGGACGGCTGGCCTCCGGACACCTCTCCCTTGAGAAGGCTGTTCACCCGATCGCTGCTTTGAACTCTACTGTGACGACTCATGGAGGTGGTGTTGCTGGTGGCTGCGAGCATGCCGATCTGGGATCTGGTACCCTCCACTTCGGGGTTATGTCACGGCTGTCCGGTGTCCCATGCGACGTGTTCCCCTTACGAAGCCGCATTCTGTTGTATGAAGTTGGTTCCCTTGACGTGGCCGTGCTTATGATCTTATTTGTGCCTCGCGTTTGACGTATTCGACCCTGCGTCCAGCGTGGAGAGCATTCCCCATATCCTCTAATCAGTATCTGGCCTCTGTGTGACTGTTGTGGCATCCCTTCTACTGCCCCCCTTTCTTGACTTTCCGGATAGCAGTAGAACGATCCGCATGGACATGGGACTGTAAACTGAAGGGCGAAACGTTGCAGGCTGCTGGCAGGATTCACCAAATTGGACTGAAGTGAGAGGGCTAACGGTGCCGGACGCCAGGAGCCGAATAGCCGCTGCGTAGCGTGTACTCCCTCTGCTCTCCGGTTTGGCTGTAACTGTGGCCACCACAAAATCGTCAGGACCTGGTGTTCTCGTGAACGTATCGGAGCTGTTTCGTTACAAACGGCATTGAGGGTTGAAGCTCACTGATCCAATCGAGGCGCAAGAGATCAAGGCCTGTATAGTTCGTGAGGTAGCAAGTACCATTGAGATGGATCCCCTTGAACGTTACGGAACAGTTCAACTTCCCGGTCAGTTTGAGGCTTCCACCAGACGCATTACGAACGGTGCACTTTGTGTGTTCCACAGGTGGCCGTCCAATTACGTCCCAGATTTGTTTTGAAATCAGAGTGAAGTCAGAACCTGTATCAAGTTGGAAGGTAACCGGTGTGCCATTGATACATACTGTGACGAATTTACGTCGACCGGGTTGATTCCATCCTGAATGTAGCGGTCATGGCCAGTGCCTGTGTCCTTTTGTGAGGTCGGTGTTTGCGCGAGCTCCTGAAGTTGTCTCTGCAGCATTCCTCTTTGTGATCCTTTAGACTGCACTTACTGCACCTATAGTTCCGGTAGGGACAATGGCGTGAAAAATGCCATTCTTCACAAAATCAACAGGTGTGGGCGATTTTCTTGGAGTCTGTTTAGAATTTGGTTTCCTTTTGGAAGTTATTTTGCATACCATATCAGGCTGAGAGAATTTGGAATGTCCAATCATCGCAGCATCACCTTTGAGATTGATAAGATGCTGGCATTCGGTGGTAAGTTTTTGAAGCGTCAACTCTGGATCCTGTTCAATTCGATTCAGTAGCCGGGTCCGAATATCTGCATCGAGTGGCGATTGAAGACCAGCCACGAAGATAAGACACTTGAATTGATCCTCAGTCATGGTGCTGAGCTGAAAGCGCTCGCATTCTTTGTTGGCCACACCGGCATAAGTGATGAAATCTTCAGTATCCCTTTTGGTAATCTTGAGACACTGATAACGAATAGAGAAACAAGGAACTTTGATCACCGAATATTTGGGCCAGGATTTTGACAGCATCTGCGAAATCAAGGTCACGAGGGAGTTTGGGGAGTATCAAACTTGTGAACCGATCATGTTCAGCTGTCCCCAGTTTCCACAGCAACAGTCGGACTTGCCATGCATCATCAAACTGAGCAAAGTTGATTTGAAACATGTCCTCATATTTCTTGAACCGACTTTCGAAAGTTCGTCCAGATTCAACGTCGAAATTGAATTCAGCAATCGAACTGGCAGAGCATCTGTGGAAGAGGACGGATGCTCAACTGTTTTGGCGCATTCACCGACATCAGAGATTCAACAAGCCTCATTTGAGCTTCTTCGAACTGCTTCTGTTGTTGCTGCAAAATTAATCGGAGTTGCTCTGCCGAAATTGACATCGTGGATTCGGGTTGTCGCCAGTTGTTGTGGCTTGCTGAACGGTCGTGCAACTCTGAATCGGTCCCTTGGCTTCCTGCTCCGCCCACTATGGTATATCAAAAGGCACGGTAGCTTCAGACAGCCCTTTATGGAGACAAGCGAAAAGTATCACAACCGTATTTATAGGGCAATGACAGAATGCTCCACAAGGTCGTGATGGAATCTCCGTGAGGGGGCGAGAAGCGTCGAGCTAAAGATGTTCGATCCAGATTCGCTGGCATTCTGACTAATCAGGGCATGCCTTCGTTTGGTCCGTAGCCTGTACGTGAGACGTCCGTCCAAATGATGTGATGTTCGGTTATTAGGGACGGCTGGCCTCCGGACACCAAGCTTGGCCATTGGCTTAAAAACCTTTCGGCAACAACCAAGGAGACATCGTCGATGTGCCGTGGGGTGGCTGACGAACGGTTTTACACAAATGGAAGATTGGAAACAACTTCGGCGTTGTTTTGTAAGCGAACAAACACTTGTCATTAGAAGCTCGTGCAAAAACATATCTTAGCATCAAGATAGAGGTGACGAAATAGCGAGAAAGCGAACATCAAGTCACGACATCAGGTCCAATGAAAATATTGTTTCACTGGATCAAAATCCCTCTGAATATTCTGACTCAATAACAAGAGTATGAAACGTAGACCATAAAACAGTTGAGCACAATCAATTGGCGCGATTGGAGCATCCAGTTGGAGCAGCAATTCATTGAAAAAAAAACATTATTCCCGAACAGGCCTATTATCAGATTATGCAGCTGTATAATGATGGACGCCCAAACTGATGCCAGCAAAATGAGTTTAGAGAAACTCTGTGAGTTGCCGGCTGTGACCATTTAATCGCGACAAAAATGAGAAATTACAGCAGGCCGAGTCGTAAACTCAGACAAGAATGAGGAGGAATATAGCTTGGTGTTACTAAATGAGGGGGAGCAGAGCCATCAGGAACATTAGCGGACCATCTGGAAACAGAACGGCCCCAAGCCAAATGCATTCTACCGTATGTGTTTGGTGAACTCGAACCACAAAATGTTTTTTTTTGAAACAAATGATAAGAATTTGGTAATAGTAATAAAACTCACCAAGTGTCTCCACTGCCGGCAACTTCCGAACCACGGCGTTTCGCGCAGCCATACGCATTTGTCCAATGGCTAAAGTTACCGTGACAACGATAGGAAGACCCTCCGGGATGGCTGCTACCGCCAGGCTAGTTGGTGATAAATGGACAGTCGATACTCAAACAAAAAATACCATGCATTTTTTTTAAAAAGAACTAACGTCATCATGTGAAATGCAAATGAAAAGGAGAACAAAACTTTTAGGGATACCATAGGTAGTTGTCCACACCAGACTAATATCGTAAATTGAATGTAACTAGTCCATAGAACCCAATGAAGATACGTCTAATGGGATAAGTGTTTTGAGACCAAAGTTCGGAGAATCGGGCAGGCAGCGACCTCACTAGGTGGCGAAACAGGCCTAAAAAGCTTTTCAAAACACTTCCTCCAAAAACGTCCAAACAGATAGCGAAGTGCACCAACGAAAAAGCAATATTCAACTGAATTTAGGTTGAGAAAGTAAAACGCACATGTCACAAAAGGAATGAAAAGGACCAACTGTCTTGACATTTGAAATATCGCACATCGGTGGGCCTGACATTCACTATTTCAAATAATTATCTAAGCAACTCCGGAATCACCCGGACAGATGGCCCTAATTGGGCATGCCAGCAGACAAGTGTTGGAATAACGATATCGATTCAAAAGATGAACTATATTCAATCTATACGGAACTGGTGTGTTAAATTGGTTCGAAATTAATGAGTGAATAAATGGTAGTCAAAGGCTTTCAATTCTCAGTTTCATTCAATATCCATGCGATATCCGTGGCAACCAGGCTTCCAGGATGGGATCCGTAGGATCCACCCGGTGCTAGGTTACAGAAGCCCCAAGATATGGCCGCAAATTGATGTTTACGACCTTCTCGGGGTCAGTTTCTACTTAGATGGTCATAGTGTTTTGTTTGTATTAGACAGACACTGGGTTCGTTTTATTTCTCTCTTTTTGTTCCACATTACAGCAACTAAATAAACAAGCAGAAATAATATATTATGGTTGTGGCGGTGAAGCCTCGGTGTTTAACACCACTTTGCTGTCAGTGACGATCATGATGATGACCCATCCGCCAAGTGTCCACAAGTGATTTACTGGGACCGATCGTGTTTTTTTGCTTTCCGGCTCACTATGGACTGTGCCGCTTTGAAAGTCACTAATTTCGGCTTATAGGCGATGTATTCACCGCGTGGTGATGGTTACTGCCGGTACGGAATTTCAAATGCGCAATGTTCTCTTTTAAAGAGGCCACCTGATATGTTCTGTTCTGAAGAGTTTACCCCGCTCACACGCACTGATTTGAAAGCAATAACCCTGAATGTTAGTAGCATAGCCACGCGAGCGCTTTGTTATAAACTACTGCGGTGCAATGTGCGGACTGTTCAACGACACACTTTTGTGAGACATGTTGTCTGACGAGTACAGACACCCTATTCTGAAAAAACTCCTTCGAAGAGTGGCCAATTCAGAGGAGAGTTCAACTTTATCAGTCTCCACCGGATTTCCGCAAGAGCTATTATCGTACAAGGAGCCAACAATCAACTTCCTAGAAGTAACAATTTTCTTCTGTCTGAAAGGCTACGTTCCTATAACCTATCGGATAACAGGGCACAAGCATTTCAATGGCCGCATGACGACTTTGACTGAGGTGGGTTTGGGACACAGACCAAGGGCGTTTGTGCTGCCTAAAGCCTGATTTTAATGGCTGACCAAATCCAAACTCAAGTCACATTATGTTAGGCCTACGCCCAAATTGTAAAACGGAGCGCCCGATGAGAGTTTCTCCGTGGATGTCAGCAATTATGTTACGGTTGGTTACCTCAGAATATTTATTCATTATGTCTTTTATGCTAATACGGACAAGTAACCATTCTTCTCTACAATCGTGCGGACATAATCTACGATTCCTGGAGAAACCAGCACTGCTTGTGCTGCAAAATTTTGACGATGCAACATCGAAACTAGTTGCGCCTAAAACGGGGACTAATCCCTGGTAGTTTTTAGGATGGTGTGTTTGTTCGTCACTCGTCCACATCAGCAGTTTTACGCTAGACTGCGTCCACTAGGAAGCTTTTCAAAACGAGACCATGACAGGCAATAAATCACAAATGACGTTGCTCAAGGCAATTCAATAGGTCTAACGACGCGAACAGCTTGTTTAGAACAACTAAAACTGACGACTTGAATACGGTATTTAGCTCAAGCCCCACTACTTTTGTTCAAGGAGGCAAACTCGGTTGGAAACTGGTCAATATTTTTCGACAAATACACTAATTTGCAAATCAATTTGTTCTCCACGGGGGACTCGACTGAATCTCTCGTTTATCATATTCTTCAACAGAATGTGCTGCAGTTGGTACGATATTCGAGATATTGCGGTATATTTTCATTCGAAGAAAGTACCCACAAGGTTGCTGAAAACTCTTCGACAGCCCACGACCGGTTTCGCACTTGTTTGAGCTCAGCAGGTAAGCGCGGTCCCCGAGTTTCTGTCAACCTTATGTTTGGAAAATTCAGCTATGGAATTTCTCAATTTTTCGTCTAACCCTTTGATAATCTAGCACACTGATGCTGGATCCTAAACATCACCCTAAATAGAATACGTCCACATGAGAAGTAAAAAAGGTTCTCGTACTAGTGATAACCTCTCTTTGGAAGACTACAAACTGTAATGAAGCAGCTGTGATGAAATCAGATGTTATCGTATTTAACAGCGTCAATCTTCCAAACCCTGAACGAATGGGAACATTCGCACATGGACCACTGAGCATCTACGTTGAATTTCCGAATTTCTCCATTAGTGAACCAGCATTCTTCGTTTTATTAGGGTGAACCTCGGCAATGTTGGAATTTCAACTCAGGATGTCCAAGTGAGACCATGTTATCCTGTTCAGATGCATGGGGCATGGTCTGGAGAAGTAGTGATAACACGCTCACCAAAGCTCATGTCTCGGTGTGAGGCCAAGAATAGGCACCACTGATGAGCTCTAGTACGGGCGAAATTCAAGCCTACTAGATCCTTCCTTTGAAGTGAACATATCAGACTAATCGTCCCGAAGTTGCATAAGGATTGTTCGATTGAGACATGTGAGTTGACACAGATGAGAACACATAATATTCACCTCCTAACAGGACGGTTTCCCAGATAACTTTTTTGGAAAATTAACTGCAGTGCAAAAACGTTTTTGGTGATTATGGCACAAAGGAAGACCTCGTTTTGTTCTGTAAAGTTCATTATATCAATTGACTAGTATACATCAGGTAAACGTATAACGAAAAACTGTGTGCACAGTACAGAAGCTCGCAGCATTGTATCAATGCACGCGTTTGTTTCGCGAGCCTAATCTGACAGGTACAGACGTCTGAACAACACGAAATACACGAAATCACACTACAACTCGCCACCGCGGGGTTTATTGCCAATGATGAGCAGCTATTCAAAAGTGATACATCTCGCGCGTGCTGCGACGATCGCCCAAACCAAGAGCTGTCAGCTATACTGGCTGAAACTCAATTCTTAAAAATTCAACCGCGCCAAGAACGCCAAAGGGGAGCAGACTCTACGAAGAACAGTGAGTCCGCGTACTGCGAGAAATCGC
>SJOL01005146.1:9939-35951 GCA_004794785.1 Opisthorchis felineus | reverse complement strand
GTTTTGAATTTGAAGGAACAGGTTACAGGGAAGTGTCGCAGTGGGTAGTTCATGTGGCTCAACCCGCCCATATTTTTATAGCAAAGTTATTGACCCAAATTTATGGTAGCATTTCGCGCGCACTTTTTTACGAGCAACACATTGATGACTTCTGGATTTTTGCCTTTCATCTTTACTTTTGTTTACTTTTTAATAGTCTAAATAATATTTACCCTAGTTTGAACAATACACCAATATACCAATATATGCAATATACCAGTCTGAATTCCACAGGAGACTCACCTGGAACCCAGCTGAATCCCTCGATTATGATGTACTTCCTTAACTGGATGTGATGTACCAGGTCGCCTCATTTTTTAGTTGGTACGATATTTGAGTGTCGGAAGTAGAACATAAGGTTGACGGAAACACGGGGACTGGGCCCACCTGATGAGCCCCTAGAAGGGCGAAACCGGTCGTGAGCTGTCGAAGTTTTCAGCAACCTTATGAGTAGTGTGTTCACCCTAGTTTGTTTGTATCTCGTGAAGGATGAGTCCGCTGACAATTTAGCTTTCCTAACACACAAACTAGCGGACGTCCGGATGGGAGTTTACAACGTAGTGTCCACCTTAAGGCTACGTGGAGGAGATAGTATCTTCAGAAACTAGTCTCCGATGGTTTACAATCCGGGTTTGATGAAAATGATATTTACAGGGCCAGAGTTATTCTTCCAACTGAGAACTCCAATAACCAAAGACTACCTATAAAATTTCATTGCCCTCTACTTCACTCGACCCCCACAGCTAAGGAAGTTGTAATGTGACTACAGTTGAACGGCGACACAGGTTGGACAAAATCACACAGATATTTCAGTTTGCTCCAAACCACACTTAGAGAGCGGTCTTATAGTACCTGGCCTGGGCAACCCGAAGGTCATCGAACATGAGTGATCATTCTGCCTCGCATGCTCTTTGCAGCAACGGTGATACTTATATCGACGGAACTAGTCGACGCCTTTCCTAAAGGATTTTGGAAATTATATCACAAATCAATCGAAATAGGCCTCCTGGCATAACGCGTGAACACCGCACGCGGCCAGTGACCGATTGGAAAAAGTGCCTCTGATACAGGCCAACTGGTCAAACCTGCTCATGCTTTCACCACGGTCTTCCGCAACCGAAACGACAGAACGGAAGCGATAGTAATGAGAACAAAGCGACCCAAATGATGCCCGCATAAACTGTTGATTCAAGCTGTCCAACTGCTCCAGAAACCATCTCCTCCCATAGAGCAACGTGTAGGCTAGCGCTTTTAACTCATTGCGTCCGTTGCCACGTCCGTTGCTCAGTTTCAAATTCTTTTATGAAAAGCAATGCAGATGCCTATGGGGACAATCGAGGTGTAGGAGTGGATGATCACGTTCTATTTTGCCAGAGGAACTTCCCAATCAGGTGACGAATCCCCTTGAGGTTTTCAGGTCCATTTTCAAGGCTTTGAAAACCCAGATCATATTCCAGTGGTTACAAAAGAGCTATCAATGAGTGGCTGAGTAAGAGGTGAACAGCAGCCAGCAAAATCAATAGCATATTCAGTAGGTGACTACTGCATTTATCACTTTAAACAATTTCGAATTGCGTAAATTCTCATCTCTTTCTTCGTTTCCACACACTCTTCAATTCTGCCTTAATTTTGTACGCTGAATATTCATCTTCGGGTGCATAGAGCCCTCCTTGACCACATCAAACAGATTGGTTTGGGTAGCAAACTGCTATCAAACACAACCAATCCGACTGCACGTCGAATTCGGTGGCTGGGATTCATCTTGATCAGATAGAACGAACTGAACACTGATAAATAGAGTGGGTAGAGCTGTGCTCTGTTCCAAGGTACCGATCTAACAACGAACAACAAAGAAATGTGCACAGGATATTCGATCATCACTGAACCTTCTGCGCTGCAAGAAAGCTTGCTTACCTCTTCTGACTGCATCATACGAAACACCTCGCCGAATTCAGAGTGCTCGCCAGTTGCGATGACAACACCTTTGGCCGTTCCGCAACAAACCAGGGTGCCCATGAAAGCAATATTGGTCAGATCATGGCAACCACGAAGACGGTTCAAAGCATCTGTGGTCGGGCTATTGGCAGTATAATCGCTGCTGATAGTGATCGACGTCAGGAGAGGTTCTTCTGGTAGACGGACAGAAAGAATCAACGGGAGGTTCTTAGAGCCAAGTGTCAGGGCGCACTAACCAAAAACTGCAGCGTTATAACATAAGAGTGATGAATGGCTGAGAAAGTGAGGAATACTTCAATATGCATATCACGGGGAATTAAAAAGATGGACATCAAACAGTGTTCCACATGAACACGTAAACATAATTCAACCAAATCCTTTAGAGATGACGTTTCTAAACCGATACGTAAGGTTCGGCAGTGAGGGACTAAGATTTCATACAGGCGACTCGAGGGAGCACAGGTGAGTCAGGCAGTTCGACACTTGCGAACGTGATAGAACAACAGAGTTCGGCGGAGCGTTTGCTGTGAAAGTAGCGAGAGCAAGGCTACATCAAGTTGAAGAGTATTGTTTGTTCTTTATTCAGTTGCTGGTCTTTATACGTGTTTTGCCGTGCCAAACAGTCCTACAATCTTACATACTGTTGACGGTACACCTACGAATGGAACGTTCCTGTATTTTTCTAATATTTTTTACATCCTTCCAAACCTATTACTTGCATCTTTGTGATCATGTTTTTCAAAAATAAAAAGTCGTTGTGGAGGACCGATCGAACAAAGGGATCCAATGAGACACAAAACTTTTCACTAAAAGTAAAAGATGTGTAAATGGCACCACCCTGAACCGAAATCCCAAATCGTTCAGCTGTAGCACCCTTTCGGTGCCTAACTGCTGTGCCACCAGAAGGAAGCACGAGGGCTAGGATACTGCCAGGTTGCCCAAGCCTAGGGCAGGGGAAGTCGAGAGGCAGAACACTACAGCATTATTCCACAGTGGGATGTCCCTGAGGCTTGTCCAAAGATGAGGGACAGAGAGGGGAAATCTACCAGAGCGCAAACAGGACCTTAGTTGTTGCGGGGGTCGGGTTGCAATTAACTTCGCGTACCCGGACCAATTGAGTATGTCTTGCAAGGATAGACCACGGGTGACTATGGAAGGACTGTGAGTACTAGATCGGCGTCAACAAAGAATGAGGCTGGTGAAGAGAAAGAGGACTGAGTGTCGCTGTGTTCTACGAGCCCAAATCATGAGTGTTACTAAGATCCGTACGCTGATGGTACGTACGCGATAACCACTAAACCGAGATAACCTATGAGGACAACAAGAGTTCAGGATAGGGAGGGTTACATCGACTGTAGAACCGTAAACGTAACCAGGAACATAAAAGGAGCGACGTGAGGAGAAGAACAGAACCTAGCAGATCCGCTAATTAGTCATCGCGGAGACTCAAGTAGAGCATTGCAACCACTGCGACGAACCTCTTACCTAAAGTGCATCAGTCAGTACTTTATGTATAAAAGGCTGAAGCACGGAAAGTCCTGATCGCACGAGGCCTGTTTTATCTAGTAATGACGTGTCTGTTCCACTGTGTTGCTGAACGCACTGCACATAAGAGACAGCATATAAACAGACATCCATTTGAAACTGAAGAAAGAATGCATGGACCCTGTGTCCCTGTAGCAGTCACCATAATAGAAAAGTATGAATCGACGAAAAGAACAAAAAACCAAACGTTAAGTTTGTCGAATAGACACTGTACGTAATTAGCAATAAAACTGTGCACCATAATGATCAGGCAAAAGGTCAAGACAAGTCAATCACTAAAACTAGGCATGTTCAGAACATTCCAGCAGGGTGGGGATGAGATGTTGTAGCTAAAAACTGCTCACTTGAGAAGCTAAGCGATCTAAAGTATGCTGTCGGAGGCAAGTGATGCTATGCACTACAATTCAAGTTAACAATTAAACATGACCGGAAATTCAACGGGTTCAGCTATCAGCATGCATAATTTGAATACTGTGTCTTGAAATGAGCCTTGTAAAGCAGGCAAACAAAACTCCCGAGTTAAATCGGCTTCACAATAAGGAAACTCATTGCAAGCACTCACTGCTTTCCGTTAATGTAGGGTTGTACGTAGGCCCAACTCCATTCGGCACAAGTAAAGAGCGCGTGGACGAGAGTGTGTCCGCCATTTTTGGTACTGCCTCAGTCTCACCAGTTAAACTGGATTCGTCAACGCGTAAGTCCACGGTTTCGATGAGGCGCATATCGGCCGGAATGCGATCACCCATTGAAAGGAAGACAACATCGCCGGGGACAAGCTCAGAAGCGAGGAAAGTGGATAGGACACCGTTCCGGACACTACAGGAGAAAGTAGGGGAAAACAACAAGAAGGCCCACGAGGATCTCCGGAAGCGATAAGCAAATGTTGCCAAAAAAAGTACAACCCATCCACTGTGTCAAAAATAGACAGTCGTTTAAATGAACTTAATTCATACTGTAGTACTCAAATAGGAATCATTATGTTGTTGGCCGATTAAGGGACTTCTCATATGCACACATCTTCTCAAGATTACAGTTGATTGGTCTTGAACATCCGTTTTACCTTAGCTTCACACTCAGCTTACGTTATTTGATGACTCCAGATCTGTGTCAATGACCAGTAGTGAGCAGAATCTAATATTATACCAACTTACATTCAAGTGTAGTCACCTTCAGCTGTAAAAACTGCGTAAATGTTGTACAGTGGTTATAGTTGCTATAGTTTCGTTCCCCGATGACCTGGAGAGATAGAGATGAGTAGCTACGCATTAGAGGCAGTAGCCGATATCGTTGACGCAGCAATCCAGGAGTGGCCTTGGACTTTTCATTGGGGAGATCGAGAGGGCAAGCTACGCACTGAAGGCAACAACACCATTGGTCGCGCGACCGGACCATGTCTGACAGTGACCCTAACCGTTAACGTGTCCCATCTCACGAGCCCCATCCAAGAAGACTGTAACGACCAACACATCTTTTGCTGGTAATGGCTTTCATACTTCGCTGTCAAGTCATTGACCGCTCCTGTTTCTTTTCTAGCCTCCACATGGTTGTGCGAAAAGGGTTCTCCGAGGAATTTGGTCGACTGGCACATGGAGCACGTGACCAAGCCAGTGCAGCCTATGGAGTGCGATCAGCTTTTCCGTAAGCCATTCGATACATTTCAGCATTCCTGAATCGACGTTCTCATTAGATTTGGCCGATGCTCCGAAGTCACTGATGACCAAACGCCGAACGAGTTTCAACGTACTCGGCGTGCAGTGGCCAGGTTTTTTACCCCTATAACAATATGGAGCGCACCGCAGCATAGTGAAGTCGACACTAAACAGGTAAGCTTATTATAAGCCCATGCCACGGTTTATTTAGGTTGACAAAAACCACTAGAAACCTTTCCGATCCGGATCTAAATATCGTCATCAGCTAAACGACAAGGACCAAGACAGCTACCTAGGTAAACCAATTTGTTTACTACCTCAGTCGATTCATCCGAAAGCTTAAAGCTCGGGTCACCCAGTCTTGCAAAAGTATTATAAACGTGGCGGATGTGAAGCACATACCAAACCATGAGGCAGAATTGCATGAATTATTTGGTATCGTTTGAATCACGATGGCATCACATCCAGGAAGGGCTACATAGCCTTCGTCAGTGCTTCTTGTTTGACGAACCAGCCCGCATAAACCTGTATAAGCTGACACCAAAACAGTTACCGATTTTAGTGTCGAGTGGTACTGACCTAGGTTGAGGTGGATAACCTAACAGCACAAAGAAGATGGTTTACTGGAATCCAATCCAGAAAAGCGCACCTAGTGTTGGAGATGGGCGCAGCTCCCACACCATATATTCGAAGACTCATCGCTTTTGGCTCACCGGGTACACTGAAGGTGAAATTTTTAAAATCTGAGCTCGTTCTAATTGAATTGAGGTGCATAACCAAAGTGGGGTCTTGTATGTGTGCTTCGGGGACACAATATACACCAATAGGAAGAGGAAGTGAGAGATGTTTGTTGCTCAAATTACCAGAGAGTACGGACGCCGAAAGTCAAATATTTTGAGCTTAGTGAGTATTTATTATGGTTTGCTTTGCTGGACGATAAGTTAAACACGGGAAACTGTTTAGGGGCCTAGCAGATGGAGTGACCGCAGTGGACCATTTAATGTGCGGGACTGGGATGTGGGGGAGGGGAAGCCAGTTAACGAATACCTGCAAGGATGAACGACACTCCCCAGTTGCCAAGGCTTAGGAAGAGGGTTTGTTTGAGGTACTTCGTTTTGAGCTTTCGACTCAAAGCCCCCACAAAGAAGTGGGTGATTGTAGAGTTTTGTTTGGGGGCCCTTACCTTGGCATCTGACACACAAGTCCCAACCACGAGGCAGCTGTTTTTAAAGTTTTCTTGAGGCCCCTCTCGGAGCCCACGACTCAATAGTCTGACCGGTCTGACTGTGTCAGAATGGCTCAACCCCAAGACGAAGGGAGTAAGGCACTCACTCTCTCAATCCTGGTACTACTGGGCGCAGCAAATGCGTTCGGAGCCACACCGGGCTCATCACAGTTCATTTGTTTCCCGACCGTATTCGATTATTCGCTGGAAGTCACGGTGAACCGTTGGGTAGTCGAAGTCTGCACTTTTCTAGGGCCGATCTTTTATAACCCGTCATTCTTTGGATGAAGGCAGAATCGCTACCTCCATGAATGTGGACAGGCTGATTGCCTTGGGGGAACGCCTTCACACTCCCATCGCGGCGGACAGAACGACCTGCGGACCGCCTCGTGCTGCAATTATTCGGAGTGCGAGCGCCTGCTGTACTTCGTCTGGCTGCTCCAATTCGGCCTTCCTGGCAAAGTTGCACCTTGTGGAACGAAATTCCAGCCAGTGTAGCCCGCGGGATCGTTGCAGTACTCAAGTCCAACCACGCGGCAAGGTGGCAGCTCTTAGTTTAGTCAAGTGCAGCCTCCATGACTTCAAATGTTGTACACATATCTTCACGCGCATTCGAGATCAACTCAAAGCTTCCGTTCAATCCCAACACCTAGCTTTTTTGTTAGTATTCAGTGCAGTTAGTAAATGGTGCCGTGTGGCCTTCGAAAGTATGCAGCACGAAGAAAAGTAAGAAATCAAACGCTCAGAATGCACTTGAAGCAGAAATGATTCGGGGTCCATGTCTTGCATTCCATTAGGTTGGTGTGCTGGTGTGTTAACAAATGAAAATTCCTTCTTGAGCGATCATAGTCGGGTTGGAAACGAATGCTTGTCTAGGCACCTCCTGGTCTGTAATTGGATGAAATACAGTCATCATTTTCACAGTAGACCTACAAGCTACCGAAACAATTCAACATCTATAATAGCTGATTACGGAGGGAGTTGATTCTTTTCTTCTATTCTTACTGTGTACAACGTGGTTCTCCATTTTTGTTTCGCGTTTGCGCCTATATCACCTTTCTTGTTCTTGACCTGCACATAAACCGCTCTTTGACCTTGTCATCGCACGTGTTAAACAACACGTGCGATCAACACATGGGTTTCGCTATCTTGTGGTCACCTTGCCTCGAGTCTGTGTGGACTTTGGGGTCCCGTTGGGAATTAACAGTTCCTAAACTGGTGTATAGAAGCCGGCGTAGTCCCATGATTTGAGGTTTGTACAGTTTCATTATTTTATTATTGTATTCATATTACCGCATTTGTTGATAAACCCCCATTTGAACGATTTGACTTTTGGGGTTTTGCGGCCCAACTGATTGCTGGAAACAATCTATAGAAGGCACATGTTCAAAAGGCATATCAGCCAGTAAGTTTTTCACACAAATGATTACAACTATCTAACATCCACGGAAGACCTTCGTTACTTCAGTCTCAGTTCGACAAATCATACCGTTCGTTCAACGAAAAACAACAAGTAATTCGGGACCTAGAGCTTAATGCACCGCCAGATTCAGGTGGAACAACCTAACCAAGAGGACGCACAAGGCAGCATTTATGTTTTACTGTGAAACGTGAACGGTTGTCTGATCAACTTCCTTGGATTCAACAAAGCTGCTCACATGCCAGAGTAAATAGACTGAATATGCTGTCTCAGGCTGAGCACAACAACAGGCACAGGAAGATTTTATCAGTTAGAACCGTTTTAATTTTGCTCCTAATTCACACCGGTTCATTGATTAGCCAATTCAAGTCATCCGACTTGAACACTTTCGGACAAACCGTACAAGGACTTAGAAACGGCCAGGTTACCCAAACCGAAAAAGAAGAGGACGAAAGTGGATTTATCGATTAGCAGCACTAGAGAGTGGGAAGAAAGTTATCAATGCAGGAAAAAAGTCGTCATTTTGAGTAAAGGCGTGTAACCTTCAAAAGTATAACGAATATGGACTGGATACAAACTGAAAAATGAAGGGCACAAGGATAAATTACAGACGGCCGTTATTTTCTAATCACAGGATAAAAAGTACGTTCCAGCCAAGAAGGCCCGTCCCACATGAACCTTGTGCTAACAGTGGATTGGAACAGGAAATAACGGCCTATTGGGTATACGACAGCCGGACATAACCCAAACCCCTTGGCCTGATAGGTTTAATATTCTCTAACGATTCTAATTCGTTACCAAGTACCCTCTTAAGTATTAATACATTGTGTACTCGCTACAGCCAGCTAACTACTTCTATGTCACGCAGATACTAGGGGCCAAACACATGGCAATGTTCAAGAGCTCGGATCGGAGGGGGCAAGTTATGCGGCTATAAAGTAAGACCGTCCTCCCACTTGCTTTGTATATATGGCTCTTAGCCTCACCGAAATTCATTTTTGATGTTAGGACGGGCTTTTACTCCCACGGTTGGAACAGTCAGTTGGGGTATCTTTTTTTAATTCAGTTAAAACTGATTCGTCCTAATTCTCTGGGGGCACGTTCTTATTTCCTATTCGAATACAAACAGACTGGCAAAGACAGTCTACCTCCGTGTTTGAATAACTCTGAGGGGGAGCTAATCTAGCCCATCAGCCCGATAACGCTTCCAAACGCAAGGCTATATTATTACTTCATAAACTGATAGGGCGCCCGAACTCAGACAGCGGCTCAAAATGAGTGGGTCGAGAGAAACAAACGGGTGCATGGCCAACAAGATTGTTGCCGAAAATGTTCGGCTCAGCAATCTAGACGCTGGTTTTCGTGATATATTGGACTTCAAATATTACCTTAGGCTGAATCGATCATAGGTTTCTTAGGTCCTGTTTTGAGGTTTGGCTAAAACAGTTTGCGTGCATGCCTAACCGCACTAGCGCCTACATTTATTGAACTTTCTGGTTCAATACATACGGATTTTTTGATTGAACTACCGTCCAATGGATGATCAGAGTTAATCACACTGCTGATCAGCGCTCGTGGTAGAACGGCCAATTATTCACACTACTAGCATGGAGGTCACGGATTCGAAAGTCCCTGCGGTTTCGTGAGATGCACACTGTTGATGATTTCCAATAAGGATGAAACAGCTGTACAGTGCTTCTTAACTCTTCAGCATAGATTGGAAAAATTCCCACTGAAAATTCCCAAACCCCCTCACACTACCAACAGCCTATAAGCAGTTCAGCAGAAGAATAATTCAAACGATGATTGAAACTTCTGCCTGAGAAGTCGTCACTCGAGGACTCAAACAACACGTGACAAGGCGATGTGGATTCCGTGAGTGAACGGTGAGCGACCCTATATTCTGTCTTAGTCCGAGTTAATCACACTACTTATGAGCTACCCGAGGCCGTAGGGTCAATTGCTCAAACTACTAGCCGGGAGGTCGCGGATGTGAAACCCCAGAATTTCGCGAGATGTGCAGTGCTGACGATTCCCAATAAGGATGGAACAGTCGTGCTTCCCGGTTTTTCAGAACAGATTAGCTTCACTTACAGAACGAAATCCCCATGGAAGATAAATCACCTACCAAATTTACTCCGAAATGAAGGGAAAAAGCGCCTCCTGTCAGGGAATCATGGTGGCCGTTCTGAAATCCAGTGGTGTGTGCTTGCGCGCTCGAAAACACTGCAGAGTTTCAGGCGTCACGTATACCTGCGGTCATCTCATACCACTTACGGTCAATATCTTCCGAGGAGGTCACTTGTAGGGCATTGCATAGTGAGCTTTGGTATGTTCTACCAAACGGGAGGTCGTATCTTGGGTTCACCAGGAAAATCTAGTGGAGATCTATACCGAACGAGAGCGTGATCTGAAACAATCTGTGTTTCCAGGACGATCACTAATCAAGGACTGAACGGTAGCTGGTGGTGATGTGGCGAATTGAATTCGAAGGTTACTCAGCAAATGAGGACGCTAGTTAGCACAACGGCGCCCACCACGTCTAAACCCAGTGCTGCTGAGAAACAACTGATGATCAGTATAAAGTTGCAAAAGATACCCACCATTATCAATAGGATTTCCGTCAAAACGAAACACACTGAGGTGCTGTACTTGCGCATTGAAATCTGTCGATATTATGGCCCCATCTGAACTCTCCGTCGTGAACAGGGGGCATCTTTCGATTAACCAGAGCTACGTTTAACTGGTGCACAATCGGACAAGACAAACAAGAGGGTACAGTATTTCGACCGATGGAAGTCTGTAAACAAGTGAGAAGTCGGGCGGCACAGAGTCGACGTCCGTATGTAGCCAGTTGAGTAGTGACGCCTCAACTATCGAACTGAGGGCTACACCGACACAGGCAAAGCCCACTGGAGTAGCTGCAGCATTACTCGAAGTTAGCAGTCGACAACATCTAGCCAGAGATGGTGTCGTAAGACAACTGCCATACTTATACTTTTTATTCAAGTCCTAGGAAAGTAGTAGATGTCAATCCAAAAAGTATCCGAAAAAGATAACAAGACTCAAATAGCAGAGATGGGAGGCATAGCGTGCAATTTCTCACGTCCCCAAGTGCCTAACGAACGAACCAACGGAAGATTCACTAGAACAGAAGTGACAACCAAGAGGGACAGGAGAGCATTTAAGAGATTACACTGAATGAAGATGGAAGGCGTCAGAACTACATGCTTTTGCTCGAACACCCAACTAAATACAGTGAACGAGATGACTCCGTAAATGCCACATATTTGGGCTGAGGTACCGTCAGCGCGTCGGAACCTTGAAAAGGGAAAGTAAGGGTCCTTGATCAACACGTATGGCTCAGAAGCCTCGCAGCATGATAGTGTCCAATCTGTTCACGACAGAGGGACATCCAAGCGTTGACGCGAGTGTTCATACTAGTTAGATATGAGGGCTGCTGGTGAAAAGCTACCAGGGGCAATACGCAACATGGATAGAGAACCCGTGAGGCCTTTGATATAGCAGCACCATTCCTCAGCATCTATAAGCAAGGACGCGCTGTCGCACGGTCTTTATACACGGAAAATCAGTCAACAAGACAAATTCTACTGCTTTAATAGTAAATCGAATTTCACGTGATGCAAAGGAGAAGACAAGGACCACAGTGTTGACAGTAACCAGCCTCATGGGTGATGTGAGTGTGCACACAATCAAATTATTTGAACGCACCTAGATTCTATTAAGAACAGATGCCAGCGGCGAAGCGAATGTGGGGTGGTCCAAAGGCGACTATCGACACAGTGGCTCAACTAACGTTCGTCACGCCGCTCCAGCACATCAGACGCGAGGATCCATAATAAATGGGGAGTATGTTAATTAACCCTGTATCGACGCAGGAGTTTAGGATATTTACGTGTTAGGGCGCGAACCGTTCAACTCTGACAATTGAATCATGAGTGGGGATGAAAGTGTTCCTCCACAGACATCTAACAAAACCGGGATAACTCACAAGAAAGGAATGGTAAGAGTGGATGTGACTGTAAATTCAACTTCATTAACCTAGTCGGATGGTGCGAAGAGGTTATAGGTCATTTCTGAAAATCCACAGTTTCCACCTTATATAGTGACATAGGAAACCTAGCTGAGATGAAATGTAGCTTTCGGTGAAACAGTTTGGGGAGCTTCTACGTCACCGAAGCGACTGAATTGTTCCACGTAATTCACAGTAAATTAGGACATTGGTCCATACCGACAATCGGATGTGCACCTTGTGATAAAACTCTGATGCAACCCGCGGAAGATCACTAAATTTCGAAACGATAACGAATAGCCACATTAAGTACGCAGAGCTCAGACCAAAGGTAACTTTAAAAAAAGATCAAACACTTAGGACATGTCTTCATTATTGACACCCAAAAAGTAACATAGAGACAAACTGTGAAGGATGATTCTAACGTTAAGAACATTTAAGAATGGTACTTTCAAATTTGAAGTGAGGATGACGGACAATATTCAGAACTACTCACTAGTTTACCCCAGAACTCGCAACATACTAAACAGAAAACTTGAGCATACCAGTTACACTTCGGTGGCATCAAATTTTTTAACGCCTCCAACGCTTTCTCCGATCGATAGTTCTGAATAAATGCCACAGTCACCACGATACAAACAGCCTGGAGTATTGAAAATATGAGCAAGTCAGGAAAGAGCACTACTCACCGCTGTGATACTAACGGTGTCGTCGTACTGTCGCATCAAGAAACTGACAGCAGCTGAGATCAAAAGAAGCAATATCATGGGCTCTTTGAACTGTTCCAAATAACGTTTGATGAGGGAGTCAGAAGACTTATGATCAAAAGAATTGGGCCCCGCAACATTTCTTCGTAGTTTCACTTCATCCTCATCAAGACCCATGGTTAAATTCACCTGTTAGAGTGATAGTGGGGTTCGCACCCGCGTGGCCGACTTACCTGAAGCAACTGACAAAGTTCGCCGACATTGGTGACGGCCGCTTTGCGGGCACACAGATGATAATCGGTATTGTGCGGGGTAGAACGCATGATGTGCTGTCGTGTGCTATCCCACTATGAACGAATCCTCAAAGGGCGCATCACAGACAAGGTGTTCAACAGGGATTTTATTACACACAAGGACAAATGCATGTATGGTACCGTGTTACGAATCGCCTCCAACCAGTCCACAGAGCGGTACGGAAAAGCGAAATGGCTGAAATTTATTTTTCAAGTAAGGTAACTCTGCATAGTTGTTGTGGAACAAGTTGAATTACGTGCCAATTCGTCCCCAGGAAAGGGTTTACATATAGGAGAGCAAAGGCTGGAGCATCCAAATAGGGTGAAAACGCTTTCGCTTCAGGTAATGTGAGAATAAGATCTGGTGTGAGTGATGTGATTGTTCGGCTGTAACGCCCTTTCGATGTCTAGCTGCCATGCCAACCGAAGGGAGCACGAGGGGTGAGATACCGTCAGGTTGCCCATGCCTACACAGGACCAGTCGAGGTGCAGAGGTTGGGTTCGGACCATGGACTTTCCGCCTACCCAAGTCAACACAATCTTCATTGTTGAGCTGTGACTGCGAGTAATCAGCTTGTGTTGCGGTTAGCCGAAAAGCCACTAACGAAGAGGGATTAGTAAAGTAAAAATCCATCAGTACCGGATGGAATTATACAGCGTGCAACCGCAATATACGGCAGGTCAGCCAGTTTACGGATGAAACTCTGTCGCCGCCTGTGACATGTCAATACGTCAGAAATTTCCTCCAATCTGGTGTTCCGGAAGAGAACCGTGCGTGGGCCACTGTGCAAGTTGAGGGCGATTACAACGGTTACTAACCCCTACCAAAATTAGTATTTTGCTGAGTTCCGGATATCCCTACGGAGGTTTAATCGCGGATTTACCCGACCAAAACCCGGGATTTTTAAATGGTGGCTGACGTCGAACGCTCCACAACTAAAACTTCAACGACCAAAGTTCTAAGATCACTGGATTCCAAAATTTTAACAGTTCAACGGGAACCCGGTGCCCGATAGTTCTAAACAGCACGTAGAGGCCTTTTTCGAAACTCCTCTCAATTTGTCTCACCCTAGAATCCTTGAGATGTGAAAAATAACAGCCGAATTTGTCCGGTCCAATAGGTACAAAAACATACGAGGACGGGTGCGTTTCCGTCCTCCATATGAAAAAAGGTACACCGTCACGCTGTAGGTCCCGTTTCCAAAATTGTTCTGCTCACGTAGACCCTTACCATACAAACAAGGACTCGCCAACATCTGATGTGTGCATTGATACCCTAGTTTGTCGGGAAGTCATCTCTACCACTGATATCTCCGGGCAGTCAGTGTCATATACCTTCGTCAAGCGTCGCCGCCATCCTCCTCATTAGGACCTTCCACATGCTGTGTTCAACGATGGCAGTGAATTCCAGTCGGTGACCATCCAACTTATTTGTGTTCACATGGCATAAAAAACGACCCGGAAAACTGAGATAAGTGAGTAATAGTGACTATTGTCGTGAAGGGCGCTCATGGCGAATATTGTAACCATAAAGGTATCAGTCTGATTCCCATTGTGATAAGTGTCCTGGTGTCACTGATTCTTCGCTTAAGGCGGCACGTGAAACCTTAACCTACGAGCATCAAACCAGGTTTCGACCAGGTAAACAATAATAATGATAATGCTAATAAAAACAATAAAAACGTAATGACGGACGAAAAAAACGGCGTAACGAAATTTCGGTGCACATCTGCCATGCTACCCGAAGGAAGGAAGGGGGTGAGGTTTTCAATTGTCTATGACAAGGTGCTCTGTGCGCCCATGAAGACTCCAGCTGAACTAAAGCAGTCTATGGTCCACCTAACAGAGATCATGATAACCCAGTGGTATGGGCGCAAACTTACTGACCGAAAGGTTCGCGGTTCGAACCCAACCTCTGCATCTCGACTGCTCCTGTCTAGGCTTGGGCAACCTAGCAGTACACCAGCCCTCATGCTTCCTTCAGGTGACATGGGAGCTAGGGATCGAAAGGGTGTTACAGCTGAAAAAAGACACAACACCATTAAATTCAACATAAATTGTACACCAGCACCACCCGTACACAGCGCCGCCTTAAGATTTCCGGCGGACCATCACTGCTCACGCGTCTTTTGCTGCAAGACTGTCTAGTCACATGCGCTCCCTACATATCATCATAATCATTATTATCCGCTGCAAGAACCGCGTTCTTGTCGTACAGTCGTTATAGCTGCCACAATTTCGTTCACCGATGAGTTGGACAGGTGGGGTAGATAGCTGCGCATTGGAGGCGGTAGCTGGTATAATTGATGCGTTTCCATTGGGGAGGTTGGGAAGAGCTCTGCATTGAAGACAGCCTAGATGCACGAGCGCCATTGGGGGCGACTTAGCCATGTCCGACAATGCCTCTAACCACTGATGCGCCCCGTCTCGCGGCCCCCAGCCAGGGAGACGGCAACTACCAACGCAGCTGAGTTTGCTGGTAATGGCTTTCATGCTTCACTGCCAAGTCACTGTTTGACATGCCCTGGCTCGTTTCCACCCTTCATGCGGTTGTGCTAAAAGAACCCTTCGAAGAGTCGGTCGACTGGCATACGGAACACGTGGCCAAGCCAGCACAACCTATGCAGTGTAATCAGTTCATTTATCGTGGGCGAATTATTTCGTCCGAATACCATTTGACTTAATTCAGCATTGCTAAGTCGGTGTTCTTATCAGACTCGGGCAATGCTCCAAAGACATCAGTGCTCAAACACTGAAAGTCTTTTGATGTCCTCGGAGTGCAGCGGCCAGGTTTCTGACACGTATAGTAATATGGAGCTCACCGCAGGATTGTAAACTCGATCCTTGACGGATAAGTTGATACCACACCTACGCCACAGGTGATGCAGGTTCACAAAAGCTGTTCTAGCCTTCCCAATCCGGATGGAAATACCATGTTTCGCGAGAACACCGGGACTGATACAGCTGCCCAGGTAGACAAACTTGTCTACTGCCCCAATCGGCTCATCCGCAAGCATGAGACTAGGGTTCGAGCCCACCCAGTCTAGCAGTATCACCTTATACTTTGCAGGTATGAAGTGCATGCCAAATCGTGAGGCAGAATTATTTACATTATTTAATATTGTTTGCATTACCACGGTGTCAGATCCAAGGAGAGCTACGTCTACACGGCCAAAAACCGCTGTCCACTTTGTAGCATCAGATTTGTCATCTGTATTTCAAGTATTTTACACTGCACCACTTTTATGCCCCTCTAACGCACATTACACCGGTCAACAATCGTATGCAGTCAACCTATGCAGTCGACCTAAAACCATCAATACTGGCCAGTTAAAATCCGTCTGGACGGAAGACGCCAGTCTGTCATACTTTACTCCACCTACTACCTCTGACATCCAATCCACTCTCCCGGCTACTGAGGATGTGAACAAAGAGGCTGTCGCAAGCGCATTAACCTATATTCAAATACTTCTGGGCGCGTGAGTGTTCAGTGATGTTCGTCGACAACGAACTAGTGAGGCAAACGCAGAAAGGTCTTCAAAACTCCGGTGTTCAAATCGTGCTTGGTGAGAACCTTGACCATCTGGAGTACGCAGACGATTTCGTCCTCCTCTTTGAAGGACAAACCCAGATGAATATACTGATCAACGTCATACAATTTTTTGGCACGCATCCTGCAGCTTCAGAGTGCAAAGTTATGCTTCGGAACGTGCGGTCTCTGAACATTCTCCTTGCAATTCCAGGAGAACCCTTGGAGGTTGTTGAGGATTTTATATACCTCGGTAGTTGTATTAGTTCTAACGGAAGCGTGTCCGATGACATCAGTGCACGAATCTCAAAGGCCCGAATCGCATTGGCTACTTCACGTCATTTGTGGCGTCAAAATGGTAAATCAGTTGGTCTCAAGGATCGCCTGTACCAGGCTACAGTAGGGACCGTCTTGTTATATGCTTGCGAGACGTGGCCTCTGCGGACATATGATGTGAGGCGTCTTCAGGTTTTTGACCACCGATGATTCAGAAGCTTTGCTGATGTTGGATGGCGTCAACGAACTCGTAACAAGGTAGTTGCAGGACGGGTATTTCGTTATGCAGCAGGTACTTCAGTCGCGAAAGACAACCATCTCTATCAACTACAGTGGCTCGGCCATGTGCTACGCATGCCTAAACATCATCTATCGAGACGAGTGTTGTATTCCATGCCTCCTTTGGAATAGCGCAAACAACGAGGTGGACACGGATGACTTCGCAGAAGGGTGTGAAAGAGACTGCGAAAAGTTTGGGCAATGTTGGTGCGGTCCGCCCTCCACGATGGGGTCATCGTGACCCTTCCTGCGCTCAGCTGGAGGCATTGCAAGAATCGGTGGCTGATCGATATCAGTGGCATTCTTGCTGTCAGTTTCTCTCCAGATTACCTGATTGGGTGTTTGGAGGTGTAGGAACTTGAAAATGCCGACGTAGACCAGCACCAGGTCCCCTCCCTCACTCACTTTTCTCTCTTCTTTTTCCTCTAAGGCTTTAAATATAATCAGATAAACTTTGTGGCTGCACAGCAGTGAAGCGTCTGTATTAACGCTGATCTTACTGTCTCTGATGACGATGATGATGATCTGTATAATTGCTTATGACCTTGCTTAATTGTTTGCTGCATCCCGTCTAGGCTTGGGCAACCTGACAGTATCTCAGCTGTCATTGCTTCATCCATTGGCATGGCAGCTAGGCACCGAAAGGGTGCTACAGCTGAACGAGTGATTTTTAGCCGCATTGCTGAAAAATTGGTCGTCTCGTATTGCCTCCCACAATATTCCCACCTCATAAGGATACATTTTTCTGAAGGGTATTTCATTCGTCCTCAAAAAGGAACCACATTTCTTCGGTATGAAAAACTACCGAGAGGTCCCAGTGCAGTGTGCTTTTGCCACAGATACCATTGTGCCATATAGTTCTCTTTATAGACATCTGGCAAAGTCGACTGAGGTTCTCACCCACTGGAAAAACTGAGGCGTAATCACTGTGACCAAACTGTGACGTTTCCACATTCTCCGAACTTCTTGTCAATACCAAATCCAGGGTGACTTGTGCTTTGTTACGGTGAAGTCCTGCTGGTTGGTATACATGGTGAACCATACTCAACTCGACGACCGCCTTTACAAACATGACATCAAACGACCAGCCATAATCGATGGCTGCGGAAGTAGAATCACTGGCACCAACTATCGACCTCTGCAAGCGTGGTACCCCCGCTCATCCATAATGAGATAGCCGGGAGCAGTAGAACTTCAGTAGACAACAGAGGATGTCAGTGGGTAAAGAGTTTCCCAGTCGGCAATGGAGAAAGAGGTTGCGACGGCATTATATGTGACTGTTCGTGGGTTAGCTTCCTGGGGTGACTTCGATGGTTGGTAGTGCTTTTAAGTGTAAATGCCGAGTGGTAAAGATGGCTTGTGTCCTTCAGGATTAGATATTTTAAGATAAGGTTGCCTCGTAGCCTTCGGCATTTCATGGGGCAAAAAATCAGTGCCACTGGTCGTTATGTGTAGGGTTTTGCTGAGACCGTGCACCAGTTTAGTTGCTCTTCTCTGCGCCAGCTCAAGCAATTTTTCATCGCTCTTGAATCAGAGACACCATGTTTGCATAACGTACTCCATATGCCGTCTGATGTAGTTCGCAAATGAAGAGTTCATCAAGTGTGATTCGAAGTATCCGAAGGTGCACCCGAAGAGTCTGAGGAGTTTATTGCAAGTGTTCGTATCTCTCTTGGAGTGCGTGGAGTTCGAAAAAGTCAGATTAGATTATGATTCATAGATCCGTCTCAACTGACGCGGTGCGGATGTTGTGTGGACATGTGTATTTTCGATTGGTGAAGCGGCGGAGGCAACCTGAGGCATTTGTCTGCATTGAATGATGAGTGATTTCCCACGGACCACCTGTAAGCAATATGCATACCCCTGTGCAGGCCGAAAAAGTCGTCGATCACCCGCATTTCTCTCAAAAATTTGAGGTCATCAGCGAAGAGAATGCAAGAGGATAAGGCTTCTTGGTACAGTAAGTGTTCCAGAACTGAAGTCTGTGGCACGCCACATACGATTCCTTCGTAGTCGGAAACCATACTGCTTACCCGAACGGCTATTGTGCGCTTTGTGAGCTACAACCGTTCGTGATCGACGACGTAATGAGAGCTAGGTCTTCAAAACCTTGGTGTTCAAACAGCTGCTGACGAGAACATTGTCGATCTAGAATATGCAGGTGACGTCGACCTCGTCGTCGAAGAGAAAAATGGAGGTTTTTGATGAAGTGACCACAGTCATCCAGTCCGTTCGCAAACACTATGCACCCACAAGGTGTAAGGTCATGCTACTGGATGCAATCACTGAACATATCACTCACAATTCAGGGAAGGGTACTGGAAGTTGTGGAGCGTTTTACGTATCTGAGAAGTTGTATACGTTTCGATTGTGGTGTGGCAGGCGAGGTCAGTGCACAAATCTGTAGGGCACGAATAGCGTTTTATAATTTTTGACACGTATGGCGACAAAGCGATACATCCCTAAATCCCAACAGACGTTTGCATCAAGCTATAGTATGGGCTGTGAGGTGGCCTCTTCAAGCAGCGGAACTGAGACGTCTTCAGGCCACCAAGGAGAGACTGAACCTTATCGCGGTGTGACGGTCTGTGTACCTCCATAAACCATATAGCTATATTGGGGAGTGTAGGTGTGCCACTCACAGAGATCTGACCAGCGCAGTCTCCTGGTCCTCCAGGTTAGGGGTTGGAACATGTGTGGCAACCTGCTCTTTGAAATGTAGGCTGCTCTGACGGTCTTGCGCCAACCATCGCTGCCCTTTAGCTTGGCCTATGAGCCAAAGGCTTTGGTGGAGGTTTAGGAGGCCTGACAGTATCTTAGCCAAATTACGACCATGATACTTACAACTAACAATGCTCTCGTGCCACTTCTGTCCCCTCGTGGTGCCATCTGACGGGTCAGCTTAATTGCTGCATACAGCATGGTGGGTAAGCGGAAAAAGGCTACTGCTGATGCCTCCCTTCTTTCTCTTTCACAAATTCACTCTCTTCTCCCTCCTCATTCCGCTGCTAGGATCATCTCCGCAGGCCTGAGAGATCCATTCGTCTCAAATTTCCCCTAGCTGCAATATCTACAGCTGACTCGGCCGTAACGACCAGATACACTTTGAAATTGTCTTTCAAACTGCATCGCTCGGTTCACCTGACAGCCTTTAACACTCGCACTCCGCAACAAGCTGAACAACAAACTGCTCTTGTGGATACGCTGTGTTGTCTGTCTGAAATGAGGATTAAATATCCAAGTAGGGTTGTTGAACTGACCTCCCCATCGGTTTCCACCCACTTTTCATTGCGCACCTCTGATGATACAGCACCCACTGCGGCTGGTGCTGTCGGGGTCCGTACTGTCCTAAGCCACCGAGCTGAAGGGTCTCTGGTTGGGTGGTTGCCTGTTAATAGTCAACACTGTGCAGTTCACTAAGCAACGTCTATGGGTTTCGTAAATATGCTGACAACCGTCGCTGGTTGATTGTCTGCTTACGCCCCAACAGATTATACCCCTGAAAAACTCAAAGACAGTTTACGACACTTTGATCGCCTTGTTGCCACCGGCTAAGAACTAGTATCGTTGCACAAGTAGGTCGACTTATTGTTGTGAAGGCTCTATTTAGTGGTCTTCTAGGAGTAGAACTGAGACATACGAACAACGACGATTGCCTGTTGAAGTTAGATGCTGAACACAGACTATTTCCGTACAGTACTAAAATCAACAATCGTCCAGCTGTAACGCCCTTTCGGTGTATAGCTGCCATGCAACCCGAAGGACGAGGGTTGAGATACCGTCAGGTTGTCCAAACCTGGACGGCAGCAGCCGACATGCAGAAGATGGGTTTCAACCACGGACCCTCGGGTCAGTAAATTCGCGTTTCAAACACTGAGCCACCTCGGCCCCGTGTGCAGTACTAACTTCCGAATCAATCGAAGCCGCTTGGCCACATGGCGCGCTCCACACTTAAACAAACCTGAAACACAGAAAGACCACATTACCATTAGCTATAATAATAACAATAGTTCAGTTGTAACACCCTTTCGGTCCCTAGCTGCCAAGCCACCCGAAGGAAGCACGAGGGCTGGGATTCGCCAGGTTGCACAAGCCTAGACAGAGGAAGTCGAGATGGAGAGGTCGGGTTCGAGCCACCGACCTTCCTTTCAGTAAATCCACTCCCTAACCGCCAAGCCATCTCGCCCCGCCCATTAGCTATAGATGGTGTGGGTCAATTACTGACTGTTGGCATGGGGATTGGGATCACGCGCTTGTTCATTCTCAGGGGCGCACAAGATGCTCACACCTCACCTGGCAATTGTGTTATCGCACCCTGATGTGGAGGATACTTATCAAAACAATCTATTAAAGTCCTTTCGGACAAGGAGTCTTTCGGTGTATTCGTGCCCAACGATGTTCCGCGGTGGTAGCCTCATCGGTCTGATCGGCGAGACAATGTTGTGGCATTGTCTTTGGAGCAGCATTAACGAAGTGAATGAGGCCCGAGGCTTCGGAGGCGCTTTTTGTTTGACGGTTGGTTCAGCGCCGAGCCGTCAAGGTCAGTCTTCAACAATGATGAGATCCTGCCGCATTTGGTGGGAAGCCACTCATCATGCCACCCATATCAAGGTGGCTCTATAGCGGCACGCCAACCATATACATGCGCGGAGTCCACTTCCGCACTCATGCTGTTGAATGGAAAACGCATACTTCCTCCACGTTCGAAATTTTCAAACAGTGCGCAAGGTCAAGGCTGTGGTAAACCATTACGTCTAGGACGACTGTTCGCATTCCTGCAGAGCTTTGGGTCGATGTGATCATTCTGTAAACGACCATTCCGAGTGCAGCGTCACCGGTCAACCTTGAAAAAGAACTGGAAAATTGGTTCGGTGAGTGGTATTAGGGCGGCTCGGCGCAACGTACGCTCACTGCTTTCAGGTGGGTTCAATATGTACTGCATTTTCGCACACAAGAGCGGAAAAACTCCGCAAAAGACTCCGTTCCGGATTGACTGGAACATGGACAGTATGGAAAGCTGAGTTAAGTTGATCAAAATGTCGATCCTACCCTGGCTCCACCACAAGAGTGGTCCGCGATGCAAACCAGAGAATGGCCAGTTGATATTGCTGATGGCTGTTTTCCTACAACTCTTATTGAACTGTTCCGTCCCGAAAGTACTTCCGAGCGGGTATCCCTGAATGCCTCTACACGAACTCAGACTTTTAAGAACGTAATCAGAAGTACGGCAGATAGATGGAGATGAGCATTACCTCCCAATTTCCCTCGCTGGTACGTGGCTCACCCCAGATAACTCGGACGCGGGGATCACAGTTCTTGGTTAGTGTAGTATTCGGGTAGGCCCCGACTAGGGAAGAGTGGGTGGCTTTGCTATATACCTCGATAAAATCTTCCCCATAATCATTGTTATCTACCGTGCGACCATACCTTCCTTAAATTATTTCTTCTGGGTCCAATTTCCACTGTCTTCTGAGCCCTTCGAGTCCATGCAGATAGCCCAAAATTGCCGTTACACATACTTGTTGATCATGCATGACTCCGGAGTGCCTAGGGTCTCCTGGACTGAACCTCACCACATTGGGTCCGATGAAAAGTTCACAGCGATGTCCATTCATATCGTGCAACGAGACGCACTGACACAAAATGTTTAGGTGCTCATTATGTAGTACTCAGGTAGATCACCATCACCAGTGGAGTTAGTTCTAACCAACGAAAGACACGCTGCGGATCGAGCGGTATCCCTCTTCTTGTTTCAAGCTATTTATCGGATACCGCTGAACCACAGGCTCACAAACGATATTTTTCGCGGGAAAATAGCGCTGCGATGTGGAGCGTGTTTCATCGCCTCCTAGTACATTTTCATGTGCAGTGACCAACTAAAAACCCTGGTAATGCTCGAGTGAGACGATCTTATTTGCACGGTCGATCCCAGCGGAAGTACTCGAGAAGTACCCGTAGTCTCCCCGAATGTTACAACTTTTTCAGAAATGACATATACTGGAACCCCTACTGATGAAATAGCGTTTGGGTGATGGCGAAGCCGGTGAATGGCAGAGATTCATGCACGCATCAGTAAGGGATAATATTAACTTATGATTGGCCATATAAGCATACATTCTATGTGAACACGCAACACCACAGGAGCAACAAATCGACAACCTTGTCTCAGAAACTAGCGCCCATGACTTGATCGTGTCCGTCAAAGTATAATAAGGGACATTTCTTGCAAGGTGGTTTTAGCATACATCCACTTACGAATTCGGAGCACCAAATCTAGCTAAATAAAACTCACCGTCTAGCGTACAAACCAGCCAGAACAAACTAAATGCATCTCACGCGACGCGCAAATTGCTCTAGAAGGCCCATTCCCCAATCCTTGGCTGTGCCCTGCAGGGATCACTTGAAATCCTGGACGTAAATCCCAACAACCAACCTCACATTTCATCCAATCTCCTGTGCGCGCGTAACTGAAAAAGCTAGCTCCCCTAGACTCGCCCAAATTCTGAAATTAATTTTGCATTTATTTCTGCACTGCATGTAGTATCCAATGGCTATCCACCTCTCCACCCCGTGCGCTATTGTTCACCGTAGCCCCCGAACTGGCAGCCTTTTCGCCCCTCCAACTCCATAAGACACTTTCTGAATGAGCGCTACTGGACCCCTTCCGTTGCTGTCTGTCAGTACTTTTTCTGTCATGCTCCCCTACGTGACAGGCCCACTATCACAAACACCTGCCATCTAGTCACCCTTCCCATCAGAAAGCTGCAAAGGCACTTAAGCTCGAACCCCAGAATTCAGTCCCGATTACTCATATTTCTCATTCCGCTCCTCCATATCTAACCCCATGGACGACCACACGACCAGCTATAGCTCAGGTATTCACTGATGTGGTCTTGTATTAAAGTGTGACCATCCCAATCGCACTCTAGTTGCGTGCCGCCCTTCTCCAATGCCCCCATCTCACTAGTGCTGCCTTCAAAGCATCAATTCCAGCACCATCATGAGTATCTTTCCAAGATCTAGTACTTTCGCACCGTACCAGTAGTTAGTAATTTTAACTGCTTCTAATTGCCCCCTATTTTGGACCGCAGCACACTTGCTAGCCCTAGCGCTATCCAGTGACTCTCCTCCCAGTGTTGAACCAATAGTCTAGCTGTGGCTGCCTCAGTGCCTCCTCTGGATGGTAACATTACTACTTACTTTCTACAGTGCACCTCTATGAACACTTACAAAGATGTGCCGCCGCGGGCTGAGACGCCGCAATTTGCTAAAGCGCGGACAATTCGCCAAGTTCTGTCGGTTTCTCAGACCTTGCCGACGAGACGGCAGTGGTCTGAGTGGGACTACTTGAAAGAAACCTCATTGGAGACCGTCGGAAAAAAACAATATACTTTTTGATCCCGAGGGACTTACGGATGGCACAGTGGGTGCTGAAACATTGAACGGGAAGACCAGAGGAGCTTTGTTCCATTCAAACCCTACTTGGGTGGGTCACTTCGTAACCGATCAACACGCGAACGACAAGTTATCCCGGATCAACCAGCTCAACAGCCACACGGAACACAGTCACAGTCCGAATTTATGGACAATTTTAACGTGAAGTTAATAATAATAATAATAATAAAGTTTATTCCCACTGGCTGGCCGCATACCGTCAGGCATAACCATAATGTTACAGCCGGAACAAAGGAACTTCCGATGTCGGTTGTGTGGGCCCAGCAATGCACAACCGCGGGGCAGCAACACAAATAGTGGGCGAAATCCAACGCAGATGAGGCCATCCCCAAACTGACACGATCCATATTCACTGGACCCAGGAGACGTAAAACACAGTTGATATGTTTTGCCAGCCTGTAGAAAACATATTATCATTATGAAAGCGCTCCGCTTCGTGGGCTGATGCAGAGGCACCATCTTTTGCACCGTGTTTGCCGATACTGACGGATTGACGTTACGGAATTGATTTTTCACGGATAACGCGTTTTTCCAGCTTGTCGCCGTAGTATCTTGCTGCTTGTCAGGCTGAACCTTCCCGGCAATAGATTTATCGAGGACATTAATCTCCGAGACATCTCTGTCACACCCATCAACAAATTTGCGGCCAAAGGACATACCGAACCTGTAAATCACGACTCCGAAACGGAAAGCACCAACACTTAACACAGCATTCGTTCCTGTACTCTTACGAGCCGGATAAGGCTGAGTTCCGCAAGCACTGATCTGCGAAAAAATCAACAAAGTGCGTATGAAGCCACCACGGCTCTTGTGGAATGTAGTCATAGATGAAAGGTTATTAAAAGCAGGTAATATCAAGAGTCAGATGAGATTCCGTCGAGACGCACGTCAACTGCATTTACTGGAGTCTTCGGGCCAGGATAGTATGAACTTCGAGGGGCGGAGCGACTGAGTGACTGGGGAAGTGTTGATTCATCTTGTGAATGAAAGGCAACTAGGGGTTATTGTCCCCATTTCTGACTGCTCATACGTAGTGTGATTTACTCCCGTCTCAGCCTCTAGTTACCAGTGTCAAGTTTCTTGCCCGTCCCTCTTCACTTGCAATTTCTTGTCAACACTCCTTTTTCGAGCGTCTCCATCTACAGCCAAGCAGGCCACCAAGGGGACGAGCCCAGAAACCCTCGGGTGACAGGGGAGCGTGTTAACGTGCGCAAACTCGAAATCCCCGGCAGGTCTATTTTTGTACTGCCCGATTATCGCATTTTGCCCGATAGCATCTATTTGAATTGGGTATAAAACTGATGTTAGGAAGATTAGACACCTGAATTTAATCTCAGCATGCCAGAAACCTTTTAAGACGCTCAAACGCCATCAAAACATTGTGTGCATGCATGCGCATCAACTGGCGTTTGCTTGTTCCAGCCACTCATTTTTTGAAGTCAACTCGCTATTTTGTGATCGACCTTATGCAAACGTGACTGTCTCACTTGTGGGCCTGTTCTGCTCATTTGGTCCGTACTTTTATAGTCCAGGTGGACCATTTGTTGTGGGTGAGTATCGACTATCGAGGTTTTTATGTTCTGTAAATTTATGTTTTAAAATATTA
>SJOL01005144.1:0-11104 GCA_004794785.1 Opisthorchis felineus | reverse complement strand
GGACTAGTGTAGTATCAAGATGCTGAACTAACTGTAACTCGAGTACGTCTATCGGTTGTTGTTGGTGGTGGTGTTTTTTTTTTGCTGGGTATTTTCGATTTTTTGCTAAGCTTAGTGTTTTTGTCAGGAGATGACAGGCGTCGGCATGCACGGGTGCCGTTACAACTAGAATCGGTGTAGTTAGAGTACACCGTATGGTTATCATAATGCCCTTTTTATTACCAGATACATATTCTGATCACCACTTTACACCTTACAATGTCCACACAATGACAACCGTTTAGGTGAACATGATCTTGTACAGTACCTTTTCGACATTATCATCGTTCTTATTGTTAGTTTATGGTGAAACGATTCAGGCACAAGATATATGCCAATAAATTACAGGGGTTGCATGAATCGACCAAACTGTCATACATTCACTGCAGTATAAATCCTTGTGTCAACTGCGAGTTTGACCACAAGAACCGACGAATAATTCAAATCTTAACGTTTTCTTACTGTCGCTAGTCCATGTGCTCATAGTGACAAAGCGTGTTTGAGGAGACCAAAGCAGGAAAATCCCACCTAACGGGATTTCGCGCTGCTAAAAATCCGTACAACTATTTCATCCTTATTGGGGATCATCGGTCGTGCGCCGCTTACAGCAGTAAAACATCAATGTTGCACAATGATGCTATGCTGTCGATGATGATGACGACGATGACTCTCACGAAGCCCCATGGAGTTTGGTACCCACAATCCCCCTGCCAGCAGTCTGAACACCTGGGTGTTCGGTCACAATCCGCTAATCAGCACTTTGTTTAACTCGCACTGGGACAAGGCATAGCGCCACTTATCTGTTTAGTCACAGGATTCACATCACATGGTCACGTGTTGACTGGTTTCACTTACATTGCGAAATATCAGTTGGAGATTACCAAATCTCCTCAAGCCGCCACAAATCTTATCCACCCAATTAAATGCTAACGCCTCCCATAATTTGGCACCTTTAAAACAGAGAAACTTGTTCTTCTCTGCCAGTAAGTCTCGAAATACTTTACGTCATCATCAATAAACAGTATCTGCGTACAAACCGGTCACCACAGTTATGGTGGTAGTCTTATTAATCCTTTCATAATTCTGTCCTGAAGATTTTCAACTAAACTTGTTTTAGGATGTGTGCCGTACCACACTGAAGAGCCTCAAAGCGTACTTTTCACGTGTAACAGACACTCACGTATTTTCAATAAAAGAAACTACTTGCAAGGTTGCTGAAATCTCTTCGACAGCTCAGTCCTTCTTGGGGCTCATCAGGTAGGCGCAGTCCCTGAGTTTACGTCAACTTTATGTTCTACTTGAATCGAAATTGGACTGATTTCAACAAACGCGCTCATCAAGTTGGTTTTCAGTCGAAGAATATCACAAACAAGAGATTCGGTTGAGTCTCTCGTAAAAACCAAATTGATATGCAAATGAGTGTATTTGTCGAAGACGCTCATGTAGTTTACGCTGCTATTCTTGGCAAAAATCTGCACTACATCTTCCCGTATGAACACAGCCTTCTGGAATGGTTGCGAGTAGACGTCACTTGCACAGAGAAAATCTCTGACCAAATGCTTTTGACGGACCGTGTAACAACACTGTTCCAGTGTCCACTATTGTATGCAGCATTCGTTCAAGCCGGTTGACATCCTCATCTAAACCCTACGTTTCTGTGTAGTTACAACTGCAGCCGAGTTCCCACATTTCTTATTACGAACAGAAATTCTTTGAGTTAGAACAAACAAAACACCGTGCAATCCACATAGTTCATCCAGTTCTCTTTTATCGAACCATGCAAAGCCGGCTAAAAACCTAAGCGCAGCACCCTTTGGATGCCCGTCAAAGCTTAGAAAACAAATGCCAACTATTTTTACGCAGGTGGACAATACGCAGAGGCAGTCCAGTTTGTCAGTTAAAAGCATCGGAGCTTTTTAGCGCTGCAATGCGTGCAAAACACAGAGACGATTGACTGTCCAATCCAGCATCCTTTGCATTCTTGTGTGGATTTGCATGTTTCGAAGTCGGTAGTGGGCAGCGCCGGACAGGTAGGTAGGCATTCGTTTACTAAGTAGTCGCAAAAAGAAACCTCAGGGAGTTCTTTGATTTTTGTAACCGAACACCTCCATCTAATTCGTGAACTTGGTTGAATTGAAACGACTTTAGGTAACAAACACAAGAGTTCAGCTCTAATAACCAAAGCATCTTGAAAGAGCCAGAGGGCTTACAGAATGTCAGGTTGCCGAAGCGTAAGTAGTCTGGATTCGAACAATGAGCTCATTTCGCATCTTCACCGAGAAAGCTCATAAACTGCTCTGTTGCTCTCAAAAATCCTCACCACCAAGATGATATGGTTGACGGAAACTCTGGGACTGCGCCTACTTGCTGAGCTCCAAGAAGGACGAAACTGGTAGTGAGCTGTTGAAGAGTCATCAGCAACCATATGAGCAGTCTAGGCAACAAGGTATTGCGAATTCTTGTACCAACCGGAACATAAGGTGGCCTGGTGCATTGCACTCAGTTGAAAAAGAACGTCATAAACGAGAGATCAGCTGGTTTTTAACTGAACCACCCATAAGTTGAAGACGATTCGCTGTTTAAAGCTGTGCTAGACGGATGGCTGGAGTGATTCGTCTCACTAGTCCATACGCAAGCTCATAGCGTCGTCATCTCACATACAGTAATTGTTATTGTATCCAGTGGGTTAAACTTTAAACCACATACTTCGTTGTGAATACATTTCATTCGTCTAATCACCCTATGTGTACTGTATGCACAACAAGCCAAAAACTTATCAGCAGTATTCCGGCAGTCAAAATATTCGGGTTTCAAAGTTACACCAGGGACTCGCCTGATGTGTTTTTTTAAGGAGCACCTATGCATTCTCTGTTTTCTGTCTTTTGGTTTACAGGATGTGCAAAAATCGACAATTTTAGTGAAACCGAAAAGTGTTCCCTATAAGTGTGGTTAGTCAGAAAATATGTAGTTACTGTTTCCAAGTACGTGCATAGGTTAAAACCACTGCACTATTTTTCGGTTCCACATCATTGTTTTTCGACTACGCCTTCTAACATTAGTCACGGCAAACAGTATAAACACTTGTCAACGAAATCACTGTAAGTTATGTGAACGTGCTAGAGTAAGGTTGAAAAATGTTTACTATTGCTGAGAAAGTTGGAAAAAACCTGGATGGAAGTAGTAACCACCAGTTCGCTTCAAGGTATCCGCGCTTTCAGCAGACGGATCGAAGTTATCCTTTATTCGACGCGAAGCGTGTGCTGTTGGAAAACTAACATTTTTAGTAGATTAATTCCTCAGAAGATGTAGAACTGCAGGACCGACGCTGTCGTAATCATCCGAGTTGTTAGAACGATACTAGCTTTTCATTCCACTCAGTGCAAAAGTTTAGCGTATAGTAAACGAATTTCCGAATGACCTGATCCCGCCTCTACGTCTTTGTGCAAACTAACCCACCAATGCAATCCCAGGGTCACAAACACATTGAGTTGGCACGCCAAAGATCTCCTCATACTGGTCGAAATCTAAACTGGAATCTGGCCACCCTAAAAAGTCAAAACTGATTCCTGTGAAACGCCAACTTGGCTGTTAAAATACCACCTGCTCTAATCTACACCGCACATTCCTCCGACGTCTCAATGTTTACATTTGCGTAGTATATAAAACCAAATATTGTTAATTCATTCAGTTCGTAAGATTGAGAACTCTTCTATATGAGGACGAATCGCGTTTTTCGTGTTTCGACTAGGACTGATTCATTCTATGTGAATGCCACTGTCTCGCTATTCTATTACAAGTTTTTTTGAATCAGGTAAAGCAATAAAAAATTAACAATACTGAGTTCATCAGGTGTAACTGGTCCTCACAAAAGAATGAATCAGAGAATGTGAGAGTTCATTATTCTGCTGTATCATGAGTGGTGCAGTCTCAAGGGGGCGAGATGGCTGTGTGGTTAGAGCGCAAATTTACTGACTGGAAAGTCCGTGTGCTTCGAACCCGACCTCTGCCTCTCGACTTCCTCTGTCTAGGTATGGGCAACCTGGCAGTATCCCCGCCCTCGTGCTTCCTTCGGGTGACATGGCAGTTAGGCACCGAAAGGGTACTACAGCTGAACGACTTCCTCTCAGTCTCAAAGGTCCAATTCACTAGCCTTATAGACACGCTAATGGCATGCTCTGAAGCTCTCAGGTGTAGCCAAAATGCAACATGTAATATCCCACTTTGACAGAAGTGCAGGGCACTGTTATCATTTCTTCCAATCTACAATAATTTTTGTGCACTGCTGGTTTCCCTGCATATTTTAATCAGATTGCGACGTGAAAAATCGATAGGCAACCTTCTGTTTCTTGTCTCTGTAAACGAGCTCTCTCAGTTCCACGTGGCCTGATACTCCGAGATCAATTCTGATAGGTAAACCGGCAAGTCAAGTGAAACGAGAGCGACAGTGAGGGATCTGGTACTATGCTGGATGGGTTCGTAATGCTGGTGCTCTCTCAGTTTAGCAGACCAACTTTTGGGCATACCCTTGACAGCGGCTGGTCTCAAACTTTTGCTAAGTGAGTTTTCACATCATTGTTTGTTCATCAACAATATCGCGAAAGTTGAATTTTGTTTTCAAATCCATCCATTCCGTACTAAGCTTTCGAAAGTTTGGCGCACGCAAAACATCTGTTGATCTCGTAAGGTTTTCACCGGGTGTATAGTCAACATAGAGCCGGTGGGTGATTCAAAATCTTGCCACAACAGTTCAACTGAGGTAGAGCTGAGATGAATATCATATATTACCGTATTAACTTCGGCCTTCAGCTCCGAGACTGACGATTCATTCTGATAGAAGTTTTTCGAACGACCGTTCATCTGTTTGCCGATTTTAACCAGAGTAAATAACGCATAATAACCAGAACGGAGTTGTCGTGATCAAAGTGAGCACCATTAGCGAATAACTCTTGGCCAAATATTGTTCCAGCCTTTTACTATGAGTTCGAGATAGCTCAGTGACTAAGGCGTGAACTTACTTACCGGAAGATTCGTGGTTCGAAGCCAACCCTGACATCTCGACTGTTCCTATCTAGGCTTGAAAAACTTGGCAGTATCTCAGCCTTCGTGCTTGCTTCGGGTAACACGGTAGCTGTGCACCGAGAGGGTCTTACAGCCAAACAAACGATTATCACTATTATCCTTACACTAGTGACCTAATGACGATGTCCTTACCGTTTTGAGTAGTTTTCATGCACACAATGTACTTCCGTATGAACACGTCAACCTAATCAGGAAGACGTGTATTATACTTCAGATCTGTGTATGCGGAGGAATGAACACTTGTGAGAAGAGTGACTTTAAACATTTTATTGCACTGATAAACCGAAACCGAAAAAAATGTAAAAACTTGGTGCGTTGGTGCCATATTACTCCCAGATGAACGGTCCTCCCAATCCCCCGGTTGGTCTGATCCGTTGAGTGGAAAATTCCCCCGAAAAACAAACAAAAATGTCGCCTACCTCCTCAAACCGAAAATGACGATTTGCGTCAGTGTGGGGAGTTTCGGATTGCAGTGAGTGTAAAATACTAATGACAATAATAAGTAAAATAGCCTGATCGATTTTTCATATATGAGAAAAACTTTCAGGCCTAGTTTAGCTGTTCTATTGCTTTCAATCTAAATTCTACTTTTCAGAACAAAACATCATGATTACCGGGCAAAAAAGTATTTGAGACACCCGACAACACTAGCCTATCTTTTTTTTTACCCCCGAAGCAGACTTGGTAATCATTGAGCATGAATCAAACCCGGTAATCATTTGCAACGTAAACTCAAAAAATGGCTTCTCCAAAGCCAAAAAGAGGTCTATGGGAAAGTCGTGACAAAATCAGAGTTTCCGTTTAGCCACCTCGTGTAAGGGCAAAAACAACCCTGCTATTTGAAAGTTCGCTCATCGGAATATTACTTCGAAAGCGCGCTACGGGTAAACAAATTGAAACACCCGGACGAATTTCATCCCAATACAGATGTGGTGGTTGGTGTTCTAACCGCATCCCAGCCACGATATAAAAAGGTGCCCACAGTTTTGACAGTTCGATAACGGTACAGTCCGCAAAGGCAGCCATGTATTGCCTGACAGAACAACCTTTCTGATGATTTTCATTCTCTGAAAACATTCTTTTCTCACTTGTGCTTTTTTTGGCGCCAAGAGAGGATTGCGTGGGAACAGAAACCACACGTAGCTAGAAGCGGCTCTGTCCGGAGGCCAGCCACCCCTAATAACCTAAAAGGACGTCAGTTGGACGGATGTCACTTGCGGGCTACTTACCAAACGAAGGCATGCCCTGATTGGTCAGAATGTCAGCCAATCTGTATCGAGCATCTTTAGCTGGACGCTTCTCGCCCCCTCACAGAGATTCTAGCATGACCTTGTGGAACATTCTGTGATTACTCTACAAATACAGTTGTAATAATCCTTCTCTGTCTCCAAAAAGGGCTGTCTGAAGCTACCTTGCCTTTTTAAATACCATAGTGGGCGGAGCAGGAAGCCGAGGACCGACAGAGTTGCACGACCGTTCAGCAAGTCACAATAGGTCCATACAATCCTTCTAAAAGAATCAAAGGTTGTTAATGTAGCTGTATTCTAGGAAGAGGTCATTAAAGCCACCAGGCTGACAGTTCCAAGAGGTATTCGACGGAACCGTACATGTGTTTGGTTCAGTAGCACTGATGCTCATGAGTAAGTAGCCACCCTGCAGTTTTGAGGAGGTTGAGCCCTACAGTAAGCTGATGGCTTGCCACGTCAAGCCATGAGCAAAACTCTTCAGCCCACACTTTTTGTTCGGCCACGGTAGGAGCTTGCTGTGGGAGCTGTGGTTCACTGCGCATACTATACAACAATTTTTGTAAGAGCGCCTCATTGGCGTCCAGTTAGTTCACTTCCTGGTGCAATTATTCTGGTGAGTCCACACCAAAGCGGGAAGCAATAAACTCGAATCTCGCTCCTATTAGAGCTCATCAGCAGTGAATATTCTTGGGCGTGCCGGCTCTCGAACTCCGGACATCTGATATGCGAGGTGAGCGTGTTACTACTAATCCACCAGTCTACGATGTACACAACTGAATTTCCACGTCTGAACAGGTAAGCATGTTCGCATTCTGGCGACGTGATTGGCTTGCCCAACCTCTTACTACTTCATAATTGTCATCATCTCCAACCTTGGCTATAAAAAACTGTGGAGTAGGATAGCAAAGATCCAGTCTTTACTGACCAGCAACTCTTGAAGAACTGAACATTTTGTCAAATACATCCGTGGAACTAAAGTACCAGGAAGCTTGATGGGAGTTTTACCTTTTTGTGCGCAACATTTACGCTATTCTCTGTCATCGATTATCAACCGAATCATGGCCTCTTACTGCAATGTACGTGTGACAACAGTTGGCTGATATCTTGGCATGCTTGATGAGAATGAATTTGCCCGCCTACCTGTCTGTTCACACTCATGATTCACTCGGCCTATATCCAGTTTAGGTAGCACTTTAGTCAAGCATCCAAATTCCTTTTCGTAGCACTCACATCCGCCAATTCGATAGCCGAAGCTGCCTGTCTTAAGTAAGACTTGACTCAACCAGCATACTAGAGAATTTTTTCCCCTTCTAGTAAACCCCCGTCTTTTTTGAAAACTGACCGTGTTAATTAGCCATCCACAAGTTACCGGAGAAACATTGCACCTCCGGTTCAATTTTCACCGAGTGAGCGTCAATATTCCGTGAAAGTGAGGTGGACTGCAATGAAAATTGAGTCGCCTTTCCTCAGAAGCGGACACTATCAAAAGTTACATATCTGTGAAATATTAGGGCCGGTTGTATTTATATGGTTAGAACTGAAAGCGAACCCTTGAAACCGAAACACTTAGTTCAGCAGAATTTCCAGTTTCTAATCCTGTAAAATGATACATTATGGTCCTTTTGGTGAGCTGAGCAGTTTATCACCTTAGCTACCGGCGTTCTCTTTGGTAGGTTTTTCATAGCAACCTAGAGGTTGGGAGGGAATCTGGCAGTGCTTTCAAAACTCAACATTTCCGGCTGTGATTGGTCTCCGAGTGATGTCCTTCCCCACTGTGAACTCGAAAATAACATCATGGTACTGATATACCACATCATCGCCTGATGAAATTCCCAGGAGACAAAATTGGAAGATGAAAGTGTTTTGTAAACTTTATTAAATCATCAAGACGAGCAGATGCTATGTGACTGCCAAAAATGCTACGATGTTCATTTCGTAGCAAAATCGCCGGAGGCAAACTCTAAAACACTTGCAAGTTATCAGTCCGAGATGGGTTTCTTCTCGACTGGAGAAATCAAGTCTTCGAAGAATGGTAGGGAGCACGAGAAAACGCAAAGACCAGATTGATCGGGGAAGAGGAGGCGAAAGATGGTTGTCAGTTTTGGGATAGTCTGCGTTTATCTAAATACCTTTGAACTTTGCAAACCATACTGACGTCTGCTGAGTATTCCTCACTTTCTAATAACTCCATTGTTTAGCGAGATCTGATGTGGGCCGATCCACCCACTTGCTAGATTCGACCTGCAGTTTGACTCAACCACATCAAAGCGATGCGAAAACCCTCCAAGGTGGAGAACTCACATCAGACCATTACGTCAACTCTTCTTCCGTAAGTCCAGAGCAATGTTTGACTGCTACGGTGAATTGTATTCCGGTCGTCGGGTTCTCACTCCCAAATGTTGCAGGTCCCTACACGCCCAAACCGATCCGACCAGACGATCGATGACAGGTTTTTAGTTATGGGAAATCGGCAATTTCTCCATGACCACCAAAACTTTGCATGCTTTGAATGTTACACACGTCTCCAAACAAAGCCAGATAAAATGCTTTTTTATGCTTTTTCATACCTCAACACTTTCCTGTTTACCCCTGTAGTTTCCATATCATTCGACCAAACCCCATGCGACAGTTTGAAACTGATCCAAGAACCTGTTAAAACAGTCTTTTCGGCGCTGCTGAAATGCCGAGCAAGGGCATGATTTGGGTGCGTATTAGTCACTGCAACCGATTTGCGGGGAGAAGTCTTCATCGGTGCTTTTTCATCCTTCATATTAGTCAACCGACAAGATGTGTTGGATTGTGAGTCATTCATTGTGGAAGAGATCTGCGTAGTGAATCAATACTCTACGCTAACTTGTTCGTCCTTTTCAAAACCTTTTGTTGACCACATAATTCAACACCCTTCTTGCTACTCATGGATCTAGGTCTCCTCTTTGAACTGGTTTAAAAAAAATTGTTGAGGTGCATTGATTTCTACATTTGAGAACACAGGAGAATACCTGCATCGAGTTGCCATCAGCGGAGTATTCGGAAATTATCGCCAAGTATTTTTGCTAATTAGCGTGCTGTAATTTCCAGAAAAAAATAAGCCGGTGTCCGACCCGTCTACACAGTGCTTTTGTCTACTCCAGTGAAGAAATTTTAAGGAATATTATGAGTCCTTCTGTTGAAGAGATTCCAGGTTGTTGTGCCCAAGGTGACACTGTACGGAGAGTCCTAGAATAGCTACAACTATGTACCATGGATTTTTTTAGGTTACCGTTTAGAAATCCTTGACGTGTGTTGCATTTTGTGAGCGTATTGCGAAAAACATTGTGTGCCTTCATGGAATGTAAGCCATCAACGTAATAGGTCAAAAAGGGAAACATTCCACTTGACAAGAATAGCGATGTTGCAATCAATCGATCGATCTAACGATTGGCCAGTGTTTTCACAAATCGATCCATGAAGATAGTCTCCTGTTACGTCTTTAATTCACTAACAATGGGTCTAATTCTTTAATGAGTGGTCTACCTTTTCTTGAATAAGATAAAAAACCGCAGTAGTATCACAGTGAGACTCTGGTTGTTGAATTTAAATTAAATTTAAATGGTATTGGCAAACGGCAAGACTCACCTGAAGTATCGAATTTCCAACTGCAGTGCCAAACTGCATTGAAGGGGACTGATGAACTAACGCTCCATCAATGGGCAGTGTGTTAAAATATTGGTAGATCGGTTGCATTGAATGGTTATCGATTGAGTGGTGGTCGATCTATCACCCTCTCTGTTTTTAAAGCTCGGCAATCAACCTCCACATGGGCAATAGCCGACTGCACCGATATGCGCTCGTAATGAAGCCGATACTGCTTCAGAAACATTGGTCGCGGACGTTTCAGGCCTAAAACACAACTGGTCGTCGGCGATCAAGTCAAGGTTCTCTAGGTTACTAGACAAGATTCTTTCGATCGGAATGAAAGTACGACCTCATCAAGTAGAGGTGCCTCGGTTGTATTCAATCTCGCGAATAAAATTCACAGTTTTTCGGCTCACAACAAATCTTAACTTGACTTCCACTGACCTTCGGATTTTTACAATTTACATCAGGTCAAGTTGAGAGATTTATTAAGACATCGTTTTAGAAAATGCCGAGGCATTTGAGGTTAACATGGGTTCATGCTATGATACTAGCTGATGCCTAACGTTTGGATAATTTGTGGACCATCTGATTCTGGCTGATTTATTTTGCAACACAGATAAATTCACTACTTGCTAGTACAATTCAGTAGCATCATTTGGTAGAAAATACTGATGCCGGAACCACGCATACGGATTATCAGGATGTAAGCCTGCGGCCAACATGAAGGAAGCCACCTGGGATTCGAATCCAGGTCATTGAAATGTTGGTCCACGCTTCCGTCCACCAGACCAAGGCCCATTTTGATGGCTTTCCGCCTACTGCTGTTCTCAAGTGACTATCAAATTAGGATCAATATATTGACTTTTGAAACCGAGAGTTCGGGTCGTTTGTGCAAATTTTACGCATCCTTTGAGGGGAAAATTAGCAATCGCGCACTGATGACATATCATTGTTTACAGGCAAAACAGTTGCGAGTTAATTACCAAACTCGGTGTACAAATTAAAAACCAAGAAAGGAAACCTGTCTTGACAGGGAACAGTTAGTCAATGGCGTCGGAGTTGTAAACGAGTCAAATTGTACAAATTAATTTCTAGAGTGAATCAATCCGCGTAGAAAAAAC
>SJOL01005140.1:0-11737 GCA_004794785.1 Opisthorchis felineus | reverse complement strand
AGTGTCAATATCCGCAACGCTGTTTTGATTGAGTTTTGAGGATGCCTGAAATGAGCGATGCCGTGTGGCCGTTGGATGCATCTGCGGATGTAAAAGTGTACTGGTTCAATACAATGTCTACCGCCTCCGCTGGAAAGATTTTTAGACCGTGCTCCGTGTGAAAACGACGTATTCAGTCTAACCCTGTTTGGTCGTGTTTGCACGGGATGTTTGGATTTACTGTGAGCTGTGTTGCGAGCGACACTATTAAGAGCTTCTTGTTTACGTGGACGAGTGAAGTGTAGGTTAAAACAGACAAACAATCAGGCTGAATTAGGCTGAATTAGGAAGGTACCAAAAATAGGAACTGCCATCACAAACAATCAAATTTAAGTAAGACCAAAACGCAACACAAACACGGAACGGACCAATCAAAAACGGAACCGAAATACCCCAAAACATTCATCCAACCAACCAACGGAAAATGAGACATACAGACCACAACGCAGAGCGAATCGCGATCGGGCCAATAATACTACAAGAAAGGCACACATCAGTTAGCCAATCACATGACAGGATATTAGATACTCTTCTTAAACTATAAAAGCATCTAGGCACGGAGGAAGCACACATTCAACTGCGCACTGACGATACCCTCATGACCGCAGACCTAACGTTACAAACCAGTTGCCAAGCTCGGCAAACAGGCAAACTATCATCTGATCAACTGACAGTAAACACACCCGAGCTACCTATATTTTGACAAATTGACCAACATGGTCACGTTTCGCTGTCCAATTTTTTTTTACCTCGGACACCGCTTCTCGTGGCAGGGGGATTGCGGAAAACACTACGTTCGTCAGAAATGCCAGACGTGGGGTGGAAGTAGTCAACGCGTCCTCCGGTGGCCGACTCTGAATGAAGTTGGAGACACTAACCTGTACCAGATTATCTTGATCTTGGTCTGGGATGCTGCCGGCAGCTGCTCTGGTGACGCAGAAGCATTCGAGGAATAGGTGATCTCTGCGATCAAGTGGAGTTTTACGCGTGACCACTTCCACCATCGGTTGCTCGTTGGTCAGAATGAGGACAAACAGGTTTGAAGAGTTGGGATCAGCGTGGTAAGCGACATTGAGTGGGTAAGGTATTGCAGTAATAGTATTAATAATATTATTCTATTATTCTTCTGGGCTAATCCACGGAGTACTGGGTCAGGTAGTAAAGGAGCTTTGAGTTCACCCTTGGCAGTGTTACAAACTGAACGGTACGGTCAACGGCCATTCACGACTTAGAACGAGCGCAAATATCCCCGGCTACGATGCCAGCCCAACCAACCAAACAGCCCAACCTACGATTGAAAAAAAGAATATCGGACTTTTGTGGGAGAGATTTCACTGCCTCAACTGAAGGAAAACTACGGCTGGTGCAACCTCGTATGTGTATAAACATATTGAAAGATAAATACGTCAGCACAATCAAAGTGCAACTGATTAATAAGAGCGAAGCGCAGTAATTTTGCAAATATGTGCAGGATGGCAAAACTGGCGCAGAAATTGAGAATTCAAAAGAAACTGGCAATAACTCAACTAATGAGTACTTTTCTCGGATAACGATACCCCAAAAGGGGGCAACATAGGATAGCTGCGACCCGACAAGCAGACTACATAAGGCTGTCTCCGGCTGTGTTGCCGGTAGGGTGCCATGGAAGTGCAACAACGTAGCTGTCTTCAGTGGTGAGGGAGAGAATGCACTTAGTATCTGTCATATGTAGGGAAGAATGTGCAACTGGTTAGATGGGCCTTGGGGGATGGAAACGGGTAACTCACGAGTGGCACAATAGTGGTATCTGAAGGCCACGTATAGTAATATGCAGGCCTGTATTCTGCTCATCTCATCGAAGCTTTGCAGAGAGTTACTACGAGAATCTTCCAAACGACTTCCTCTTTACGAAGGAAAACGTTCATCAAATCTTGCACAAGACAAACCCCAACCGCGTTGGGTCCAGACGACGTTCATCCAAGAATATCGAGGGCGATGTAGCTCAGAGTAGTATAGCATCTCTACCTGGTGCTTCGTCAGTTGCTCGACGGAGGCACCTTTCCCTCTGCTTGGGAAGAAGCGATTGTCACACCAATTTACAAAACTAATGACCGGCTATCACCCGACTGCTACCAGCTTAGTGGCCTCACTAGCGTACCGTGCAAGGTGATGGAAAGCTTTCTGAAGCGAGCCATCGTAAATCACCTCGGTACTAACAACTTGAAATCCCCAGTGCAACAGTGAATTCTCCCAAAGAGCTTTTTCGTAATGAACATGCTCGTGTTCATAAACAGCTAAACACAATCTAAAGACGATGGACTAATATCGGATGCCTTAGTTTTTACTTCTCAAAGGCATTCGATTCAGTACCACACATTGCGCTGCTCTACAAGCTGGAGTATTGTGGGATTCAACGGGAGATCCTACACTGGATTAAGGCGTTCTCATCAGATTGAACATTCCGAGTGAGAGTTGGCTGGACTTAGCCTTTTCCAGCACCTGTCCCCATTGGAGTCCTCCAAGGCTCCGTTTTGGGATCATTTCGGTTCCTGATCTACGTCAAAGATCGTCCAAGTGCGCATTAAAGTACGTGTCTATTTTTTGCGGGCGACTTGAAATCCCGGAGTTTCAAAGCCAGCCTCCTCCAAGTGGATGTAGATTTTGCAATGAATTGGTCGATGGACGGGAGCCTTAACCCGAATGACGAAAAATGTATCTAGATGCCATTCGGGGGAGACTTAGTGAAAGTTATGGTCGTGCTTGGTGAGAATGGAGCAAAACACACTCCGAGATGCCAAGATAGAGTTAAGTATCTGGCTCTCCTCAAGCGTTTCCCTCTCACGTCACCACGAAAAATGGGCTCAAAAATGCATTCAGTCTTATATGGTTGATTTGGCTAACCTCCGTGTTGGTCGCATGGCATTCCAGATATTCTAGGTGGCCTGCGTCAGACTGCTTCCCGAGTATGTCAGCCAAGGCGTCTGCTCGGGACGCAAGAAAGACGTAACCATCACTGATCGTTACCAACGAGCAGCTACGAAAATATCTGCCGACCTTAAATCCGTTGATTAGGAAACGTGGCTCGCCCGACCTCTTTCTAGAGTAGCATTGCATCTGAGGCACATAGCACATCCCTATGCTCTATTTGAACAAGGTTTGAACAACGGGTTTTTTACTTCAGACTCAACCAACACACGGCGGGGAAGTGATTATAAGATTTCCGGGCTCAGAGCGAACACTTATCAGGAAACCATTTTTCTTATTTCGGGTAGTTAGTGCGTTGAATTGCTTTTATCCAACGGTTATTTACGTTGCATGTAGTACCCATTTCGAAGCACGCCCACACGAGGTGTCTCAGTGGTTGGAGCGCGAATTTATTGGCCGAAAGATCCGTAGTTAGAACCCAACATCTGCATCTCCACCTCTCCTGCCTAGGCTGGCAGTATCCCAGCCCGCGGTCTACCTTCGGTAGGCATGCAGGTAAGCACAGCTGAAACATTATCTTTTTTATCTTAACGTGTAGACGCTTTTTTGGGAAACCTTGCACTGACAAGCTTACTGCTCAACGCTGAGATATTCAAGAAAAGTTCTACACCGTTTTTCTGCTTGGGTTTTCCAGGATAACCAAAGCCGCTGAAAGACAAGAATATTACCCACCTGGGAAGCTTGGGAGAAAGCCTCGATCCTGTGTACCAATCCGTGAACCATTGATAAGCATACCGACGGGTGAGCGAATTTCCCCCAGGGAGCTTTGCGAATGCGGAAAGCTCTCGGCTATTTGTTGACTCCAATCACAAACAGATTTTTCTTGTCCTCTAAATACTTGGAAAATTAATTTTAGGTATTGGAAGCAAGAAATGATACACGGTGACAATGAATCAAATGACACTGCGACTGGCCTGTGAAACCATGACCATGAAAGAGCATAGGCCAAAGTGTCCAACAAAATATCAGCTTCTGAAAATTAGATATGGGTTACCTTGAAATACAGCTGCGCAATAAAGGGCTACCGGGGACACATATCACGGAAATAGGCACAGAAGAAATTAATGGGTCCCGACAACTAAGCACACGTACAAAGGCGCTGCACGTCATCTTTCTCGCTTTCCCTCACAATATTGTGGATCATGAATGTATCCACACTCAAGTGTTGTTATACAGTACTTATTTGTGTATTCAAGAGAGTTGATTAACCCACAGGTAAAAACCGAGTAAGTTATTGGTTCAGCCACGCATATGACCTATTAGCCAACCGCACTCTGCAGCAGGTGTAAAAAACATGTAGACCGGTGGTGGTGCGTGCGCCTACCGTGGTTCGATTCGTGGCCACATCGGCCGAATCTCTTCTCACTTTCTCCCGTCCATGAAAAAGTGGCTGAGTTTGTCAGGTTGTTTTGTCTTTTTCGCTTTGACGCTCTCGTCTGCTATTAGGAAGGCAGTCAGAAAATTCACCCTCATATCCAACTACACCACAGATAACATTATTTCCAAAAGTTTGGACTGGTATTCTGAACTCAATTGCCTGTCTGTTTTAGTCCATCAGGGATACCTCGTAGCTTTCGAAAATTCAATACCATTGTGCGAATACTGAGCGCCAACGGAGGGTCATATTGCTGGGAACTATTTGTGGTTCCGCGTAGCGCACTGTGTCCACATGGTAAAGGAGGCTGTGCCAGTAGATTGGTAAGGCGGAAACCTTCTGTGCGGGGTCGTCCGGGGGAGCCATAAGATGAAATATGTCAGCTTTTTCGAGCGGATTTATAGCCGAAGTAGGCAAATGTTATGATACGTGCTCCAGGTTAGCACAGCATAACTTTGCAGCCAAACGCAAATCTCGCCACTAGCATTTGTGCCACCATTGTAACCATCAAGTGTGTTTCGCTGACACACATCAGCCATAATCTCCATGAACAAACAAGTCTCTGCGTGAAAGCAACCTGCTCGATTCCCTTGAAAATACTCATGATCGGAAGCCCGGCGCCCATTCCGCGTGTGAACTAGAAGGTGATAAGTCCGTGTGGGGACCGTATTTCAAACCGATACCGCAGGCTACAAAATGAGAAAGACGAGTAACGCTTGTACATTGATGTACATCTCAAAAGCATCCCTGGAACAAAGAACAACGCAATGAAGCACCAGGAAGTGAAAAATCACTCCAAGGAGTACAGAGTCGATAAAGACTAGAGACGGAAAAGACGCGTGAGTAGAAAGCAACCTGTAAAGTATCACAGCAGAGGAGTGGAGGCGCACAGCCTCCGTCAGTGATACCTAACAGTTAAACAGAACACTACTCCGGCATTCACACTTTTTCATTAAAAAAACTAGCCACTACTCAGGCCATCACGAGGACAGAAGTTATTGCCATCACGGGCGACCAAAAGCACATAGTGATCGCATTATTTTGCTGCATCAGGAACAATGGTGCCATCAAATTCAAGCAAGCGCCACAAAACTAGTGCGGCGCAGAATAACAGAGGGAGAAATGCGAACTGACACTGTTCGGTTTAAGGGACAGGCAGGCCGCGAAATTAGATGCGATCTGCAAGGACCATTGGGAATATAAGAAGACCGCCGGTGAGAAGTGTAGGCGCCAACGATAGCCCATTGATGGACGACAAACATAATTAGGGCGAACAAAAAGAATGGCAGCTGGTAACCCGCCAAAGGCACGTAAGGTGGTTGCGAACGTTAACGCGGAGAACACTGGGACAGTCATGCGCTAGGTGAGAAGCAAGCGCCGGTGATAGAAAGTGTGCAGGGCAGCGAGCCAGTGAAAACATGAAAACTGGTTGGTTTTGAAGACGACATGTATCAGGAGTGAAATTTAGCCAAGAAAGCTCCCCAAAACAACGTGATAAGGACAGCTGTTGCGTACCAGGACTCAGCTGGGTATAAAATAGCCAAACTTGTGTCATTTCGTTTTGAAAATGGTGGCAAAAGATAAGTATGTGCAGAAAAATTGTTAACATATCGATAATAATGATGATTATTAAGTTATACGGGAGTAGGGAACCTGTTCAATGGGATTTCATGAGGTTGAGCAGCGGGTCAAATTGGAATCGGTTACAGGAAATGATGGAAAGTGATACTGGTTAAATGCTTGAAGCATAGACAGAGGCAGGTTGTTGGGAGAAGAACAATAAATTTTGGGTTTCGTACGAAAAGGAAGTGTACTCATATATTCAGATTGGGTATAATTACGCAGATATAATTAGGACAAAATATGCAACTTGCTAAATTTTTCATTGTGGTGCTAAAACTCTGGCACTTTCTACCCACAGGAATAGCAGGTGTGATAAAGTCACTTAGAATAAACTGACGGATTGGCGCAGCGGTAAGATGGAGAAGAACGTATGTTGACGAGGTAGCTATGGATGTGTTCGTCGAGCTTGGCGACGTATTAGCAAATATTTTGGTCCATATGCAAGAATACATCATTAGTGCTCAGTTGTCTGGGCACCACCTACTTAGCTTCGTGAGATTTCGTAGCGTTGGAAGATCATCAGATGCCTGTAAACGTAAATGCCTGACTGAAGACAGCGTTTTGGTGAATCTGTTGGTTCGTTTGTGGGACTCGTTGCCTTGCGGTCTTCGTCCTTTTGAGTCGCATGGTTTCCCAAAGCCTTCTGAACTGTCACTGCGTTGTGGCCCTAACTACTCGAGGTTGATTGGCTGGTCGAACCGTTCTATTTTTCCATTGCAATCGATGGTGTCTCTGAGTCCACTGTATTCACCTACCAGGTCTACGTGGCAAAGGAACCAGTGGACGCAGGGACACCAATTAATGCTAAGAAAAAATAGAACGGTTCAACCAGCCAAAAAGCCTTGATAATATCGAGCCACAACGCAATGCCAGTTCAAAAAAAAGCCAATCAAATCAAAGGAAGAAAATAGTAAGAGATTGCACTGGAATGACCAAATGACTTAAACGGACGCAGACAGCAACGCAACAAGATTCAAAAACGGACCAATAAGTTCAGGAATGGGCCGTATTCCAATAAGCCATTCACGCCAACTGGTGAATGAGTCTCTTCAAATGTCATATAAATGCACGCAGCCAGGGATACGATGCCTACTCAAGTGCACACTGACTGTGTGGTCTCGTATGGGGACGAAATATTTGCAGGTGAATTGCCAGGCTAGGCGAACAGGTCAATCTAATCAACAGCCGGTAGACTTGCCCGGGCTGCCGGTATTTAGATACGAGATCAATTAAACACACGGGAGCGATTGGGACAGACCAGTATTAAAACATTCTTTTTTAGATACCTTCAGTCTGAGGATACTGCAGTTGTATATGGGTCACCATCTAACGGCAAGCTTGTTTCTTCGGCCTTTATGTCTTTAAATTTTTCACCAGAATCGAATTTAGGCTGTGAGATGCGGCGAGGTGGCAGGTGCCGTATCAGCAACATTAGGTCGTTGGCAAAGATGTAGAGGCTCCAGTGTGCGGAATTTCACCCCTAATTTTATCTGATATATGACCGGATGTGGATGCAATTACTGTGTTATCTGGGAACACAGCAGACCTGCCAGGGGAAACAACCAAAAGCCAGCGAAAACTAACATAAAGACAGCATGAAAATCAGGGCTTACTAATCATATCTAGCTTCATTTGTGGTTCAGCACACGTGAAGCCCGTAAGACATTTCTGAGGACAGTTGACTCGGACAAGCTTAGTCGAGATTTTTGGCAGGTTTTTCTTGCGCAAAATTGGATTAAAATCTGGTGACACCTGCATATAAGGTGAGAGTGGACGGACAAGGAACTTGACCGCACGCCGAAAAACTTTATTTAGTTGGTTAAACAGGAACATGGATGGGCCCTTATTGATTTCGCTTCTGCTGCACCGGATACTATGCACAGGCCAACGTCCAAAATCAAGAGCTTCAAAGGAATACAGGATGCTTTCTAACTGGAGAAGGGTTCCAAAAGAAGACCGGATCAGCCGTTTGTTTTTTATCCTCACGACAAACGTAGAATTGCTAGGTAACAATTCATACATCAGGATGATCAGACTTAACTAATCAACTGGCTTTCCATTCTCGCAGAGGAATTTCTCGGGCCATTAAATCGACCATCCCGCATAATGCATGATTACAACCTACGTATTTCTTGGAAAGGACAGAACCAGTGAGCTTCTCCTCTCCCTTGATATCGAGTAGAATATTTTTCTCTTTGGTCCTCATATATTACCCCCGTTGAATGCGAACGATCAATAGCCGAAGTGGTCTGGGCGAGGTTAAAACTGGTCCAATCTTGCAAACGCCTTTCCTTCCTGGCTGCATGAACAGCTAAATTCCGGCTGAGAAACCCAGCACCAAGTATAGCATCTCAGGTGTTTGAAGCTCATAATGTAGTCGCACCAAGTGGGGTGCCTGATAAATTTCACCACATTCCACTCGCTTGTAGTACGTGCTGTATCCTTGGCTTTAGTGACGATGGAGAATTTCCTTAAAACGATCGCATACATCCATCCAGTAATAATTTTACAAGCAAGAAAAACCTTTTGGAATCCATCTTCCCCGAAAATTTCAGAAGCCCAAAATCGTATTGTAAACTGGTCATTTATAAAGGCTTATCTGAAACAGTTAGCGGCGTAAGTTTTGTCGGCATTCAGAGCTTGTGTGAAAACCTTGGAATAACGCAATCTGCTGCGGTTCTGAGACGAATTCAAGGATGAATTGTGCTGTATTCCATTCAAGAATTGGAACGCGTCAGCACTTACAAAGCGTGGCCGGGACGGTGGGCCTATAGGCCAGCGCAATTAAATCGACCTGTCAGATACTTACTCGACAGAGAGAGTCGATAATTTCAGCGGTAGTCTGATCCTTCCCAAGTATTAGAGACTTCTCGAAATTTCCCGGTAACAAACTTTTACACATTGGACAATGGCCTTCCGTACTTCAGCAAACTTTTGAACGTACCGACTTTTTCCACAGTTGGCCGTCGCTTATTAATAGTAATTTAACAATAATGTTTATTCCAAGGTGGTGGGTGGCAGAACTTTGAGCATGATTATAATGGTACAGTCGGAATAAAGAGTCGAATGATGTTCGGAGTAGTCACCCAAATTACTTGGTTTATTAGACGCAGATGCGGCAATGCCAAAACTGGCACGATTGGCATCGCTGTTGGAGTTGAGCCGGCTGCGAAATTTCCCTGGGAGAGTGAGTTAACGCTAACGAAAAGGACAAAACGCCAACTTTATGTAAAATCATTGGCAATTTGGAAACGACAAACTGAAAGTGCACCGATAGGATTGAATCGAAAGGAAAGGGTTTAGTGGATTTGTTCAAACTCTTCCTCGATGCGGCTGAGTCCAGGTAAGCAGTCTGTTCGTATCTGCGGCCGGGGGTCCGGGAGGATGAGAGGGGCAGTCCAGTCTATGGAGTAAATAGTTGCGGATGTGCTATTTGATTGAGTATGGCAGTGCCGTGCCATTATTGCACTGACATTCTTCGTTTTCTGGACAGCTCTGTAACGGACGTCATGGTTGAGTTGACCGGGCTGGAGATGCATAATTTTGTAGGCAACGGGATTTTTGGTTCGCCAAGGGAATCCATGCAGATTAAAAAAGGTGGATGTGGTACCACATGTAATATTGGATTCGTTGGAGGTCAATGCCGATTTAATAGGGTTAAAAATGGGTGGATAGCGACTATACAGGACGGTTGAAGCAGCTAATGCTGAAGATCAAAGCTTGGTAGGAGGAGGGAGCGTTAGGAGGCGTCAGAGAGTATGGAGTCTACCAAGAGAGAATGACTTAAAGTTTTTTAGTGCAAGGCTGGTGACAACAAGCGGTTAATCGAACCAGGATTGAGGTAGACTGAGCTGGGCAATGAAGGACTGTTTAAGCTTGCTAACACAATGCTAATACGGTTCAAGGGGAACAGAATAAACCAGTATCAATACGCTCCTGTTTATTGACAATAGAGTTCGCCCAAATAGCGATGTAAGAGGCCAACATTGTTGGTAAACGGGCGCCCCGTGTGTTTAGCACTGAGTGTCAGTGGGCCAGCGGGCGAAAGACCAGGGCGACAGGATAATTGCGTGAAAAATATTTTAGTATGTTGGAGATTTAACCGATATGTTAACGAGCAGGGAGGGTAGCCGCTGACTTAATTGGTAGGGGCAATTACAGGCTGAGTTTGACAGAGAGCTGTGGTAGTATGTAGCTGTTTTGGGGTTCATAAGAAAGATTCCGTTGCGCAGAGATGTGGCGTGATAATGAACAGCAGACCCATAGGGACTGATGGAAACAGAGCATCCAAGATGAGGTACAAGGACTAGTTTGACCGGAGGTTTCTGCGTGCGCTTAACGGTGCCATAATCTAGGAGGAAAGTGAAGGTTAGAGTATAGGTCACCAGCCACCGGGTCACTGCTGTCACCATCAATAAGCTAGTTGTGCAGGGCGAATAAGTTTTTAGCCGCCAGCTTTGAATGCTGGTAGTAAAGGATTGAGAATTCAGTTATATTTTATTTATTTATTTATTGTGTGTACGTGACCAATCCGGGCATCAGTAGAGGGGGACGCATGTGCCATGTGTGGATGACGAAGTGGAATTGGTGCGGTGCAAACCCAAATAAAGCCAAGGTAACAACAGCTTGGCACTTCGATGTAAGCCACGAGCATCCCGGAGTATCATCTGGTTAACTAGTGCATTTTGTAGCAGACGAAAGGTTAGTATTTTAGTATCTGTACTCCATAGAATTGCCAGATAATTGAGACAGCCGGGACATGAGTTCAAAGGCACAAGGATGAAGCTAATTAATTGTTGCAGCCAAGATGGCAATTGGAGACTGGAAGATATTCTGGTACAAAGTTTGATTGGGCAGCGGGTGCATCGCGTACCGATATGTGCTAACCTTGTCAGCATGATCCGGACCTTCACCTAGCACACTGAAGTTGGAGTCGCCTTCCTCATCTGGAGTGTAGCTACTGTAGTGGTCTAGGTACCCAAAAAGCTACTTTAGGAGTGTGTGGTGAAGAAATGAATATAATTACTCTGAATTGAGTACACAATAATAAAAAGGGTCGAATGGAACAGACTCACTAAGAATTGTTCTCTTTAAAATAGTTCGCCGTTGGCCCAGGTCAGTGAATAAATAATAATCCGATCGCGGATGTCCAGAGGTCTTCTTTCTGACACATACAATAAACTTCAAATACAGTCTGAAATGTTTTGATGCCATAGTTAGCACACGAAGCTCGCGAATGACCACTGTAAGCGCGAGCAAAATGAGAATAGAAAGTCGGAGCATGTGGCCACGCCTGTATTGTACGCAAATTGTACAACTGCGCGTTTTTGTGGTTTTGCATATTTAACCAAAAAACGTTTATGGAATTGATGAAATATGTAACGTTATAATGAGAGCAAAAGAAAGGTACAAAACACCACACTACTCACAAGTCTGTCCTGAATCCATGCCAGCAGTACCTGCAAACAACACGTAATTGTCCTTTCTGTAATCGTTAAGCAACATTTCAATTAGTGTGGATTTTAAGTGCCATGCAATACCTTAGTTCCCCAGCAAGTCGCCTCTGATTCTGAACCCGAAACCCGCAGAGTCGTAGCAGTGGAACGGCAATTATAAAAGCAAAGTGCACGCCAGAAATTATAAAACAAATATAACTTTAAAATTTTTGTTAACAAAATCAAGATAGATTGTACAATTTTGACTTTTGGGCACACGCGGAGAAGTGCGAAGGTTTAG
>SJOL01005136.1:362131-372224 GCA_004794785.1 Opisthorchis felineus | reverse complement strand
ACCAACATTGTAAGGCGCCTGTGCTCACTTTATTGTCATAACACTTGATCAAATTTGAAGCTATAGTCCACACAGCTCCTTTCCGACCCAATTCCTGTCTTCTATTTTCTGGCGCGTAAGAGGACGTAGAATAAGCGACGCAAAGAATCTGATTACAGTGGGTATCAGGTTAATTCCTCTGTGATTGTCACACTCACTGCGAGCACCATTTTTGAAAGTGGACACCACAATCGACTCACTATTTTGGTCACAGAAATAATGCGAGCTTCCATCTATTACACTCTGCAAGAGACCCGGAAAGCTTCACCCAATTTTACGTTGTGGTTTGTGTTTATCAACCGCTCATCAGCTGTCCTGCCTACCGACGTTGTGTTGCAATCTCTAAGCCTGAAGTGCAAACGCTCTTTTATTCTCTGACTGAGATGTCATATCCGACGGTGATGCTGCATGGCGGGTGGCTTCACTTCGATGTTCACGTGATTAGGACGTATTAGAGTATATAACTATGATGAACCGACACTGGACCGGTCAGGTCTCTCTCACTAGTTAGGACATTACGAACGAGGGAAGCTTGGGAAAGTTAATCGGATACGAGTACGAATCCTAGAAGAAAATAGTCCCATAATGGTGGTGCATTCCGATGTGACAACAACGAAAACTGCAGTTAAGGAATACCATACGACAGACCTTTAGCAAAAAAGTTCAAACATCCCTAAGGTCATGAGCATCAGTCTGGGCCTGTTCTTGTTAATTGGGAAAAGCCGTAGGATGATGTCGGACTCAACGGTAGGATTGAAATTTGGGTTTCGGCCGACAAATCTGTCGGCTAATTTGGTTCACATTGATTACTGCGAGGAGAATATGTTTTTGAATCTACCCATGAGAGGACTGACACAACGGGTTGACATCAAATCTAGCACAGTTAAGCGCTTCCTCACGCTAGGTTAGTAATTATTGGTGATTCATACATATTACAGGAATATAGGGTTAGAAGACGTTTCTACTCACCGGCACATATATTCCGTATCATTAAGGGAACCGTAACCGAAATTGAATCCAACCCGTGGATTTTTAGGTATCCGCACATTGTGTCTCCGGGCGCAATAAGCCAGCTCATGATCCAAGTTGAAGCATTGACCTTGAAAGCCTTTGGTTAGTGACAAGCAACACATGAAAAGAATGGCCAATCCTGTGGGATAAAAACGGATGAACCCTTGAAATCGATTATGCAACTGGTTATGAGTAGCGCACAATTGATGCAGAAAACATTACTCGTCATCACTATCTGGACATTTGAACATTTGGATATTTTTCAACAGATACTCTAATTTGCACAGGAATTTCGTTTTGACACAAGACTCAACCGAATCTAGTTGAATATCTCGTTTTCAACATGCTTGAAAGTAGTTTGTTACGTGTAGACAACAACTTATTGCGATTTGTCGAATATCGTATCAAGTGAAACATGAGGCTGCCTGGTGTAGTATATTCAGTTGAAACGAACCACCATAAACGCGAGATTCAGCTGGATGAAGCTGAGTCTTCTGTCGAAGCCAAATCTATGTGTAACTGAGAGTATTTGTCGTAATCTGTCCATTTTGGGTCCGTGGGACTCGGCACTGCGCCCGCGGGGTCAGCTGAGTTTCATAAACCTACTGGAAATCGCCTGCAGTTGTAATCCCCCCTCAACGTTTCCCAAGCACGTTGGAAACCAACATCCTGAATGAAATAACCTTCCATTATTCGTAAACAGTGGAGAGTTTGGAGTGCTCTATAAATGTCACACATTAGGAAGCTTGTATTTGAAGTAATTTTTAAAGTGCAGGAAAGCGGCATTCATGGTGAGTGAACAGTAATGTCCTGTAATGCGCAGTACGCTGCTTGCTGGTTGGATTGTTGGTGAAGGGTGGCCATTAAATTGCACATTCTTCGTTCTCACTCGAGGTGAGATTGTCCGTGCGCACTGAAGGTTGTCGACAAAACGTTTGTAGTGTGGTTTCCAGGCTTGGTGAACAAACCAACTACCAAGCAAATGAGTATTCTGCATTTTGTGTCCTGGCCAGATAAAGTTATTTACCCAGGTTTCAGGGCAACGACTAGATCTGCTGATACTCTGTCCGAAAGTCCATGGTGTTGAGTAGAACGGCGATGCCCGTGGTTAGTCGACTGCAGTTTCATCAAGATATCGACAAATGGGTAGACAAACAGACTTCAACAAGTTCCATCTAAGTGTATTAAGATATCCTCATAGTAAAATTGATTAACAATAAAATATTTGAAAAACGGAAAGAAAAATCAGTCAGTTGGAAGAGACCATTTGAAATTGGGTCGTGATAGTCCTAGGGTTCAGGAAATAGCGGGCTAAAAATGGGCTGGTCGAGTAAGCAAGTGTCTAAAGGCCGGAGGACATTTCTGATGAGAAATCTGAATGAAAACAGCGTTTTTGAGTGCACACGAGAAAAATCGCGAACAGTTGGGATAAAATTTATTTGACAGACGACAATTAAGCGTGGATTTGGCAACACTTCTTGTTAAAAAAATGATTTTCAGGCCTTGTTTGAGCAAACACAAGCTGTTCCTAATTGGGCCGGAGAAACTGATAAGAAAGCCGTAAAAAAACGACGGCGTACAAACAAACATATACAAACCTACACATAGTATTGTGCGGCAACCAAACTAACACAGCTGCCTTATAGAAAAAGAGTTTTCTCTCAGCTTTGAGATATTTCCACCTCGAGCAATCCAAATAAAGGTGGAAGAAACAGTTGAGTCAGAATATACATAAGCAAAATTCAGGAAGCGCTGCGAAGTTCCTTCGTACGGTGAATGTCAAAAGAATAACATGAAACGTCATTTTCGGACATTTAAAGGAGTTGTGTTGTAGACTTATTTGAGAAGACAAAGGAAGTACATCAGATAGAACTATCTTAAAATGGTCCATTTCGGATTAGAGAATGGGATGAAACAAGAGAATAAGTCACCGGTTTCGACAGATGCACTCATTTCCATACCTTTTAGGTCCTAACGGGAGAATTAACTGAAACACAGCTGAATCCCTCGCTTATGATCTTCGTGGGCTGTCGGTGGGCTTTCAGCAACCTCATGAGTTGTGTGTTACGTCTATACCAGTCACCAACTTACATGAGGAATTTATCTTAATGAGCCGTTTGGGGTCATGCGTATAACGACGAGAAACAAATGGAAAACGCTGTCAGAAAGAGGCAATAACGGCGTCCAGCACAGCCCAACTTCACTCTTGGGCACAGTACTTGAGCAGATGAGGACACTTTTAGTCAGAACCGATAGAAATGATCAATCGACAGGATCCGAGCATATCATCGTGAAAAATCAACACGATGGTTTCAGTTGTAAAGGGACCAAGACCAATGACGTTTGACAGCTCGGTGGGATCAGGTAGAAACTTTTCGTCCAGAGAACTCTCATCCAAGATTTGAGCGGTTGTTCCCAGTTTTCTCCCACAATTAAAACAGCCCCACACTCCTTTTCATGCGTCTCCATTCGTCTATTCGGACAACAAAAACAGACTAAAATTTCATCATTTCTTGTCTTATTTATGAACTGCGCTCATTCACAACAGCACGTACGCTCTTGCTGTAAGCATGAATTGTTTGTTTCCAAAGCTGTTTCAGATGAATGCAGCTGACCAGTTTGTTGCGAATAACTTTCATAAGGGGTAAAACTTGTTATTCAAGCGATTAGAGATTGAGTAAAATAAGCCAAAAGTGAATGAGGAAATGTTCCGTATGCACCAAGAAAAGTGCAAAACGACCAAGTGTGCAACTTGAGCTAATAACGGTTTCATCAACCACATAAATTACTTAGCTTAGCGAACAAGCCATCATTATAAACAAGCCATTATAAACGAGAGATTCATCCAAACCAAATTCGCGTGCAAGTGAGAGTATTTGTCGAAGTTGGTCCAATTAGGGTTCAGGTAGAATATAAGGTTGACGGAAACTCGGTGAATGCACCTACCTGATGAGCCCCAGGAAGGGCGAAACCGGTCGTGGGCTGTCGAAGAATTTTCAGCAACCTTGTGACTAGTTTCCTTCAGGAATGAGGAAAAGTTCCTTATGAATAACGTGATATAAATTGGGACCAAAGAGACCACTCGGGGTTACTTTGTCAGTGCCACACCATCTGGAGTGATATGGGTTTTATAGAAGAAGCCGTGTAAAGTTGTGAATGAAGGCCAACGCAAAGCCAAAAGCACGACTGGTCACGTAATCCGACAGGTGCACAGGGCGATAAAAATCAGGTGAGCTGGTAAGCAAGCAAAGTCTAAGAGAGGAAGAGAGAGTCTAAGAGAAGAACAGGGTTCAGATTGGCCCTGGATACAGAAATGCGAACTAATCCGCCCAAGAATTATTTTAGCGCCCTTTCTAGTAATAAAACGAGTAATCAGAACTCCGTGTAAACTGGGAAATATCTAGGTTTACAAAACACGGTGAGACATTCAACAACAACGAAAGTATATTCAAATAATGACTGAGCGAATTGGGATCCGTCTGGGTGAACAAAATTAAGAATAAGGACATCATAATTGAGAGATTCCGTTGGGTGTCCTATGAAAAGCAAATTGGTATGCCAAGGAGTGTGTTTTGCTAATGAGAACTTCATCCTATAGCCGTGATACACTACTCATAAGGGTGCTGAAATTCTTCGACGGCCCACAACCGGTTTCGCCCTTCTTGGGGCTAATCAGGTAGGCGCAGTCCCCAAGTTTCTGTCAACCTTACGTTCTACTTGAACACAAATTGCAAGAAATTAGCGAAATACACTCATTTGCAAACACATTTGGTTTTGCGAGAGACTCACCTGGAACCCAGCTGAATCTTTGTTTTATGATGTTTTCAACGAGGGATTCAGCTGGGTTCCAGGTGAGTCTCCCGGAAAACCAAATTTGTTTGCAAATGAATGTATTTCGCCGAGAACGTCATCGTGTTTATTGTTCTTCAGCACAAGGTCGATCCGCAAACGGATGTAAGAATGAATTTACATTGAACTAGTGTAACAGTCACTGTTCAATCTCGGTTCTTCAACTGCAATCAGGCAAGGGTTTTGAAGGTCAGACCCGGCCATAAATTATCATTCTGGTTAAAAATTGACGTGACATTTGTAGGCGCAATAAATAGGCAAGACGCCTTTGACACAGGTGACACCGTTAACCTCTAACACTTTGACGATTTGCAGCGCGAGACGAATTCAATGATTGGGGTCTTACCAAAATAACGAATTCCTGATAAAAGTTTGTGATCTCAGTTAGTTCGTTAAAACAACTGTTTCAGTTAAAGGTATCCCAAGACAAAGTAATGTACGAAATTGTCAGTCAGATGGGAATGTAAACGTGAATTATCCGGGTTTAATAGCACCATTCGGGGCTGTATGTAAAGATTCTACCCCATTGTGGAATTAATCAAAAATAAACACGATAAAACAAGGAACCACAAATGATATGCTTTCAGAATTTCGTAGTCCAGAGGAATACCGTTGATTTGTCCTGGTACAACGTTTTGCGATGCGCCTTTGGGCCCGCAGATCACATGTTGTTTCGAATTTGAATCTTAGACGCCTTTGAAAAAAAACTACATTCTGTGTTTTCGAACTGTGTCATGTTCTGAAGCGCGGACCGTAGCAGCAACTCAAGAACTCTAGTAATTCCGTAGCCTGCTCTGGTGCGTTTAGTCCAACTCCACACTACATGCAAACGAAGAACTGACTCAACGTAAGATTGATTTACAAGTGGTTTTTGACAAAGTTTAAATTTGTCCGTTCAGACAATTTAAAGAAACATAGTTCTTGAAATATAGATTAGTCTAGTAAAGGCTTTCGTAAAAACTTTGTCGGACTGTTAAGAAACGTCCTAGAAAAGACAGTAGATGCTTCTTACAGCTGCCACAAACCGAGACACTTTCAACGGAACGTCCCAAACAGTTGCTACAATTTCTTCAGTAGTGATCACAACGTCTGTACAAGTGACAGTCGTACATTGTTAACAAATCATGCAACATGTCACAAATGAACAACTGTGAGAAATCCGTCAAGGCAGTCGAGAAGTCATGTCTCGTCCTTCATCATAGCAAAAAAGTGATGGTTTCTATTCCATCTGCTCAAGGGATCATCAGAGAGGGCATATTTATGTGGGAAGTTGAGTTTACTCTGTGCTTGCATGCTGACAACTGGTTGCACTTGAGGGAGGACATCTTCATCATCCAACAAGAATGAAGTCATCTTTCGAAGGTTTCAGCAGTGCAGTCAGCCGGGACCTGAAACTTCCGACAGGAGGAAAATCAAAGTCGGTTTTAATTGCTTGACAAAACCAAGTTGCTGCCTAGACCACCCTATCCTGAAGGCAAAAGACCAAGTTCGTCAATCTGTTTTCCCTAGTTGTTGGTGGATAAAAGCCCACAGTTTTCTACGTGTTTCTTTCAAATTGTGCAAGGGGGCTTTCGATAGACCCTATACGGAGAGGTAGTGAAGCATGAGTCACGTGAATAATCTTCAGTTTCGGGGGTTCGCCGTTTTCGCTCGACGTACAAAATGATTTATCCAGTTTGTCGGGGAGAATCCTGAGAGACGTAGATAATGTGTATTCGGGATCTCCTGTGCATTAAAAAAGGCATTATACTGATTTATTCAGAACTCTAAGCTTGATGAACTGAGATGAATTCAGAGAGTCTGAAATGAAATCCAGATCCCCAAACAATATAGTCGACCAGAGAATGGAGATATCACCTCCGTTCTTTAAGAAGAATACAGCTGTTTTTTTGAAGGCTCATACTTGAGTGTAGAAGTTAATCATTTGACCTATTCGACAGTCTCCGACGACAAACATGTAGACACGTCTTGCTGGTCCACCTCTGTGTCTCCGCTTGACCTGTTCACATTCGCTGGAGTTTTGAGCATACACCAAGTAACCAGAGTCTCTCGTATGTTGTTAAAGAGATCCAACGGCGTAAAGCTTCCCGCTAAACGAGTACACATGACATGGCAGATACACCATATTTTCTCGCCTCTTTCAAGAGGACACACCTTCTTTCCAGGTAGTATCATCTCAAGGTATTTCCTTGTGACGGGGGTACTACGTTTTTAAACCAAAGGGATAAGTTTCAAGTTGGACTTAAAATATTGTTGAGGGAAGATTTAGAACCTAAATGATAGCCTAGTAACAAAAACAGTTTTGTTTTCAAATTTAATAGTATCGTGACTTATTTAATGTCATATCTTTCATTGGCAGTCCTCTTTTTAGATGTTCCTGTGGGTGGCCACTTATCGGGAGTTTTAGTGTTGGTCAGTTATTGTAACACATAAACACTTCGCTCAATGGATGTTTACTGCTGAAACAAACCACACCAACGGTACCGTCGAGGCAGGATAGTCCAAACAGCACCGCAATGATCTCCAGGACCGGTGGACACCGCTCTCAATTTTTTACAACTTTTATCCGTTCTGCAATTAAAATGCCAACGATTTAACTCAGCAGCTTCATAGTGTGTGTACTTCCCTTCGAAGATTAAAAAAATATTAGGCATTTAGAAGACACCACCATCTTGAGTCTTGTCGGAGCCACACATCGGGTGCATTTGTGACAATGATGGTCCCGGATTGTGAGTTACGTGTAAATTTTGACCTATACTGCCCACCCGGTGCAATTTCTCACCAATGAGCAGAAGACTGGTGTTTCGATTCCACTTCGGACGTTTTCTGATCATGGTGCAAACCTGAGCCGATTTATTGATGACATCCTGCTGGTCAACGGGGCATCGGGACAGTTTTACGCTGACAACTTTACCAGACTACCAACCGCAAGCTTGTTTGTAAATCCAGTTCTAGATTCGTCGCTCAGACATGCCCCAAATATTATCATTCCGGACAGAAGTATGACGTTCAGTGTGAAAGACAAAAATGAATACTGGCGTAATACATTACACACAAGGTTGTTGAAAACCCAGTCGAAGAGTTTTCAGCAACCCAATGAGTAGTGTATTACGTCTGTGCAATGTGTCGCGATATCTCAAAGATCGCGCTAACCGAAACATGAGGCGGCCTGGCGCAGCACAGTCAGTTGCTTAAAAACATCATAAACGAGAGATTCAGCTGGGTGCCAGGTGAGTCTCCCGTCAAAACCAAATTGGCATGCAAATGAGTGTATTTCGCTAAAAACGAATAGTACTTTTTCCACAACTTACTGAATATAATCGTCAATTTGACCCGGCTGCTTAGCATTCTTTAGACAGACACGACTTTTTCATATCCGTTGGTCATACCTTTCCTGAAGTGGTTGGTTGTACACATGTTTTCTGAGTAAATCTGAGACAATGGCCGGTTGAAGTATTGTGTAACACATTGTCGCCAAGTTGTTAGTGGTTGTGTGAATTCGGTCATTGAAATGGACCAATCAGCGTGTTGGCCTAATCCCTAGTCTGATTAGTGCAGACAAGCTAGAAATAGTTTGCGAACCTATAGAGTTTAGAACAACCCAACAGACTGAGTTAAAATCGCATGAAACAGAAACAACGATTATAAAAGAACAAAGTTTGCAAAAATTTCACGCGTTTTTTCAGTCTTTAAAATAGGGTTTCAGTCAATTTGATTACGGTTCCATTTTTGGGGCCAAATTGGAACATGTCTAGTTGCAACTAGTAGACTTAAAAGTTTCTAGATATCGATTTATTGAGTGAATCCCTCTGATTCAAACAATCAGGTTATTCAAAGCAGAACTGGAATATCAGGGCACTACGACCCGAAAACGATCTGGTCTCTTTGTGGTAATAATTCTTGAGGTAATTCGCATGCGATTCTTTGTCAAACCACTTTTTGACATGTACAGAATTTCGTTGGTAGTATGAGGAGATTTTGCGATTTCGCGCTGTAAATAAAGCCAGTCTAGGCTGAGAAGTCGTGAAGGACTGTACAGCTGTGTCACCCTTATTGGGGACCATCATCACTAGGCATTCCACGAAACTCTAGGTAGAGACAGCATCTGTCCAATTTGGGTTCAAGTAGAACATGTGTTTTGGCGGGAAACTCGGGGTCGTGGGTTGTCGAAGAATTTTCAGCAACCTTATGACGAGTGTATTGCGTCCATACATGTAGGGCAATATCTCGAATATTGTACCAATTAAAAAATGAGGCGGCCCGGTGCAGCACATTCAGTTGCCTGAAAACATCATAAACAAGAGATTCAGGTGGATTCCAGGTGAGCCTCTCACAAAACCAAACTTGTTTGCAAATGAGTGTTTTTTCTAAAGCCATCAGAATCTTTTACAAATACCAGCAAAATGCCTCGTGCATTCTCTGCTTCACCCATCGATCCATCCATCCACTTGTAGAATTATGCCTAAGGAACAGATATTTCCTACGAGAAACTGATTTGACATCATGTTTCAGACACCGAAACGACACAGCCTTAATGTGAAATATCGCCGAGTATTTGGTTTTCAGTGTTCAGAAAACGGTGAATGCTGTATGAACTGGATGGGTGGATGGACGTTCTCTCAAACCGGTGTTTACATCAGAATCAGGGGGAAGCGATGTCGTATGTCGCATTTAAAACTGTGTTCAAAAACATATTCCTTAATTTCTTTTTTTCAGGCCAGTCAAAGTCCAACAAAATCAGCTTGTTCAGATTTGCAATAGATCATGACGCAAAAGGAACTGAGGATGCGCGAAACATTTGTACACACGTTCGGTTGGATAATATGGAGGTCGAGTCCACTTAGATATAGGAGCTAAATTGGATGCAGACATCTATGTGGTCGTTGATTCTAATCGTTGCGCCATTTCGTAAACTATGTGTTTTGAAGGATCTAGCTGCACGAGGAACTGCTGGAGCAGTTGTCAGTTGGACTTTCTCGTCTTGGTCAACTCATTTTAATGGGACTCCTTGTATTGAAACTTCGTCCTGTAAGAGTGAAGCTAATCTATGCTGAAGAGGCGAGAAACACTGTTTCATCCTTATTTGGAATCATCAGCAGTGTGCACCTCATGAAACTCAAGTAGGGAGCTTCGAACCTGCGACCTGCTGGCTAACAGAATGAACACCAAACTGTTCGGCTAGGTTCACTTACAA
>SJOL01005136.1:321263-357794 GCA_004794785.1 Opisthorchis felineus | reverse complement strand
CACTGCTGAAAACTATCCGACTCAGCTGTCTCACAGCTATGTGTTGTTAGTTACACCTGGTGCTCTTCTGTGATTAGCCGAGGTTGACGAATTTTTTCTAGCACCCGCCTATTCCGGGTAAGGTCTTCGCCCGCTAGTGGATCTCAAATAACGAATATTGAGCATTATAAGATAACACTTTCTTCGAAATAGCTTGAATCGGCGATTGGTGATTCGATCGATTGCTCGCAGGATCACTTTTTTCGTGGAAGATGGCTGGTGCGTGTATTCCACTGAAGGAAGTGAGGTTTTTTTCGAGCAAACTGTGATGCCGTTTCACGACAGGATTTCGGTAGTTCCATGTAAAGCAACGAGCCAGAGGAATCGGGTTTTAAAAGAATAGTTGAGTTAGAAACCTTAACTCGGTTATGGGAAATGGTTTCTGGGGTGCTTTCAGAACACCTGCTGCGTAATCTCCATTTGCTCTAATGAAAACATCAGGATCTTTTACAGCTAATAGTGGAGTGCACGCTCTGTTTTGCCCAGCTAATTCTCTCCCATTTGTAGAACTTCTGCGTGTGGCACAGATTTTTAGACGGGAAACTGGTTTGATATCAGATTTGAGACACCGAAACGACACAGCCTCAGTGGGAAATATCGCCGAGTATTCGGTTTTCAGTGTTCAGAGAACGGTGAATGCTGTGTTAACTGGACGGTTAGGTGGACGTTCTCTCAAACCGATGTTTACATTAGAATCAGGGGGAAGCGATGTCGTATGTAGCATTTAAAACTGTGTTCAAAATCATGTTCCTTAAGTTCGTTTTTTTTAGGCTAGTCAAAGTCCAACAAAATCAGATTGCCCATATGCGCAATAGAGTATGTATATAATATATAGTATAGAGAGTGTGGTATTGCCTAGTGTTGTACGGAATAGTGTAGTATGGTATAATGCAGTATGGTATGGTATAGCAGCGTGTAGTATGATATAATTTTGTATTGTATGGCATAATATATTTTAGCATACCGTACTGAGCAGAGTGGAGTATATTATATTGTATTATAGTATGGTATGGTATATTATGGCGTAGTACAGTACAGTATATTATGCTGTATTATAATGTAGTATATTGTAGCATAGTATAGTACAGTATAGTACAACATAGTGCAGTATTGTATAGCATAGTATGGTACAGTACAGTATAATATAGTATAATATTAGTATTATAGTATATTATAGTTCCCCGAGCTCGGCTATCAGATCAACGATCATCCGATAAACTACCAGTAAGCACACCCGAACTACCAATATTTCGACACATTGACATAAGGCAATTCAATTGAGAGGTGTAATCGGACGTTTCGAGGGCATTCGTCACTTCGAAAAACATGATGAGTTTGGATTGGTGTGTCTTACCGGTAAATTAAATCTTTCCTAACCGCTGATAGTATGAAGGGATTCGGAAAGTTACAGTTGGGCTTTCATCCACCAAGTGAAGTCACTCAGCACCGAGAAACACTGTTCATTCTGTTGAGAATCCTCAACGACGCGCATCTGACGAACTCGTAACCTTCCTCCTAGTAGTTGAAGACTAAACCAGTCGGCCACGAGCGACTGATCAGTAGTGTGAATAACTAGCAATTGGTAACCACTAGTTAAATTGAATGTCTTCTCGATTGACGAATTCTTAGAAGGAAATTTCACACATCCATTGAAATTATCCTTCCTCTGAGCTGCTTATGACAACATGGTGATTGGAAAGTATTCAATTCAGCGAAGCCTATTGATGCTGAAAAGCCGAGAGGCACCGTACAGCTATTTCATCTTTGTTGGGAATCATCAGCGGTGCGCATCTCCCGAAACTCATAGAGTTTCCAATCCGCGACTTTTTGGCCTGTGGTTGAACACTCAGCCGTTTGGCCAAGAGTGGCTGATAAGCAGAGTGATGGAGTCTTGCTTAGTATAGCATATAGTATATAGCCTAGTGGTATTATAGTGTAGTGATTTGAACACTTAACCATCTGGCCATCAGTGATTGATCAGCAGTGTTGGTAATGTGTTGAAATATTGGTAGCTCGGGTGAGTTTATTGGTTGTTGATCAGGTGGCTGTTGATCTGTTCGCCGAGCTTGGCAATTGGCTTGCAAACGTTTCATCACCATACGAGGAGACATCACCAGTGCGCACCCAACTGCAGCAGTGTGATTAGCTCTCACCTGGACAGGACATAGCGCCACTCATAAGCCAATAACGGAAACAACATCATGTAGTCACATCTTGATTGGCTCCTTGAGTGACGATTTCTTAGAAGGGAGTTTCACTCATTTTTTGAAATGACTCTCCCTCTGGGCTACTTACTGACTTATGGTTTGACTCACTGCAGGGCAACTTTGCGCTTTTCACACGTAGTTTTGTCAGGCCATTCGGCTTAGTGAGAGAGGATTGGTTGGATTTTCAGGCAGACAGAGAGCAGACTAGCAAGAAGGCTTAATCAGAATTAATGGCAAATATTGCACTAAGGTGTGCATGGGACACCCTGCCAAGGAACTACCCATCAGAAATGTGGAACATAAGAGAAGCATAAACAAACCACGAAGAAATGTGGTTGCATATTAGGCGCTGGCCGATGACGCGACATTCACCAGACATATAAAGGATTTAGAGAACGTTAAATTTCTGAGGCTGATACTACGTTATGTGGTGACCAAGAATGTCCAAGAATCTAGAAGATGCAAGCAACCCAGCAGAAGTGTGGTGTTCTGAAGTTGTCAGTCAAAAGGAGTCATTAGCAGGTCCAAGTAGAGCATAGGCTTGACGGAAAATCGACGACTGGGCCTACCTGATGAGCCCATGAAGGACCAAACCGATCGCGGGATGTCGAGCAGTTTTCAGAGACCTTATGAGGGGTGCGCTACTTCTAGACGTTAGCAGAAGTTGTTTGGGTAGAAAGACTAATACGATAGAGAATCATGTGACTCCATATTCCAGGAGTCGTAACACCAACTGAAATCACAACCCAAACTCGGCCCGCTATCTCAGCGGCTAGAACCAACACCGATATGGCCGACTCGCAGCACGATTTCTTCCTTCTCGTTTATGAAAACTCGACCAACCTGGTAACCTGATCACTTTGTCTAGACAAGCCTTTACCTGTAACCCAAGGTGTCGCCCATCCGATCCTTTCCCGAGCCATTCTGAGTCTAAGCAAGCCTGCTGTTGAGAACATTTCTCCTCAGAAGTGACAGACTGGATCTAGATTTAGATCAAAAGTTCCAACATTTTACGAGCATATGAGTTCAAATTCGACCACCGGTTTTTTAATCAGTCTTTCTCCGTATCTATGGGAATCCAAGTTGAATGTAGCAACCTTCAGCTGAGGAATCTCAGTTCAGGAGTCGTAAAAATTAACCTAGTTCCCGGGTCATCGATCTTGTCCGCGTGGCAACCCGGATCATGAGGTCTTTCCCTTTGCGTGTGGTACACGTGGTTAAGCCACTGAGAGCTATTCAGACATGCTCATCCTAGAAACGAATAACTAGCTGTTTCAAAAAAGAATGTGTATAATTGCTGCGTGATAATCACAAGTTCGGTTGCAAGTGGTTGCGGGACCTGTAGAATTCACATCCACACCACTCTCGTTGTCACAGTCCTTCTGTTCTGGTGCGATTATTCCTCCCGTTTAGTTTCGACTGACGAGCAGGTTTCAAGCCTCTTCGGCACTACTTGACTGTGACGACCTGACAAAAGGGTCAATGCTTCGACAACCAGAACAGTCACTGAGCTATCTTTCGAGGCGTCTCCTAAACCAATCATATCGCGCAGGTGTGAAAGCGTTCGCGTGCTCAAACGTGATAATTCACTTGCTTCCAGGGTATGCTGGTGGAATAGTGAAGGCACGCTCGCCCAGTCCGTCAGATGACTGGAGTTCAAATCCCGACGAGGCCAAGGATATGCACTGCTGATGAGCTCTAATAAGAGCGTAACCCGAGGCCAGTGCTCCCCCCATTTGGTGTGGAGTCACCAGAATAAATGAGCCATGTCAGAAGAAGGACTGCTCAACGGAGAGTAATGTGGATGTGAAATCACAAGTTTATTCGGTTGGCAGAACCGGTTCCAAAAACTCTTGGACTGCGAGTGAAAGTGGTGAGGGACGCTGAACGAATTATTGTGTAAGGTGGCTAAATATATCCGAGCATCAAATTCCATCTCCCCTATTCTATACTGTTTATGAAAACAATTTATCTAGCTAGCAGAGAATGATGGATTGCCAATAATCTTTTCAAGTTTTTGTCCAATGCCCCATTTTCCTTTGTACCAAATAAATTTGGTCTGGAATAGGAATTTTTTTCACTCTGTCAACCGATCGCGGAAGGATGATGGCAGAGCATCAATCTAATTAGTGTCGGTGCTGATTCAATTCAATTTCCCAAGTGACTTGACAAGCAACACAATTACGGCGAATTTGTAGCCGACAATATATATATATATATATATATATATATATATATGTTGAATCGAAGTAAGTAAGAGAGAAAAAGCCAAAAAAAACAGCTAAATTTTACATTCGTGAGGAGAAAGTGGAAGTAGTAAGTGTATTTGGGCGACAAATGTATCTTTAGTCGTGATGATTAGAATGGCGTAACCAACCGTTAGCAAAAGCAGGATTGAGGGATGTTAATGGTTCACATAGTTTATTTAGCTGTGAGATGTGAAAAAATGCAGGTGATATGGGAAAGGGCGTTGGGGTTGAGGTGAAGCGAACAGACAGTTGACAAATCATTTGGCTTAAACGATCGGAGTCAGAGGTGGCGTTTCAAACTCTTCTGTGCGCAAAGTGCTGTCTGGTGAGTTTTGCTGAGCGAGGGTTCACAGAGCCACAGTAGTCTTGCTTCTCAGTGACGTGGTAACGCACGCGACGGTTTTGTGACCTTTTTGCATCAGGAGCTTCATAATTGGAGGCGGTAGGTCACGACTTGACCTCTGACTTTGGAGTTATAGCGTGGTATAACGTGGTCCATGAGCGGCCACCGTAGATGTCGGTCTGCCCAGCCCATCAAGATACTTCCGCAACTTCAAAAGAACTTGTAAAACACATAGGTGACAGTTTGACGAACCGGCTTAAGGCTGTCGTAGAACAAATCCGTTGCTAGTTGGAACTAAGCACAGTTGTGTGATATAATAGGCTCGCTTTAAGTTTGAGCGGAGTTCGTACTTGACACCTTTGGCTAAATGTTGACCTTTGAGTAACTAAACGGGCGTATTTTCTGCCACATCGACTGCAGGTTTTTGCAGTGTATTGGCGTCGTGAATTCTGATATAACTCTCAGTAGTGTAAGGAGAACTGGGAACTTTTATTGGCAGTTTCGTCCTGTAAGTGACATCAGTCTATGCTGAAAGGTCAAGAAGCAATGTACGGCTGTTTCGTCCTTGGTTGGAATCATCAGCAGTGCGCGTCTCATCGAAACTCCAGTATGAAGTCCCGAATTCGCAGCCTTCGCTATATTTTATCCAAGTATGGACGAACCACACTGCTGATCAGGATCCCGTGGCCGAACGTTTAATTGTTCGACCTACTAGCCGGGAGGTCGCGGATTCCAAGCCCTGTTGAGTTTCCTAAGATGCGCCATGCTTACGAATATTAATAAAAATGAAAAGGCCGTACGGTGTTTTTTCGCTTAACATACAGGAAGAAAACTTCACTTTGATAAAACTCTCCGGATTTCCACTAATTGAGAAAAAAATTTTAAAGAGGTTTTCTTCATCTTTCCAAGTTGTCTGGCCGAAAAGTCCTGCACCGAATTGAGCCCTGACTAGACTGTGTTTGTGAGAAACTGGTGTGAAGCCAGAGGAGTGTGGATACCGATAACTTCACTTTGGGTTTCGGGCCACCGAATGTTTTAACGAACCATAGGCGGGCCCATTGGCCAGTACATCCAAAAACGGTAAACTTGATTCAGGCTCGAATTCAGATGAAACGCGTGGGTTTGGGTTAGTGGAGTTGAGAACACTAAGAAATCACCGCCGTTTTCTATATTACTGATAACAGAATGCTAGTTGGACTGTATTATGCAGGTGCTCCAGTGCAGATGTGCATACATCACAGGGAATGTTGATAGAGAATGTCAGACAGTTTGGGTTTGTTCTGTCCGCTGAGCTGGGCAGTTTGATTGCAAACAGCTGTTCCTCAACCGAGGCGACAACGTCAACGTGTTGGAAGTTAGCATTGGCTGTGTAGACGTTGAGCTGTGCTGTGCTTATGTTTAACTATGTATTGTTAACGCGGGAGGTGACCTGTGATTATGATTGGTTGTTTTGGCTGTCGGTCTCGTTTATCGAACGGTTGGCTAGTGTTCTGATTGGTTGGCGCGTGAATAGCCTGTCTGACTAGTTCTATGTGAATTTGATCTGTCAGTTCTACGCTTGTCAGTCTTGCCATATGATCCATCCGTTCCCTTTGCATTATCCGGTTAATTTTGTGATCCCTTGCAAGTAGTGTTACGTTGATTAACCAGTTTATATCTGTCAGTTAATTCGGTCTGTGGAACTTCTTCAAGGATAACTGACTTACTTTGCACCGAAGACACTGCAATTGGAAGCTCCATGCCGTTTATTATTTGTATTATTAGTTGACAGCCACCATCTCAAAGAGTTCTCGGTGTATATTCCCGTCTTTAGTTGTTCTTGCACTGGCTTGCCCGGATAGGAAAGACAAGTTACCAGTGACCTGGGCTGCATCACACGCACTCACCTTTTCTCACCAATTTGTGTGTACTGAACATTCGGACTGTTCACTAATGATGGAATGGAGAATTTCATTCCCTCCTTATTAACTGGATGAACACTAGTCCCGGATACAAATGGATTTTTATTACCATAACGCAAAAAAGCTTCTGACAGTTTTCTCGGTGGCCAGATGACCACGAATCAAACGAGATCACACTTCTTGGTGCTTTCACAATTTCCGTGTGCTCACACGCTTTGTCCAGTCAAACACCTATCGTGCAATCCAAACTGAAAGCAACGCAAAATCAAACGGTTGATCGAAAGCGAAGGTTCGTCTAAAGGCTCATCGTTTTTAAATAAGTTTAGCAGCGATTTTTTAGCACAACAGGATTTCTAGGTTCTTTCAGCATTCTGTGGAACTCGCTCTTTTTTTCACAGGAGTAAACCTCCTTTTAGGACAAGTGGTGTTGTTCAATGAATACCGTGAGCGCTCAGTGTGTAACTCGGAATGTGAAAGGCATGCCACACCAAAGGCAGCATAAAACGACTTAGTTCCGTCAGCTGTAAACAAAATGTGGTTGGAATTTCGTCCCGAGGCCAGCCGTCCCTAATAACCGAACACCACACCAATTGGACGGATGTGTCACGTGCGGGCCACGGACCAAACGAAGCCACGCTCTGATTGGTCGGAATGTCAGCCAATCTGTATCGAGCATCTTTAGCTCTACGCTTCTCGCCCCTCAAGGTGATTCTGGCATGATGTTGTGGAACATTCTGTGGTTACCCTATAAAAGCGGTTGTAATAATCTTCCTATGTCTCCATGAAGGACTGTCTGAAGCTACAATGCCTTTTGATATACCATAGTGGGCGGAGCAGGAAGCCAAGGACCGATACAGAGTTGCAGGACCGTTCAGCAAGTCACACCAAATTTACTGCTTCCTCTTTCGTAAATGGGCCTAAAGGATGGATAACGACGCTTTCACTAGTAAGGAATGCCACAAAAAAGAAATTAAGTCGAAAAGAATCAACGTCTTGTGAGAATGGTGGATGAAAGTAATTATATATTCTAGTGTGTTTTAAAAAATGATCAATTTTTATCAAAAGGTTGAGCAATTTGTGTGTTTTTCTCCTGCATTCCAAGTAAATGCATTCCAGAAATCATGAAACGTTGTCGTTTGCTCGGCTTGGTATCTTCTGCCGTTTAGGTGCTTGTAAACGATATTATGAATGTAAGATCCGGGCGGCAACGTATCTCACAGGACGATTGCGGCTATTAGATTATACGCAGTTCGTAGCCAGTAGACAGTAGGAGCCGACAGACCTGGGCAGGAGATGATGTATTGAGGACTGACAGGAACTGGTTCTACAGACAAACGGGTTAGTAAGCATCGTGAATTAAGCAAACGTACAATCAGTAATGACGCAATCAGCAGGAGCGGAAAATAGTCACTGAAGCAGCAGGGAGTTCTAGAAGCAACAACAAGTAAGCACTAAACGATGTACAAACATATACGGGCAGTCTGTCAGTGTGAGTTGGCCGTATAGAGCGATAACGGCGCAGAAAATCAGTACGTTTGGGATTTAAGGGACTGTCTTTCGGTTGGCGGCGGGACGCGGTAGCTTGTGTCACGTGACAAGTCAGATTGCGTGGTTTCCCCCGTTTAAAACAAATCTCGCCAAAAACTATCTGGCAGGTGCGGTACATGGGTAAAATAAAAAAATGGGCCCTTCTGTTTGTCAGGTTGGTGTAGTGGGCTGTGCATTCGGCTACCGCTCCGGAGCTCTGGGTTCGATACCTGGTCGGACCGCTTTTCCGTCGGAGCGGACGCTCGAAAATAGGTACAACTGAGACGAACTTGCAAGTAATGACGGACAGGCAACGAAGTATTGACATCAGTTACTGAAGAATAAGCAGACCTTAATTAGGGGCGAAACAGGGGGAAAACGAGCAGCAGGGAAACAAACGGCATCATAATAAACGGGCGTAAGTCACGCCACTCATGAGTAGTCAGAACACAAAGGAAAACTACTGCTGTTCACCGCTGATTCACAGGGGAAAATCAGCAATGAATTTCCCTGTTATTTTTTACCTCTGACTCATCTGTGTGACCTATGTCAAAGAAACTGATCTTTTCGGGGTAAATGACGCTATTTTTCGGCATCATCTTCAAGATTAGCACCAAAGGTCTATGCACCTACAGTGGCCGATGGTTTATTCGCTGAGCTGGGCAACGTCTCATAACCAGTCGGGGTAATATCATCAGTGCGTTGTGGGTGGAAGTGCATTCAGATCGAAAGTTTGTAGTTATTGCGCGTGCATGGACCGATGTATGGCCTACCCACCCAGGTCCACCTTAACGGATCATCGGTTTTTTGGGCGAGCTTTCCTATTGGCTTGTTGGCTGACCTGTCTTCTAATTGATGGGTATTCGGTTAGGCAACATTTCAACCTGAGGTACCAATATTCTCTTCAATTGCAAAAACGAATACACTATTTACGAAATCCATGTTTGATGTTTCATTGACATAAAACAGGGCTCTATCTCGGGATTGGACCTCAGGTAGTCAGCAGCCATATAAAGACCAAAGTGATTTCACTCAAACTATCTGAATAAGACCTTTTTTTCGATCATATTTAGTCGGTGGTTTATTAGCCAAGCTTAGCAACTCCATTGCGCAAATTTCGTCCCCGTCCCCCAGTCGAGGCACCTGTCATCGGCCGCGCAGTGCTCAGCCATCCCAAACTCATTCCTGCCGCCTTTTAGATGACAGCAATGTTCCTAGGCAAATAAATAAAAGACACCTCGCTTGTGTAACCTTCCTCACTAAACTGCCAAATTTGGAAGGCGACAATATTATCATTACCGGAAGCGTGTATGCCACAAACTCACTCACGTTGTGGCAGGATGACCTCAACCGTGTCTTCTATGACAGCGCCGACGCAAGCGAGGGCATGCTAGCGTTTTCTTCGTTTCTGGGATTGTCAGCACAAAAGTGCATCTTGGCCTTTTTCAGCAGATGCTTACTACGAAAACAAAACTGCTTATCTCTTAGCCCACTCAACACTGCTCTACTAAACGCATAGTTTGAATAGAAATGGCCTAATGAGTTCAGCCGAATGTTTTGTAGTTGGCAGTGTCACTCTGGACTCTCTCAGTGACTGGCCGATGAGTTGATGATTGACAGTTGTCAAGTAATTTCGGAAGTGATCGACTATAGCTGAGAGATACACCAGTGCATTCGTCCGAAGTAACTTTCTTCGAAATCGACTAATGAGTCATGTGACAGAGTCTTTGCGATCGGCCGCCCGAAAGTTTGAAGAACAAGTTGAACTCAGTGATCCGCAGTCATACAGCAGAATAACCAGGATCAAGCCAGGTAGCTAGATTTTATACAACGTATGCATAATCTCATCTCAGTGGCAGGCATTTCATTTGGTTGATGACAAGGAAGTTGACCTTGGTTTTTGTTAGACTTTGCTTTTAGGCGAATCGTCCTTAGATGTAGGCCTCAGGGATTTTTCATATTTACGAGACTTATTCGGAGTTAAGATGTTTTTTGTTCTGTAGAGTAGCGTCCTCACCTAGTTAACTTTACAATCCATAAGTGTGAAACTAGAAACGTGGATTTACCGATACTTTAGTTTGTTTGGCGGCTAGCAGTGCCTGTTTTCGCTTTTAATATGGTCGTTCCGTTGGCAGGACATCCGAGGAATTTAAACTATCAAATCACTCTTCCCTTATGAACGAGAGAAAACAATTCTCGTGGCAAATGTTGTACATCGCTGAAGTGGTGACGTGACAGGGGAAATAACGGGAGAAATAGTGTACGCGGGCCAATTACGAAGTTCTATTAAGTGACGGCATCACATTAAAAGGTAATATAAATAGACCAGTATTTTCCATTTGTTTGCGATGGGGGTGTTATGTTATGATTCTATAATCTTAGAAGTAAGTGTGATCAAGGATGTCTGGATGGCTGACCAACCGGGGGAAAAATTCTCATAAAGCCAACGTACAGTGAAGTTTCAATCTGGCAACTCCAGACTTGGCGTTTGAAGCACAGAGGCAAGTCCACGTCTGTGGTCAACCATATCAGCCATATTTCCCGTCAAATTGAAGCTCACTCTTCAACTACTTACTATTGTAAAGTAGTCAAAACTTCTCGTTACTTGGAGAACGGCAGCAACGCTGACGCCCACATCCGTGGAGTCCACCGCGAACGCTGACATCAGAATGGTATTATACTGCAAAGTCTCACACATCCAGCGTTTTGTGGTTGGCGCTAGAAATATGCGAAAATTTTCTGCCTTGGGCACTCTGAAAAGATGGCATCAGTAATTCTATCTTCAGCAATTTGGTCAATACGGGACATATGACTAATTGTAATTTTCCTTCTGGGATAGTTTTACCGATCGCGTAGCGCAGACCAGAAACGATCCATCTGTCTAATCAAAGAATCTCATGAGCTGCTATTACAAACTGCATTTTCACTGTGACTTTTATGGTTCTACTGGCACCAAATCCCCGTCTGTAACGAAAGACTTATGGAGTGACCCTCAGTTTGTTTCACCGAATATGAGCTGCATCCATTAAAGGCGAACTTTGCCCCGGCCTGGCGATTAATACTGTTTGGTGAATGGGCAAAATACCTAGCCTCTAAAAGGACTCGAGGATTTCGGCAGTTTTGACCATACTGCTGGCAAGCGGGAAACCACTCCCGTTTCAGAGATCAGGAAATCCTTACATTTTTTAACACGTGACTGGTTTCTTCTCCAAGGGTGGTGAACTAGGGTGTTCCAAAATCCAATTTTTGCTCGTTTTGTTAATACGACCGTACCTAGTTTGACCGGGAACGTTTCGTCTAAAGATGCCACACCACGTGGCCGGTAACTGAGCTTAGCTATTCATGTCCTTTCAGGTCTATATTATGAGGAACGAAGTGTTTCTATGCGGTATTTGTGGGCTGAAACTCGTTTAGCTTATTTGAGGTGTATTAGAAACTCAGTTAATATAAAGTTGTTAGATATTATGACTGTGAAGGTTTAGGATAAGCTGAAAGACTCTTTTTTATTCTGTAAACTCTTGAGTTATATGCCCCTCTCACACTAGAATCATACTGGTGAACGTAGAATGAATTATTATGCCTCGTGTTACTGTGCAAGATGAATGAGGTACACCGCGTTTGATAAATCCCCGACATAAACTGATAACTGTGTTTTCAGGCTGATTATCCAGTAGAATCTGTCATTGAGGCAAAGATGGTAAGAACATTCTGATAGTTGAAGCGTATAAAATTGTCGAGACGTCAGGAAATCCGGCTAGTTTCGTCTGACTTAAAAACCGACTGTACAGTTGGCCGGCATTTGTGACCCCTACTGTTCGGTCACGTGAGAACTACAGGTTGTTGGAATAAGGGTGTGCCAACATTCGTTACTCAAAGACTTCGGAGTAGCTAGTGTTCTTGACATGATGTCCAATCTGAATATGGCCAGTTAAACAGCTCAAAGAAATACAAAAAGGGATTCTACGACCGAGATTCAAGCACTGCCTGTTTCGTTGAGTCAGATTTTGCGAAGACATCCGGCGTTTAGGTTTTGCGAAATCCATAGACCAGACGAGACCAAACAAAACAAAGTAATATGAAACACACACGAGCGAAAAACACAAATGTAAAACATCTCTATTTGGGGCATTGCTGCAAACGGTTGTTGGCCAAGCACCTTTGTCCAAACAACACGCAGCGCACTCGTACTCCCTGGAAACCCTCTACTGACGCTTCTGTACAACAAAATCTGCTTTCCCGTTTTTTACTATAAGTTTGTCCTCGGGAGGTTTAAAGAGGTGATTCTTCTCCATATTCTGACTGGCCCTGAAAAAAAAACAGCCACAAGCGACCTCTTTTCCTCAGTGGATTCTGGCATCCAAGCATGGAAGGAAAATGTGAACTAACATCACTCTGCTGAATGTATGTAAGGAGTGCAACGGGGTTTTGTTAGCTTGGCCGTGAGCCTTCTCGTTTTACTAAGGGACGATTTCGCCTCGGGGTATCGATCCCGATTTGAAACGCCAGAATACGCGCCTACTTATAAGATGCCGGTGAAACCCGACTGCTCGTGACTAATTCAATTATCTTAATTGGTCAACTGATAGTCAGACCAGTAATCTTAGGTGTGGTGAAAACCTGAGTTGCCCTCAGTGCATGAAGGGTTTGTTTGGAATTTAATCACTGACGTACTTCATAGGAAGCTTCGAATGTGCACCGAGATAACAATTTTACCACAGTTAAAAATTTCCGTAGAAAATGATGAATTTCGGAAAGTTTCTGATACGTTCACCAGAAATATTAGATTAGTCGACGACATTTACGGTCATTTGGCGGCATTGAAAGGAAACCATTCACAGCTGGCTAACAAGACGTAAAATTCTGCAAACAACAGAAAAATTTCTGTGCGTGCCCTGAGTTGGTCACGTGGACCTCTTTAACAGCAAAATAGTTGGAAACACAGTTGACATATTTACCGGAGCTGATATTTACTCTATGTCCACTTTTTAGGCCTGTTTGCCAGTGTCCGGTGACATACAGAATTATCAAACGCCGAAGCGACTCATAAATATACCGCCCTCAGAAGAAGTGTGTGGAATCACCAGCAAGCGATAAGGGACAGAATGGCAATTAAATACGATACAGTTGTTTAAAGCATACCTCTAAATGACTTGTTTATTGCTTGTTAACTAAACGTGGGCAATGTGCACGAAACGGTTACATTTCAAGTCTAATTCAGCAGCATAAGGAAACAAACGTTGCTAGGATAAACTGGCACATTCAACCGGGGCTACAAGACCTGTTTCTTGTGAACGGAAGGTATAACTGGTTAAGCTGTTGACCGACTAGTAGATGCCATGGTGACCGGATTGTGTGTAACAAAAGACTGCGAGAATACCGTTGCTACCTGTGGCGATCCTGTCCCTCAAAGTCAGGATGACTGGTTGCTCGAGTGCGTGTTAAACTCAAATCCCGTGCGTACTGGGTTATAAATACTAAAATCGACAACTCTTTGAGAGCTTGAGTTCTGGACAATTTTTTTCAGTTAAAAACCTCTCACTTCAAACGCTACGCCTACATGCTTTGGGTCAGTGTATGTCAAGTCACGTTCTTATGAATTACAAGGCGCACAACCAGCTGCCGCTTAGCACGTTGAGCAGCGGCAGGTAGAATTGGAGGCCTCAAATCCCAATGAAACGTTTCGCCGAAAAATCGAACTAACGCTGAGCTACTGGTTTTCCGAAACACCATGAGCTCAGTTGTTAAGGCCATGAGACAATCAGAGGAGAAGAATAAAATGAAACTCCCTGAAGTTCCATGAGGTGTGCACTGCTGTACAGTGCTTCTCAGTTTTATTAGTTTAGAGCGACCTCACTTGGCGGACGTATTCCCAGTTGTAAATTACGAAAAACTACTCATGCTACTAACAATCTATAAGTAGTTCAGAGGAAGAGTAGTTTAGCAAGGCGAATGAAACCAAGAGGTGACCGTATGATGTGGTTTCCAGTGATCTAAGGATGAGTGGTATGATGTTTTGTCTAAGTGTTTGTTAGTCGCACTGCTGAACGGTCAAGTTGTCAAACTGCTAGACGGATGTCGCGGGTTCGAGACTTCGAGTTGCGCGCTGTCGATGATTCCCAATAAGGATAAAACAGTTGCAGAGTGATTCGGGGCTTGTCGCTTACACGACGAAATATCAATCAAAGTGGAAGCACTATTGAAAATAACTGCTTGGACTATCACTCTCATTTGGTTTGATGAGCCCACTGTTGGCTACCTCGGTTCTCAGCCTAAAGGGCTGCGCTAGTTTCTGCCCTTTTTGGATACGTTTTTACTGTGGTAGAAATAAAATTTGTAGTCAGAATGTTACGGCACCATACTTTGTGGCTGAACTGGGCTTAGACAGTCGTCGCCGTTGGCTTTTTGGCCGTCAAGGTCACGTGCAACATTGAAATTCTGGCAAACAGTAATTGAACCGTCGTCACCTGACCCATTTTCCATTGGCCCTTTTGGTCATCAAGGTAGGATGTAGCACCAGTCGACAAAACATTGTGAGTGACAGTCACGTGAACAGTGATTGGCTCATCAGTATCACTGATCATCCTAGCCAGTCATACACAAAGGTAAACGGAAAATGTAGCCTCGGTGACCAATTCGAATGCAGCAAAATTCTTCTACACCGAAATGTTTGCTGCACTTGAATTTGAAAATTACGATCTTACAGGAGAGAAAATCTATCTCATTCAGATTATATCCACGCTGTTCTGTATGTACAGTTGAGCGTTTCTTATCAAAATTCAAATGAAAACTTCTACATATGTGATTTGATCCTGCAAGCGATGTAATCCCAAGCCAGAAAAGACAAAGCTGTTTCACAAATGTTGGAAATTGCCACCAATGTACATTTCACGAACCTCTAGGAGATTCAAACCCAAGACCAGTCAGACAAGAGAGGCTGACATCATATAGCCTTACTTATCCCTCAACAACGCAGTTGATTTGCCGTTGGCTGGCTTCGCAAGAGTAAGACCCACGAACCCTTAAGGTCTCCTCATATACTACAAATCTGAACTTATGGCAAACTGTTCCGTTTCCCCGAATTGTTGAATCCCGGGGTTGGCATAACAGCATGCTACGCTGTAACACATGACGTGATGATACAGACTGTGGAGGGGTCCTCACCAAATGGCCACAAAGAAATACCGTTACCCGTCTTAAAACCTTTGGCCGATTCTGAGAAACATGGAAAAACATTTGACTGGTTATAAAAATGCCAGATTTGAAAGTGAACTCTATTGGGTTCACTTTGCGGTGTATCAAACCGTCAAAGGGATACGAATACGAATACACGTACAAATCTTGTGCGAAACAGTATGCGCTGGTAGACTAGTGATAACGCGCTTCCTTCATCTGTCGGATGCCCGGGTTACAAATCTAGATATGCACAGCTGATTAGTTATAATCCTTACACGAACTCAACTTCACTGTTTCTCGTCTTTGAGTTGCACTACTCAGAATAATACACCACGAAACGAGGAGGATCGCTTCGACGACGGTGATATGAATACAAATTGAACAGTTTTTAATTTCACGACTGTGAACAGAGAAATAAAATGTCCGAAAATCACAGAAATGTCATTGCGCTGGTCGTAACAACAAAACCTATGTGTTTGAAGATTACTACATGTATAAAACTAGTATAAAAGAAGAAAATGTGTATATGGGAAAGAAACTAAGACGAACATGGCTGCAGTGAAGAAGAGACAACACCAGAACTGCTATTCCTGGCGTAATCAACTGTCGACTCCATCAGGTTCACCTAACACCTGGTGAGGTAGTTATCGATCTTCGGGAACGACCTGATAACAAAACATGGGCTGAAAATTTAACGTGAATTTACTGAGAGGGATGTGGTCCAACTGCCCCAAAGTGCTCAGCACATGGCTTCCATAATGGGACACACCGGATGAGTTAGCAGAAACGATATCCTTTGGATGAATTCGCCTGACGTCTGAAGTCCGGTAGGCTACACTGGAGTTGACAGTCGGGAATTTATAACCGCAATAACGCGACCGATTCCCTGTGTGTATATCTGGAATGTGCTAAAAGGTACCATACGTAACCGTTTAAAAACGGCAACTTGTACTCACATACCCAAAGAGTTATCTGGTTTTTCCTGTATTCCATGAATCATTTGTCGCATCTATTCCGCCAAAGAATGGAAACAAAAAAACTTGATGTGCGAATTCATAAAAAACCCCGCAACTACACTAGAAAAGATTCCTAGAAAATCAGGTACGGTAGCTCAGTGGATGGACAGCGTCAACAAGGTAGTATCTTTCCTGCCCTGGATTTCTTGGGAAAGAAAACGATTAGAATTTGTAAACACAGTGGGCTAGTGTCTCGATTAAACTAGTTTGGCAACACAGGAAGTAACGCGTATTTCCAGCAGTCCGATTATTCGTACCACGAAATGCGGTGCCTCCCGAAACTCGACGCACACTGCCACACCGCAGTAAGCTGTTAGCCACAGTATGGATACTTTTTTGGCATCTAAGCTCTGACTACCCGTCTTACTGACGCAGTCTTCATAAAAACCAGGTAGATTTCTCCTGTTTACAATGATGCTGAGAGGATAAATGAGTCTGACAAAATTCTGCTTTCATATTTAGCCTGCGTAATACACCTATTTGTAATGTACTTAGGTTCTTGTGGGATTGCGAGCCACTTCGTATTGTGTAAAGCATACTGTATTCCTTCAGCCTGTCCACTATTGATTATTTCCAGGTACCATTTGGGCCACGCTGAGTTACGCGCAAAACCCCAAGAGTCGAATCGTTCAAATCGAGGCTTATCAAAAAATGTGGTACTTCAAATACAATAATAAAATTGTACCAACCTCAAATCCTGGGATTATGCCGGCTTCAAGAATCGTGTTGGAAACGGCTAATCCCAAACGGGGTCTTGTGCAGATAGGGAGGTAAGAAACAGTACGTGTGCCCAAAGGCTAATGGCAACAAGATCACGAAACCCACATGGTTGATGTAAGCAAGCTGTGCAATAGCAAGATCAAAGGTCAAAGGTCAAGACCAGAAAGGGGGTGAAAGCGAAAAACGGAAACAACAAAACGAGGAATCACGTTGTACACAATACGAATAGAAGCAAAGGGTCAACACATTCCCCCAAATCCAGCGTGGATTTCCATGATTTATCGACTCGGTCCACTGCATGCAAGAAATGAGATCAACCAGAATGGTATGATTAGCCAAAAACGCATCCCTCAGTCTGTGTATGCGCCTATGGTGGGTGAGCACACCAGTTGTCTTTTTCTTCTTCGAGGAGGCAGATGTGACTAAATTACACCTAAGCATACAGAATGCAGTCCTAATTGGCACTTTCCGAATCTAGCCATCCCTTCCGGGCTTGGTCACCACTATGATTCCTTTATCTCCTTTTTCGTGAGTTGGATTTTCGCCGGTGACTAATACAAGTCTCCCGCTCGGAGATCCCGACTGTTCCGCATCCAGCTGTGTCGTAGACATCGACGTCAAGGCGTTGTTTGGTTCACTTTAGGCACTGCAGTTTATCATGCACGAATTCCTTGGGAATGGTGTGTCTCGATTTTTGATTGGAACTAACGTCCAAGAGGTCCACTGAGTTGTGGAGCAAATTTTCGACTCTCCGCGCACATCTAACGGCTTAGCTAGGTTTTATCTAGGTCATTCGTTGCTTGGTAACGTTCGATCGAATCAGTAAAATTTGAAATTTTCCAAGCCAAAAAGACGTGATCAGATGACACTGTAAAGGCCACTACATCAAATGGCACAAAGCAGCACCACAAACACGTCGAGTGCAACTCCGCAGCTCGCGTATAAGAATGACTTATCCAGGATATACAACAGGCGGCGTAGCGCCAACGGTAAGTATTTTGCTTTCCAGGCTTGGTGTGAGAATGCGATACTCCGTTGCGACAGCTGGATCCTGAGTGGGACTACGTCATCATGCTGTACGACCTAGGGTGTCGCGTCGAAGTCTTAGGACAGTCCTAACATCAGTGTTTTTCTTGCGGTTTTGTTCTCTCCAAGAAAGTACCACGTGTAGGTTTTATTGCTCCTAGGCCTGCAGTACAAACCGATGGAATTTACTGTCCATCTTGGCCGCTGTTTGGCCTAGTAGGGCATAGTTTTCGCAAAACAGTGCCAGAAGTAAACGATGAGGTACATTTGTGCACGATTCGTCCAATAATTTCTAGGCAAATCACGAAGACCACTTTCGAAGACTGCAGTGACTATGAAGATGCTTTAACAGAAATCAATTTCAGCCACAAGCGTCCGTCCTCCTAGTGCTAATTCGACTGATTTTTTGATATGTGTTGTTACCAGTTCTACGGCACAAATATATGGTTTATGGGCCGTCGCGTATGCTGTCTGGCTCACAGTGGTGTCATTATCACATCATATGACCCGGATTCTGGACTCTTGTTCTACCTGCTTCATAACGCGCCCCATTATATGTACTGCAATCCGGCGGCTGTATTCTGCTGGGTGTGAGGACGAACTCTTGGTAGAGACGAAACCATATGCAACTTCATACAATCCCCCTTTCTGCCCCACGTAGCGACGAGCAGGTTAGTATGTGGAAGCACTCTAACGATCCCACAAATTTGTAGTCCAGATACCCTGCAATAGCACAGTTACGTCGAATCGGTAACAGCAAGGTTCACTGTTTCTGCAGCACATGACGGGACGGAAGAGTTGAACAAAAACTGACGTATTTCAAGAGGTCAAAAGCCTAATAAGCCACAAAACTCATTCACTCCGCGGCTAAGTTCTTTTGAGGCCGGATAGCTGTTTTATGTCAAAACGACGATTTCGCAGTCTTTGTGCTGAGGTGACAGAGAACACTGGCATTTCTAGTGACGGCAGTGAGTTCACGTATCCAGTATCGTATCAATAAGTTCACCCCTCTAAATAGGTGCTCAATGAAACCACTAGTTAGTTGTGGCCACAAGTTGGCCTGGTAGCTTTTCAGAGCAAGCATCAGGACATAGATCATGGATGCGGGTCTTAATTCCGGTTCCGCTGCTCTTCCTTCGCTTAGTAAGTTTGACAAATTTCATCAGAGAGTTTGATCTTTTCCCCAAATACGTTTTACCATTCCTGCTCCAAGGCCATGGAACTATACTCACTTGGTGAATCAGGGATAACTACATCCCGTCTCTGTTGTAAGCATGGGTCCATTTAAAAACCGAGGGTCCCGTCTTGTCGGTATCAAACTAATTCGGTGTGCATGATCTAAGACACCAAAACCTATGACAAAAGAGAGAGCAAATTTAAACGGTGAATATCTCTCTTTTTTGGCCCCATGGGTGCTGCATTTTTATGCAGGATGACACTCAGGGCAGGAGTAGCAAATCATTCTCGTTTGGCAATCAGATTGGGTTGTAGAGTACCTAAGATGTATCTATCAGTTCTGAGTACTAAGATAACAAAAACATAAAACTGATGAGGAATAATAGCAATCTGGTAATATCAAAGTTCGTGTCTTCTTCCTTTGAGCTGATCCCCACTATTTAACTTCTCACAAAACCGGTTTTGTTGCAGTTTGGCTGCAGCTCAACCTCTGTGAAACAGGCGATCACGTGATACGAAACTACGATCGATTAGCAGCGCAGTTTGAAAGTGAGCGGTAGTCAAACTGAGCGAACTGTCTGATTGAGCGTGCTGCGGCATAAATGGGTGCGCTGTTGTATGCCGGAGTCTATGAGTGGACGGAGATGTATCTATGTGAAGGGCCAAAAGGCACTAGGTATAGTGAACACAGAAAAGAACTATGACACAAGTAGGTCAGCAGTGAAAAAAATAGAACCGATACGTGACAAATAAGCACATGTACAAGGACTGTTCTCGGCTCTACAGGACCGGTAGCTAAGTAACAGCACAGCCGCCGGTCACGCGCTCAAGGTTACAAGTCAGTTGAATCCCCTATATGGAAGATCCTAACAACGGGCTCAAAAATACAGGCATCGTGAGTCTTGGAGATGAGATATCTATTTTCCTTTGGAATTCAGTGGAAACGATTTGAACGAGAAAACCATGTGAACCGGGGCGATTAATGGTTGCAGTCAGGTAATCTTCAGGCTACGACCAATGACAGTAATCGCGACGACGGACCGCCCATTGCCCTGGGTGCGCAAACAGCCGAAAAGTTGAGCAAACCGTCACGTAGCATCGGGGAGCGAAGCAAACTTAAAAATGTTAACAAAACGAATCTTCACCACAAACCAGATGTTCCCTATTTTCCGACAAATGAATGTCATCTGATCGTCGGCAGACTTGTAAGTTGTGAAACTTCACGTGAACTATTCGCCCTTGCGTGGGCGAATTTCGTGAAGACACTGCAGTGTCTGTCGCTGTAGCGTGAAAGACACGGGAGACCAGAAGTACAATCAATCGCAAGGATTTATGTTCAATGGAGTTGATCAAATGCGCAAAACCAAGCGCCTGACAACAAACGAAAATGGTCGATAAAAACACAGAGAAGACTAATCGATCCTTCAAGTGGAAAATAAGGTTGGCGGAAACTCTGGGACTTCATCCAGCTATTGAACCCCAAGAAGGGCTGTCGCAAACTTTTCAGCAAATTTATGAGTAGTATCCTGTAAAAAAATAGTGGTCCAGCTTCAAAGCACAGAATGCACATGTGGAAACCGCCGGTCACAGTGCACGCCGAGGAAATTACTTAGTTATTTGCATGGCTTGTATTATTTGTACTCGATTAAAGCGCTGGGCGGATAAATTATTGCGGTGCAAGAGTGCGGTTGGATAATGCATTACTTACAAACGAGAAGTAGTCAAACTGTGTACTCAGTAGATTGATTTGTTTTCGCAACAGAAAAGCAACCCTCGTCCGATTAATTTTTCCTAACTTTCAGCATTGTGAGATGTCATTCTCACGTTTGTGCAGTGATATTCACTTCTCAACTGAGAATGTGTCAAAATTTAAATACCTGAAGCTTGTGCACGGAAACAATTTTTCGTAATATATTCAGCTTACTACAACGGGCTCATAATTATATATATTCTCCTTTGATAAAGGTAAACGCCTAAACCTGGTTAACTCAATTTATGAAAGATCAATTTTTTTCAAAATTACCAAGCCTGTCAAGTCAACAAGAGTTTTTGCTATCGCAGTTCTTATGTTAGCTTGATAAAAGCTAACAAAACCGGTTGATTATCAAAGCCTGTGTGCATACTGCATTGAAGTTATCCCATGAAGCGAGAGAGTGATTTCGGCGTCGTGCACACAACACAGAGTTTTTGTTCGAGTAGTGAACTTGACAAAAATACGGAAGCTTAGTCTTCTGGGTCTGTTTGAGTGAACCCTACTGTACAAACTTATTTCTATTCAGAAGCACTGTTCTAATCGTTTTTTGTGTGTCTAGTGAATTACGGTTCGATGCCAAATTTGATAAATTCGAGTGTACGCTTCGGCAATTTTTCGTTCCGTATTTCTCAGATATTTTGCTATGTTATTCTCTGTTTTCAGCCATTCCCATGCAAGACTAAAACAACTGGCAGAGTAATCATTCCGCTTGATCAGGTGTGATAAGTGCCGTTGTACTTTGGAAACGTTTTTCATGACATCAGTTGGCCGGGATGAAACTGAAGTACAAACTGAAATGACAGCAATGATGCAGCATGCATAACAGAAGCAGTAAAACAGTATCGGCTCGTAAGTGCTGTGCTAGTCAGGTCGCAAATATTTTTCTGTTCTGGGAAGTTCATCATGACAGGCACTTCAAAGGTTGGACCGAATATGCTTCCTGATCAAAGGGTCGAAAACAAAAAATTTAATTGCACGCTTTCCAAACAAATTTCATATGTTGTGAACTATTCGATTGTTGGAAGCGCCAAATGTAGAACTAAACCTTGCGAAATGAGATCACCACAACTGAGTGATTAGTACGCTAACAAAAACCACAAAATGAAATAATGTAGCACTGCAATATATTACTAGCACCGGTATCAGTAACAACGGTACAGTAATTTTTAAAAACCTGATAATCATCAACTTATCGTGCACCGTTTTATCCCACATTTTAGATTCATCAGCAATCCCGTAGTATGGTATGACCACTCATCGCCATTGTCTTAAGGACTGAAACCTCAATAATAGCTGGTCAAATGGAATACCTCCTAGTTAACCACAGCAACGGACGGCTCTCGGTGACAACTGCACGGTGTCATTTTGGGGGAGATGTGTTTGGCTGAAAATTAAAGGATGATGCCAATACCTCGATAGTTAACAAGTTACTAGTGACGTTGCCCATTTTGTTCCCAACGTGTTTAGTCCAGCCGACGGTTTTCGACAGGCCTCTGCACGTTCGCCCACCAATATTATCAATCAGGGTTTAGATTGGCATCAAGAGCTTGCTGCCAGCAGGCAAACCATCTGTGGCTCCTGTCTTAAAGTGTTTTGACCCCTATTGATCAGTATATTCATGTGTCGAACGCCGATCCTCTGCCGTCCAGGATAAATCGATTGGTGTGGCAGGTGATCAATCAGTCTGGATCGATCATTTGGGTTATACGTATTGCAGCGTAACCTCACGGGGCCTGGCCAGGTATTACCCAGGTGTCTGGGTAACGAGTAAAAGTATTCTCTGGTACTACCCAACTCTCACCATCGACGCCTTTCATCTATGCTTTTTTCATTGGTGGGAAGAATTCTTTGAAGTATAATGATTTAAAACGCCCTCCGATGGTCGGGTCCAGTATTATTCGAATGCTATCGAAGGTGGTCGCACAGGTTAGTAAACTAAGTATTTCGAACCATGGTTGGACGTTTCTCGATATAATCAGGTAAACTGTCTCAGCTGGAGTTTGTCAATGAACCTCCTGACTGGTCCAATCGATTTGATGGGATTTTGAGTGCATTTTAATCAGTCGTGTTTTTTGCTATTGATTTAATTGTTTTTATTGATTATTTTATTCAGATTTTGATTGTCAGCCTTCCATATGTCAGAGTTAAATTCCATACTGTCATCAGTTTTAGTTCTAGTTTATGGTGCACGCAATGGTTGCAGCTGCGAAACGTCCGAAACGAACTGAAAGGCTTCTTGGAGAATATGGTTGCCATGGTTGATGCGCAGGGTGATTTTGTTTTCAGCGGTGAATCCAGGTTTTTAAAGTCTTACGATTATGTCTTATGATTTCACCCCTCGTGAGTCGTATTCGCCGATCAGATTTGTCCTTAAGATGAGCTCACCGAATGCTTGTTTAAAATATTCGTGTTCAAAAAGATCATACCGGACGCCAGACGGATTAAGACCAAACCGAATGGGTCGAAAACGGTTGGTGACACATTGGTTTCCTTTCCAGTCCGTTAACTGTGTGCTGGAAGGGACCAAGAGGGAGCGACATTCAGACAGATGATGAAGAAATAGGATGAAATATGCCCTCGCTACCAGCGTAAGCCTCGAATGAGCCCCATAAAGATTTAAATTTATATTCATTTCAATATTGAAACTATATGTTCTCATTTATTCCTGTTAATTCCTATGAGTAACTGATCTTCTGACAAGACAACACGTTCTTGCACACTTACTGCACAAAATTTGGGTGATTGTGGTAAATTAGTTAAGTAGTAGACTGAGCTGTTGAAGCGTTGTGCAGAACGGAAGCCGGTCGAGATAAGCGCACAAAAACAATTACATCATTTGAAGAGCAGCGAGCTGAATTCGAAAAAAGGAGTGGATAATGACAAAAGCTAATTGTAGAGTTACTTGCGAGTTTTTTTTTAAATTGTGCCCAAACGATATTAAGGAGAAACCGAAAGTTTGTTACCAGCTCAGTAGTTTGCCATGCACTAAACCGATTTTGGCCATAATAGGAGTTCGTATCATCATAGAACGTTGCATGATATTTCCACAGGTTTGGGCAGTTATTCTCAACCTCTGACATTTTTTGAGTAATTGAATAAGCTTGGCTAGACACACCCAAAGTTACTAGTTCCTTGGTTAAAGACAACAGAGGTCCGCAGAAATAAAACGTGATCACAATGGCATTGCGTGTGTGTGTTTGGAAGAAGTGTTTTGGCATAAGATAGGTTAAAACGGCGGTGAACAAAGCGCGATTTTTCCTCCAAAGAACTGATAGTCTCGCTGATTAGACCTCTCCAGTTTCATCCATTTGAATATGCATTCACCCTCATCCGTCCGGGCAGACTGTTATCTTGAAGCCGGTTGTTCTGTCTGATGAGAAGATATTTTTTGCGTGGCATGTAGTTGAATTATAATCTTCCCCTTTTGAGTGATGACTTTTTTGTACTGGAGGGTAAATAAAACAAAGGTTTGGATAATCATGGGTAATTGCAATGTAGGGAATCGGTTATGAAATTTAGCGATTTACAGGTATATATACATGCATATACTAAACCTACATGGTTGTGAGATAGCGCGCTTGGCAGCACAGTGTTCACAGACCTGTCCTTTGATTGTCAGGTAAACATGCGAATTTAGAAGGTCAGCACGCCATTCGTTTGCCTTGAGGAAAGCATCTGATCTGGTTTTAACGTAAGCAGGTTGATTATCAGAAGGTGACAAGCACTAACAAATGTCTGTTTTACCAGAATGATGATGATTACAAAAGTTATGTGCACTTGATAAAAATAAATACAATGCAAGAAGGGAATAATTCAAAAAGTGACTTATTGTTTGGGGACAACTGTTGCGAGTTCCTGAGTGAAGTTCCAGACGCGGGACGTGTCTTGTCTGCAGTATAGCTGCTACACGTGTTCCGTAGTTGTCCGTGGAGACTTGTGAAGCTGGAATGACTTCCTGTCCTGTGCGCGCGAGTGTGTGTGTTCGGAGGCCTAGTTGCATGCCCATTGATTGCGTACAATGTGGAGAGAAGGATGTTCATTCTTGATTTGATGGTTGCACGAACATGAATACAACCCGACCTGATGTGGCTGAAGTTCGTAAGCCTGGCGCGTGACGCGGGTGGTAGCCGCGTAAATAAAAACGGATGGGAAATTGTAGTGTACATGTTGTCGGCTAAGGTTGCAAGTGGGACAGGAAGTGTTATGCGATTTGAGTGTTTGTGACGCGTGATCTGGTGAGTGACCGCTACACAACCATCACTTGCGCAGTGATACCAAGATTGCGGTGTATCAAGCCGTTTTGCTGTCTCTAGAGTAGTGGGTAGTGAGATCTGGGGGCTCTGCGGACGACACGTTCGGGTTCCTTTCCGATTTCACTCGCCACAAAATCCTTCGGATCAGATCCGAAACATAAAATTTCCTCAAAGAGCAGATACTATTGGAGTTGAGTAAAGTCTTGTGGGAAATCAGCTCCATTTCTCAGGCTGCCTGGAGCGAACGGCCCGAAACTCGCATCCCAAAACAACTTGTCTGCTATTAGCTGAAGATTGGAGTTCAAAATCGGTGGTGCTGTTCGGACAGTCTTCGGGTCAGTTTTATAATTCGCAACCTCCAGTTTAGATCAATGAAATACTTGGCACTCGTCTGAGTGGCAGTGGAGAACGGCTATCTGAGCAGGTTTGAGATCTGGGACGCAACGCAATGCTGCAAAACAGTCGAGTCACTCAAAAGTGACTCAGTCTCTACACTGCAGCTTCAACCATGCACAGCATATGACTGTGTGTACTTTAGTAGGATCGGCATTGTGGGTCACCACCATATTCACCGGTCTATCTGGTTAAAGTAATCGCCTGGGACCGATATACTTTCTTCTGTTTGCTAATAACTGCCTATCTGATAGTTTCATTCGTATGATGTCAAAATAAATAACCGTCGGGATAATGGAGCACCACAAGGTTATCCATTAGCACCATGACGATGCAGCAATGGGCGGTCCACAAAAGCTTTGAAATGGTACTGTAGTGAAAGAGGTGCATTACTACGCTGAAACCCGGTACCTAGATGGTAAACCAGTAACTGGTGCCAGTGGCCATTGTTATGTCATCAAGTTGAGGCTGGATACTGGATTTTAACCGACCTCCGCACATTTGCCCGTCGATCTTACACTTCCTGGTCTAAGAGGGACAAAAATGCTCGACTGTAGCGTCACAAACTGCTCCGTCTGTTGCCACCCAGGTAACTTTAGACTTTTGCGGAAAAACTCTTCTGATGGTGGAAGCTGCTGGCGCAGGTTAGGTAACGTTTATCCTCATAGAAAGGATGTTGCGTAGAGTACAGCCATTCCTCATTCACACTGATTGCTCCGTTTGAATTGGGACAAACACCGTGATCTTATTTCGTCGAAAACACTCCGTCGAGTCACTCATATCAGATTAACTGTGACTTGGATCCTCAGCAAGTTGATGCTATCATTAGGTCTGGTAGATATTTTTGGTGAAATCAACTTCATTAATCCAATTTCACAAGTGCAGTGGTTCCTATTCATCAACGGGCTACCCGAGGCCGACCGAAGCCGGCTTTCCGTGTAGGAAAACTGTCCAAAATAGGGTTCAGTCTTTTTGACCGTGGAAAGTTTAAAAAATCGTTCAGCTGTAGCACCCTTTCTTTGCCTGACTGCCATGCCACCAGAAGAAAACACGAGGGCTGGGAGACCGTCAGGTTGCCCAAGCCTAGACAGGGGAAGTCGAGAGGCAGAGGTCGAGTTCGAGCCACGGACCTTCCGGTCAGTAAATTCGCGCTGTAACCACTGAAGACTAGCGGATGTATTCATGTGTTCTATCATTTCTGATGGACATGGAAACCCCATTTTCGATCTTCATGCCCGAAGTGTAGTCATTGGAATAAACATTCCCACAAACTAAATGGTGCCCACTGGAATGGTGATGTTCCGGTTAGGTTGGCCTACTGAAACTTAACTGCTCTTATTTCTAGCCCATAACTTCCCTTTCCCAGTCTAAAGGACATGATAGCCTTGGGGGTGCCCTCGCGGCTTTTGCAAACAGTATACAAGAATACTGTTTTCCGGCTCTTCACATTTCGCTCAATAGTTAATGTAAAATATTGATCGATTATCTGACGGGGCTCGTGTAAGTGAACAGAATTCATCAAAATGATTCACAGTTGACGCTACAGAATCTCGTTTGGTACAAATAACTTAAAAATAGAACTTTGTTGCCACTCTGCCGCAGTGTTATCAGTAGTATGATTCTCTTTTGGATGAAACAAATCGGTATGCATAACAATGAGCGGTGGGGGTTCTGTCACGAGAATCAGTCAAATGTACAATTTCACTATGGTTTACGCAGATGTTTTAATCATGTTTTAACAGTGTAAGTGACCATTATTTGTGCCGGACGATCTTTATTGCACGCCCCGTCGTGCAATCGCTCCCTCTGAAGAGCATTTACTAAGAAAAATAGGCTGAAGTTATTCGTCCTGAAGCTAGAGCAACTGTCTCTGAAAAGGACCTCGTTTAAGTCATTGTATTACTATTCTGGGTTTCCGTGTCAAAAATTCTGAAATCCTACAAAACCAGTGTGATCATTGATTAACTGGACCTTATTCATTTATAGTTCTACGGGGTTCCGTTTGTCTTCAATTCCGTAACCTTCGGTTATGTGTGACATTAGCGAATCACCAGAAAGGAAACTAAACAATGAAATTGTTTAAAGTGATCATTTCAACACCTGAGAATACTTCAAGCTCGTGGGTAGTAACTGGAACCTAGAACAAGGAGTGCGAAACCTGGGACTGAGAAAATATACCAGTGTGCCAGATTCGAGGCCAGTTAACCCCAACTCTTCCGAACCAACCACTGTGATGCATGCCGCTTCATGTAATTCAAACCCGGAAATCATACCTACCTCACAAAATAGTACCAAGACCTTACCGTTAACGAAATAAGGTTAAAATCTTACCATTTTGTCATAACGGCCAACAGGAAACCAAGAGAACTCGAGCAACTATGAATTGTTACTCAGCAAATTAACGAACGCTTTGTGCACAGAGTTGAGCTCAACCAACCACATTTACATTCAGCATCCCCTCCGACAGGAAAATCAAAATACCAAGAGAACCAGCTTAGAGATACAGATAACGTTGAAGTCTAAAGCAAAAACTACGGAAGGGAATGTGCGCAGGTATCTGTAACAAAGGGCTGCTAGGTCCAGAATATTTCAGTCGGTCTAGGCTAACAGCAATACCTGATACGAGTTTGTGCCCTCATCAGAGGTTGTCAACAGTGCATACCCTTGGTCGTGTCAGGGCCTGAACTCCGGACATCTGACACGCGAGGCGAGCCAGTTGCAACCACTCCACAAGCATAAGCACCTGAACAGGCGAACGCATTCACGCTTGAACGATGTAACTAGTTTGCCCGATGCCTCGAACGACGACCCAGTTATTGTCCTTGATGAGACAATCGATTAACTTCTGATGAGCTTTAATTAGAGCGGAACGTGAGTCCAATGCCTTCCTCCTTTGGTTACCAAAATGATTGCCCAGGACGGAAAAGGACTGTCCAAACGACGGTGCTGTGAATGTGAATTCTACAGATCCTGCAATCATTCACACGTGAACAGAAAGGAAATGAGTTCATTTCACCATGGAAAATGACCAAGAACAAGGTACCTACACCTTGAGATACCAAGGAGATAAGCGCACCTGAGCATTGTATTGAAGCAAGACGTCTTTTGCGGACTCTACTCGATGATACAAGGAAAAGCGAAATCTAGCCAAGCTGTCGGGCCAAACATTTGTCGATAAGCTATGAAGTTTGTGCTCAAATGCAGCTTGTTTATCAGCATGCTCTGGGTTCGAACATTAAAGGCTGCAATAAAAGTGGGGGAACGGGTTAGGATTAATGAAGCTGAAGTGTCAGTGAGCAATTGGTCACTTCCGTCAGTAGCTGACTGATGAGTGTCTGGAAAGGGGTGATCATCAGACGGAACAAAAAGGCGATGAAGAAAGATGACAACCATCAGCAGTCGCATGTTATTGCTTATCCGCCCTGCTGTATGCAGCAAATAAGGTGGCTCAAATGATGTCGTCAAGCAAACGGCCGATGTAACAAGAAGGTATCTCCATCTTTGGAGTTCATGATTATATGTAAGCTGAGATACCTCCAGGATGCCCAAATGTGAACAGGATGGCGATTGAGGTCCTTTGGCTTAAAAACCTAACAACAGGGCAGAAGTGATTGGCCACAGTTTAATAGGTTTTCAAACATGTTCCAACTCTCCACCTGAGGGACCAGAAGGCTGTGTTTGTCAGGCTTTCATCCACTAACCAACTAGTATGGCTCAATGGGTTGCTGAATTACACCAACCAGACTCATCGCGATGGAGACGATAACAGTTCAGGAAAATGGTCGGCTACAGAACTGAGTCATTCAGATAACAACCATTACGTGGAACTTCTTGATTTTTATAAATGTCACGTGTACAGTCTTGTTTGAGCGAAATTTCCACAGGAATTAGAAGAAAATTACAGGAAATAAATAGTCCTTGGTGCACTTTATCCATTACTCGGGAGGGTTTACTTCATTGAGTGTTGTGGCTCCCACTCCTTACTTCGAACACATCTATCAACAGGCAAACGACAAAAAAGATCAAGGCGAATGATCGGAAAACGTGCCGTAATCTCATAGCTCCGTGAACTCCACGCAGTGCAGTGGAGTTCCTAAACGAACCTTCCGTGAGTTGTAACCGAGATACTATGATGCAAGTGCCGAAAACCCCAGCTAATTCATCAGTGTGAGGATCACGGACGTTGTTCACCTCACAAACCTCTTGGGGGATTCTAGCCTGAGGCTTTTCGGTAGTAGCTCAATACTGTACCATTCAGTCAGACTAAGTAATCCAACCAAAAAATCACACCAGTTAAATGAGCCTTCAACCTAAACAATCGTCGTATGAGGAACCAACCAATGTTTGATCACGTGATGTATGACCAGAAGTTGTACGTCTCTGTACCCATTCAGAGTGTGAGTTGAACTCACGATTGATCAGCCAGTCATGACCAAATGGTGTGGCAACCGGAATGCCGCTGGTCCGAATCCTTGTGGACTTTTGTTAGGAGCTCGCAGCTGCTGATGAGAACGAAACAGCTGTAAAGTGTTTCTCAGCGTTTCAGCATGAATCGGCCGACTTGAAGGATAGACTACCTATTGAAATTTCCAAATCCCGTCATACTACCAACAGAATATTCGAATTTTTAAGAAAAGAGTGGGCCATATTGGTTAAACTTCGCTAAAATTTCCCAGTTGTTCCATGGACTAATTCCCACTTACCTTCTGTTTAGATTTCCAGAAACATCTGTTTACCACACTCGGTCTAAACGTCAAATATGCAACAGTGTTCTGTTGACATGGTTGATGTTTCCGAAAGCCCGCTTGTTATCCGACTGGAAACTTTTGTGAACTGCTGGATGGTGCGCGAACTGGACTGAAATGGATGTGAGATCAGTGGAGCTCAGTAGTGAATACGTAATACCTTCTGGTGATGACTTGCTGGTTAGTTCGTTTATGTCAGTGAAATGCACTGATAGATGAAAATTTTTAACACAGTTCAATTCTTTTCAAAACGTAAAAGAAATCAGCAGAACACGCCTGCACCTCCTCTAGCTCGTTGTCCTTCGCCTCGGCGAACTGGAACCCCCTGCTCAGCTGGTAGTTACCTTAATTCAATGGCCTTAGATCAGTCACATCTTCAGATAATGTGACCGAGGGTTGCTCTTAGCCATTAATTGTTGACACACTCGCATACCTATGTGGTTCTCCAGTGATCTTTCCAAGTGCAGTGAAAGCCGAAAAATGGCCCCTGTGAGCAAGGACCTAATAGTATCTAACAGACCTCCATAAGGACTCTGCAGTTAGACTAATTTTGGCGAAAAACTAAACCGTCTGAAAGACACCAAAGGTTTTGTCAATTTCACCCCCAGAATCTTTCATCATTTATCTCAAAACAGAGTACGTGAGAGCCATGTGGGGTAGGTGGTTTCTAGTTAGTCAAGAAAGGGCGGAACTGGGTGCCACAACTAAAGCGTATTTAAGCAAAACTTGAGATCTACCTCAGAGTTTTGGCCCAACGAGGGCCAGTCTAGTTGTTCTGGTCAACGTTGGGAACAATACACAGTGTCGGGGAACTCGGCTGCTTGTGGACAGCTCAGCTATATGGTTATTTATTCAGTTGCTTCGGCCAGAACCTTTAAATGATGGTTGGAATATCCGGCAGTCGTTTGAATTATTATGCTTTCCGCGCTAATTAGGCTTTTAATGTGGTTGTCACTTGAGGCGCCAATCAACACGTGTGACCACGTGATGTGCACTCACTGATCAAAGGATGAATGGTGTTATATCCTGTCTAACTGCGATGACGATCAGCTGTTCGCTGCTGAGCGCTTCGGTATTTAACTATTAGCTGGAAGGTTGCGAGTTGGAATCTCCTTCGAGATTTGTGAGGTGCGCATTGCCGATGATTCCCAGCAGTGGTTCTCGACGTTCTGGTATAGAACGGCTTGAATTTCAGAGCGAAATCTTGATTGAAACATTATCCAAGTTTCCATTTTTCGTGGGATTTATTGCCCGCAAACGAGATAAATGCTTGCAGATCTGATGTCAACACCTACCCTACTAATCCCACTTAATGCCGCCATGAGGGTGACCTTAACAAGCGTAGGACGTAAAGAAAAAAATGACATTTCTGAAAAGTTCATTGGCGCAGAATGCAAATCACATATGGGTGAGCAGATGAGTTGCAAATTCCTTGCAGTACTTCATAGACATGCATTTGCGCTACTATCTATTCCCATAAAAATCGAAGGTTTAGTATTCGTTATTGAGACTCCCAGTACGAAATTTTGAGTTTGACGACCCTGAATATGAAAAGGAAGAACTGGGTTTGAAACTCTGCGATATTAGTTGCACAGAAGTGAGCAAAATTATACAACAGATTTTGATTGTCCACGTTCGTGGCATCAACAGCTGCGCAAGTCTCTCACTGGCCGGCAAAGCGCAGTGTCACGGTCCGCACACCAAACAACGGCGAGCGGAAAGATGACCTGGTAGTGTGGGTTGCGGTCACACCTTTCGAGGCCAGTCTCGTGATTTTGACTGGTGGTGCGAGGACACGGAACGAGCCCGAGCAGGCTCAGCAGCACGCATGAGTATGTAGGTCAGTGACACACGCCAGTATGCCGGTGCCGGAGGGGCAAGATGAATAGTTGGTGCGGAAGAGCAAAATATGTGGGAATCAAAAGAACACGAGCGGAGTAGGCAAACGAATGTGGCAATTATTATGAATGTCAAGTTGAATACAATAGTCATTTGTTATTCGCAGTCCCGTCACCACAACCACGACCACCACAACCACCACCACAACCACCACCACCGCGACCACCATAACCACAACCACCACGAAAACCAACATCAACGCAACAACCACCACAACCAAAAAAAACAAGAACAAAAACAAGACCACCGTCAGCATCGTCGTCATTACAGACAACAACACACCATTAGTAGACGCAGGTGCTTAACTATCGTACAGTCATGAAGATTGCATTGATTATAGAGTGGAAAGAGGGAGGAAGGGTGGGACATAGCCCAGAAAAGCTACATCGTAATGAAGATACCGGGTGCCAGATGAGCAGCTTATTGTGGCCAGTCATTACTGCAGTCGACAAATCGGTTTGCATATAAGCAGAATTTCTACCCACTAGTTGATGTATTCTTGGTGTGTGCTTTCCGTTCGTTGGGTATCAGATCTGGCTCTGGGTCCTGCGTCACTAAGATATTGAATCGCTCTGTTTGCTCCCGACAGTCCTTATCTGTTGAGCTACAGTAAGCGATCGCCTAATGATGCAGTTTGGTGGTAAAAATCCCAAAACCAATATTTACTCCATTCCAGCGTTAATCTGTAGATGTTGTCGGCCCTCGGAATAGTCCAACTAATGGCATTGGCTTGCCTCCATTCAGATAGATCATGTGACACATTGTGTCCCAGGAGTGAAAGGTTGGGAGCAACCGTTTGCTTTTTCAAACAGCATACGAATAGACTTATTGGGCGGGCGTTTCGGAGTCAACCACCAAGAGCACCCTTTGCGAAGCTCATCCAACACACTACAGGCACACGATATAGACACCTCAAATAGAAGTATCAGCATACCGGCACCAGTCACGTGCCATGTCCTGTGGGTTTCATGGTAGCGTGCAAACCCAATCAAAGTGGATTGAACTCTTGCTCCCTTTGTCCTGTTCTGGCCACCGGCAGAATTATACAGCGTGCATCCATCATCCTTGACGTGCTAGTTCAGGCCACTTTCTGGGCATTCGCGCGTATTTTTCTCTTTAGGCGCTAAATTGGGTTCCAGTCTCCTTTGGCACATCAGTGATACCGTTACATCAGGTTGTCCTCCAAACGTGGCCATAACTGAGATGCAGATCCCTGAAATTCAGGTAAGAATCTTGGCCTTTATTGATTAGGTCATTTCTCCAATCACTGTTTGCAAATTTAGGGATTTTCTTTAGGGAGTCTTGACCCTCTCCGGTCGTAAGATGGAATGACTTAATGGGGCAAGCATGAGACTGATGATGGTGGTGGGACTTGAAACAATAACGACATATTACTCGCACAATCGTACTGCTGCTGAGTCTAATAATGGTGTTTCGCACCCATATCTTCATCCACACTGAAATCTCACATGCATTGGCCCCAGTCCAATCACGGAGATGTGACAGAGAGGTGTTGGCAGGGTTGCCAGAAATTCTAATCGCAAATTTGGATAGGTTCAGTGAGGCACTGGATGATACTTATCCTGAGGATGGCGACAGACCAAATCTGACGTGAGGAACCGGGCCGTTTTACCGGTCAAGTTCATTCCATCCAAGTCTTATTGATCGAGAACTCGGCAATCACATGAGATAGAACTTCCTGTCTGATGACGTTGGCTGTTCTGAGACTTTTCTCACTGGGAATAGGAGTTTTCCTGATCTGGGAGTTTTTCGCCCGTGAAACAACTTAAAGGGCAGAATTCTCATTTCTTGGGATTTTGTAAAACGGCGAATACTGTATCCCCAAGCTATTTTTCCACTATAAACAACAGCGAGTGCTTCTAAATGTCTTATTTGACGGGGCCAGAGAAGACAAATACTGCGCTGAATATTTACAAATAAACAAAACGCTAAAGCGAAAGCTTTCGAATTTAATATGTTTACTGCCAGATACGCACGTCAGTAAGTTTCAGCATCATGGATGTTTCAGGCCAAGAAGTCACTTCCATTTTAGGAAGTCCCAAAACAGTTCATCGACGGGGATGGTCTCTCCTATTGCGTGCCTTCTACGCTGTGGTAATGATAGATTATCTTGACTCGGCTGTTCTTCCACATGGTACGTGGAAGTGTCCGAAGCGAACGTTCAAGATGTTCAACAATCTCGCGTATTCATGACTAACCTACTAACACAAAACGGTGAACAAATCTGGTGGTCGTCATCCTCCTCACCTAGGAGCTAAGTTTTTCCTCATCTTGAAGGGAAACGCGTTCACAAAGAAATGAACAAAAACACTGGTGAGTAATGGGACCTCTAGAAGGCTCAATTTGCGTGCAGTTGGATGTTCCAAAGGGTAATGCTGTGTCTATCAAGGACTAAGCTTTCGACGAATTCATATCCATTTGATGAGTCGGCCCTCATGGAGCGTGGGTCAATTCTATGGGAATAATCCTTGCATTCAGACAGAGGGTCAGTATGTCCTATTTGCTTTTGGAATGTGTTCGGTCAGAAAGCGAACGCCTGGATGTGACTTGGTTCTTCAGGGACAGGGTCCTTAAGTCTGTTTTCCTGTCTCATCCACTGAAATGTAACTGTCATGGATGTTACTTCTAACCTTTATGGGCAAATTCAAACCGGTACAGGCAAGCACATATTTCCCAATTCTTTTTCCCACTCAAATAAACCAATCAATCAGTTTGAAACATGGTTCTACCTTTGCGCTTCAGTTATTATTTCATTTTCAGAAGTTATTCCTTGGTATTTTGAATTTGACATAAAAATGCCGATTATGAGGCGATCGTTATTTATGGAGGAATTTAGCCTTGGTTACAAAAGAGACTATCGACAGTTTTTGCTTTGCGAAACAACATTCTGAGCCCACGGGAGTGTTCACTATTAACGATTAAGTCACTCAAAGTAGATTGTCAAATCAACCAGGCGGTTTTAGACCACTATGAAACCAGTGGTCGGTAATGAATTAAAACAGTCACTCGCCTATCAAACTTTGGCTTCTCTACAAGGGGAGTTTCAGAGTGACAGATGCCTGTTTGGATATTCATTGTGGTGTACACGGAAGTTGCGACATCGATACACCAGGACCCGGCGATACACAGTACTTATCGGTCACGCAATCTGTTGTTAGTATCTGAGTATGCTACAGGTGTGGTGACAGTGTTCTGAAATCAATGGTTATCGCTGCTGGTAAAAACGACTGACTTGTGGGTGTTGTTTAACACCTGGAGAAATAGGCCTACGTAGAACGCGCACCTGAATACCATATTATGACTGTAAAGTAGTGTGCGCTTAACAAAACGTCCTGTCTCGGAATAATATCCCTTTGGCATGTTATCTTCATGGTATTCAAACTCTGCCGAAGGCAAAACATCCCGTGCAATGTGCACAGAACGAATGCACTGCATATCTGGCAGCCAAACTTCTTCCATCTTCCATCCAATTTTTCTAGTTCTGGTGGGGAACTCTGTACATTCTTACTCTACTTTGGACTTGTTCTAGGCGACATGCAAACCAAAATTATGACTTGGCACTTGGGGCTCAAAAGCTAGAACCAGACAGCCAAAACCAGTCAGTGATAGCTAGTGAGTCGTCTCTTGGACATACATAGAAAGTTTGATCGATATTTTTGCCGATATCCCAGACCTCGCCGTTGGTCATGGCTTACATAAACGGGGGTTTGAAAATCTGTTTCTTTTTGCGTTCATAACGTGATATGAAAATTACGAGGCATTGAATGTACATGTTTGAGGTAGCAGACGAGGTGCTATACTTAGTGTAAGAATGCAAAGTTCCCTGCTACAAAGTCACGTGAGTTGATACTGTGATGACAAGATGCCCACTGGATCAGCTGGTAATTGCGATTAGCCCAGCCAGTCATCGGTAAATCGGTTGGAGTGTGGACAAATCACCAATCCACGCAGCAAATGCACATCGCATCCATATCTAACGGCAACCGTCACGTGGATGCCGTATCCTTTTCGTCGTATAACTTGTGTCTGTGGTTCATTTTGCTCACCGAAATATCAAACTGCATCCTCCTCCTAATCATCATCATCATCA
>SJOL01005136.1:270444-298061 GCA_004794785.1 Opisthorchis felineus | reverse complement strand
GATAGCCTTATCTGACACCACTCGATGTGGTGAACTCGGGCGAGAGCTTCCCGTAGACCTTCACACGTTCTCGGGAGTTGACGTACAGCGCCTTAAGGAGGGTCAAGAAGTTATGGGGGACACCCTTGCTCCATAGACACTGCCATAGTGACTGACGGTCCACAGAGTCAAAGGCAGCTTTCAGATCAAGAAACGCAACTATTGTTGGTTGCTGGAAGCAGTGTTGTTATTCCAGAATCTGTCGGAGGGTGAAGATGTGATCGATGCATCCTACTGCATGACGGAACTCAGCTTGGTTTCCACAGATTTACCCCTCTCTGTATCCACTCAAACTTCGAAGGATAAGACCAGAGAGCACCTTTGATGCCACAGCTACCAGGCTTATGTCACGGTGGTTTGCATACACCGTCCGTGCACCCTTTTTGAAGATAGGGATAACGGTCGACATGCCCCATTCTGAAGGCACCTTCTCTTCGTCCCATATAGCACCAATAAGCTTCGTCAGATGGGTCACCAGGGATTCTCAGCCTTCCTTGAAGAGGGCTGGATACAGACCGTCCGGTCCTGGTGCCTCCTCACGTTTTAGCACGGATATTTCGTACTTTATTTCTTCCGACGAGCGATCAAGGTTTACATTCCATTCGCCTGTATGCACTATCTCTACAAGCTGTGTTGCAGGAGGCCAGCTGAACTGTTCTTTGAAATGTTCGGCCCATCTTTCCAGTCGACGTTTTTGCGAGTGAATTAATGAGCCATCTTTTTCACTTTTCATCTTTTTCATCCAGTGGTCTTATTGTCGAATCGGAGAGGTCGGACAGATGGCACTGAACTACGCTAACATAGCTCCTTTCACATTCCGCCACGCTTCATCCACATGCCTACTGCCACCACACTATTGGTTTACTGTGGAGGGTTGTTGTGCTAGCTCAGATCGGTACTGTTCGTTCTTCGTCGTTCTTCGAAGATAGTGGATTGGCATGCTTCTTGCGAATTTGCGAGGGTCTGAGGGGCAGCGAACTGTCAGGCGTGCACACACCATGGAGTGATCGGAATCAAGTGGTGTGCCCCAGAAAGAACGGCAGTCTTGAATTGTGGCTCTCCACCGGTGGCTGATGGCCACGTGGTCCGACTGGGTACACGATTGATTTGCAGTTGGTGCTCGCCAGGTTACGCGATGCGAATGTTTACGTTGAAAGTCCGTACTTGCCGGAAACGGTTCGTGATCAGCACGCAACTGAAGGAGTCGATCTCCGTTGTCTGTGCGGCGAGCATCGACCCCGAATCGACCGCCCAAATGTGATTCCAAGGAGCTCAGACGACCTACTTGAGCATTCAAATCGCCTGCAAGGATCACAATGTCAGTGCTTTTTGGTTGACGAATGAGCCCGGATAGCTTTCGATAGAAAGTATCCTTCTCATTATCAGAACTGCAGTCCGCTGGGGCATTAGCCGACACTACATCGGCATCGCTTTTTATGCCGAGAGGCATTGAGCTTGTTTGAACTCGATAACCGGATGGCGCAAAGACGACTGTTCACTGGGATACAATCCAGCAAAGCGCGTTCAGTTTTGGGTCTGAGTGCAACTCCCACGCCATATATTCCACGAGTCACGCTTCTGGGTCACCGCACACACGGAGGGAGAAATGTGAAAGAGCTGAATTCATCCTTGGCGTTCTGAGATTCATAACCACGCTTGGGTCTTGTATGCGTGTTTCGGAGACACAGCATACATCAATTTTGAGGGAATATAAGGTTTCAGCAAGCATTACCTGTTTGCCAACTTGATATAGATTACGGACGTTAAAAGCTCCTATATAGAAAAGATCTCGTGGATTTGTTTATTGTTAATAGGCAGCGAGGAGCATATGGCCCATTGGTCAGAGAACCGACAGTCAAATGACCCAGCGACTTTTGCTTGTGTGGTGGGAAGAGGTTGGGGAGGGACATCGGTGGACACCGAACTACGCGGGCAAATGATACTTCCAGGTTGGCCAGGCCGAGGAAGGGGAATTGGTTGAGGTACCCCACCTTGAGCTTTTGACTCAAAAGTCTGACCCACACGGCAGTTGGAGGATGTGGGGTTTTGTTCAGGGACCCTGCCCCTAGCCTGTGACTTAAAAGTCTGACCCACGAGGCAGTGGGAGAATGTAGGGTTTGTTCGGGGACCCTGCCCCTAGCCTCTGACTCAAAAGTCTGACCCACGAGGCGGCGGACAGTGGGGTTTTTTTTCGGGGACGCTGCCCGGAGCCGATGACTCAATAGTCACCTGCTCGGCTGCAGGGGGTTGGCCTAACCCGCGGGCGCAGGGAATAAGGCATTACTGCCTCATTCCTGATGGTGCTGCGCACAGCAGTGCCTTTTGAGCAGCACCGAACTCTTTGGTTTTAAAAGTATTTCGACCGTATTGAATAATGCGCCGACGGTCACCGTCCACCGTTGGGCGATCGGAGTGTGCGATTTCAAGGGCCGACATTTTCTAACCCGTCGTTCCTCGGGGGAAGATATCATCGCTGCTTCCATAAATATGCACATGCTGCTCGCCTGGGGGAAACACCTTACTGCCTTCACACTCCCGTCGCAGAGGACAGTACGAATTTACCCCCAGACTGCCTCGTAGCACGATTACTCGTAGTACGTGTTCTTGGTTCTCTTGGTCTGACTACTCCACTTTGGCCTTCCTGGCATGGTTGCACCTTGTGCATCGAAGTTCCAGCCAGTGTAGCCAACGGGATCATTGCAGCACAAATTGTCTACCATCAGTGGGGCTGAGTGTGAATTCTGTTTGAATCACGTTGTGTCAGGTTGAGAGAGGACGGACTTTAAGGACGGATATATTCTATGGTTAGCATTTGAGAGAATCTCACAGAAAGAAGACGGCCAGATAAAAATAAAACGACTAGTTCGATCCAGGATGCTATGCAAACTGTGAAGGCTTTGCACCCAGTGCAATCGACTGATTAACTCTAGGAAAACTCGGTGCATTTTGCCAGACACCTGAGAACTTGGACAAACTAAACAGTCTTCTTTTCGACGAGGAACTGTTACTCATGAGGCTACCGCATAGTCCTCGACATTCCACGACCGTTTTCCTTTTTAGACTCATTAATTCGGTGCGCTTCGCCAGTTTATGTCAACCGTATGTTCTACTTGAACGTCAAATGGTACACAACTGGCGAAACACGTTAATTTTGTTTTACCGGGGGACCCATTTAAATCCCAACCGAATCTCTCCTTTATGATGTTCTTCAACTCATTTTTCAGTACAAGACTCGTCACATATTTCCACGTGGAACTTTCCTCAGTATATTTCCCTGACGGAACATACTACTCAAAAGTTTGCCGGTAACGCTTGGACAGCCCACTGCTGGTTTCAGTGTGTTTTTTTTTGGGCTCGGTAAAAGATATGCTGCGATGTCTTCAATAGCTTACCAACCGAAAAAGATATTCAGAGAGATTCATCTTGTGTACAGTCAACCCTTCTGTTAACACCAAATGGATGCATTCCTAAAAAACCTAGCCTTGTTGTTTAAGACTGAAAAACAAAACAGATAATGAATACATGTGTTGAGATGACAAACGGGAAGTTATCTCAGTCAGACTGAACATAATGAGTTTTCATCATCCTTCTAAATACAAGTTCAACTTGTTTGGACCAGGTTGGGTTGTTAATCATTTTACCGTTCACAAAGAAGCAGTGTAGGTGATTGGCAGGGTAAATCTGCTTGATATAACTTTATCAAGTCAAGAAATATTTGCGTAGAGCGTTGAGATTTGAACCAGTTTGTGAAGTTGCGGTTGTTTTGAAATGGAGCAAGTGCAGGAAAGAGTGGCTAACCCACTAGAAAATGACCATTTCCAGGTATCAGCAGGCCTTTGGGGGTTGACAAGAGATTAGACCTGTTGCAGAACAGAATACGAGGAATGTTTGCATACCAGCCGTCGAAATCCAATCTGTGTTCTTCACCAGAACAGATAAAAATGTCAAAGGAACAATGACAGTTTTCTGTTATCTTGACAGGTCTGAAACCATGTGGTAAACGCTGATGTCGTGCCATCTGCTTTGAACAGTGTTCACAAATATATTCAACTGAAAATAATTCTACAATCTTACCGGTGGCAGTGCGTTATAAGGTACTGAAGACGACAGTTTTTTAATTAAGTTTGGTTTCTTATTATGTTATTTTGGCGACTATTTCATTCCTACGGCAGGAGTTTGATCACCGTCTACCATGAGATTATCAACATTTTTGAGTACCTTTGGAGAAAGGCGGGGGGTTGGTGGATTCGTTCAGCTGTAACATCCTTTCAGTGCCTAGCTGCCATTCCACCCGAAGAAGGCAAGAGGGACGGGATACTGTCAGGTTGCCCAAGCCTAGACAGGAGAAGTCGAGAGGCAGAGGTCGGGCTTGAACCACGGACCTTTCGGTCAGTAAATTCGCACTCTAACCACTGAGCCACTGGTGGATAGTTGAGGTAAGAAGCCAGAATGAGCAAAACACTTGACAGGAGCTACATCCGAATTGTTACGAATGCTTGGTCTCCCTTAGCTTTATAAGATTTAATTGAATACGAGGTTCAGCACACTTATATATAATGAATTTCCAGCTGGTGTCTGTTAGCCCTATTGGAAAGCTCACCGTGTGGCTTCCCCAGTCAGCCAAACGATGACGTTATGCACTGCAAATGAAGTTGGCTTCAGTGAAAGGCTTTACTGAATCCCAGTTGAATTTTCCGTTTGTGATATTCTTGTACCAAGGGTTCTCCATGAAGGCTGCCTCATATTTTAGCTTCTACGATATTGGGGATATAGCAGTGCATTTTCTGGTCATGACAGAGCATTCAAGTCTCACCACACAAAACAAACAAGAGATTCATTTGAGTTTCCGCCTAAAATCAGGTCAGTGTGCAGCTGAGAGCTCCTCGTCAATCGGGTACGGTTCGGTGTTCATGTTGAACGTAAGGTTGGAGACTGTATCCGTCGAATGAATCCCAAGGTGGGCGAAACAGGTCATTCCCCATCAAGAAGCTATTCAGCAACCTTATGAGTGGTGGCTCAGCTGTTTTTTGTTGAGAATTCAACGCTCTGAAATGAGGAATCTGGGTAAGCAGAGCATACATAAAGAAATTCACCTGGGATAGTTTTGAACACCAATAATCCCAAATGATGAACACATACAAAGACGTAACAATTTACTCCGAGTGTCTCTCTCATTATTTCTATTGGTCGGCCTGATTTTGCAAAAGTACGCTTACGTTTTAATAGGGCCAGATAGTTCAGAAAAACTCGGCTGAAAGTACTGCTTACAGATATTTGAGTAGAACTATCGGCACAGCTATCCTCGGTTTCTGAAGATAGACTGGCTTAACTTAGGGGAGAAATAAAATTCACTCCATTAGTGGAAATTTCATCTAATAATTAGCAATTTGGGAAGCCAGCCAAAACGTCACCAGATTCCGCAATCGAAGTATGAGTGGCACCATGTCCTGTCTAAGTGCGAGTTCCTCACGTGACCGATCAGCTGATGGTGACTGAACGGTTAAGTTTACAAACTGCTAGGTGGGAGTTTGCGAGTTTGAGACTTCTTAAGTAATCACAGCAGCGTGAAAAAAGTGACCCTTCAGTGGGAGCTGAATGTCTGCAGCAAAATAATTTGCTTTGTTTATTTGGCGATGTGAGAAACGAAATTGAACGGACTTCCGTGAAAGCTATCCTACCGAATTATTGTATATAAAGCCATGGTTTGATATCTTTTCATTTAAAAACGCCCTGCTATCTTTAATGCGATATGCGAAGGAACTTTAGACGGTAGTCAAAGACTTTGGTTCCATATCTACTCACGATTTTACCTCAAGTTAATGTATCTTATAAAGCTGACGATGTTGTGGATTATAGGTAGCTCCTGTGCGTTACTTGGATGTTGGTCAGCTCGCTGAGCTCGACATTTGGATTGCAAATGTTTCATCCCCATTCGAGGTGATATCGTCAGTGCGGGGTCGAGTGGGTAAATTCCTCTAATTCTGCCTGTGCTTGTATAGTGTCTGAACGGTATTTAACAACCCTAGAATGTTAGTTGGTCCCGTGGTGGCTTCCGCGTAATTTGGCTGGTCAGTTTGGCTTCTTATTTGTGCTGTGGTCTCATTCCCTTGTATCTGATTGGTTCGTTTATTGCATTCAGTTCGACGGTTCTGTTCCTATGTTGTGATTGGGCCATTTTCTTTCCGCCTTGTAGTCCGTTTTTTCCCACTTGTTTGGTTGATTAGAGAACCTTCTATAGTTAGTGGCTCTCTTTCTTTGATCTGGTTCGTCCGCTGGTTGTTTTTGAGCGATTGGATTTCCCATGTAGTCTAGGGTCTCACAACTTTGTATTTCATAGATGTAGCGACTAATAGAGGGGTCGATATCGATGTGTTTGTTGACCGAGTTCTGTGCGGAATACGACGGCTCGAAAAACTCCCGCTACCGTTTTGCTCTTGCGTGAGCAATTAATCGGAGTTTATTCCAGTTGACCTGATGTCTCTTTCTGTCTTCGTGAACTGAAACAAGTGACTCTGGGTTATCTCATCTTCTGGCAACCCTGGGTTAGTGTATTCTGGTGACAGGTTTTCTTCTAGCCTTGCGCAATGTAGTGTTCGTCGTAGTCGTTATACTGAAGGTTGTATATCACGCATTCCTCGTCTTCTTCACTGCGTCTGAGAACTCACGCTCCAGTGTGGTTCCTTTCATTTCAGTCGCACGAGGTATAGCCCTACCGGGTTGTTTATAATTTCATGGCCAATTCTTGTCGTGCATGTTTCCCTCTGTTCGTTGAGGATCGTCTCGTATTTTCTTAGTCGGTTGTGAGCATCCGTAATCATAAGTCCATTCAAACGCTAACTATCCTGTCTTACAGGATTCCATGCCTCAGGCTTTTCCACTGGTGGCTGGTAGGATACATTGCATGATAGTGCGCTTTATCGCATTGGCGAATTTGCTGTCCGATGGAAAGGAAGTTAGAGGAAATGGGACCACAACGCAACTAAGATTCCAAGCTGACCAACCAAATAACGAAATTCAGCGCGGGACCAACCAATCAGTTCACAGTTATTAGATACTGTCTAGAATCTATGTAAGCACAGGCCGTCTAGCATTGGCCATTATAAGATGACAACCGTATCTGATCGCTTTAGCGTTCATGTCAGACTACCTCTATAGTTCGTCAAAACAACTTTCTCAAACGTGCTGTTGCACAATCTAGAAACTTAACCTAGAAACGCGCAATTTCAGGTGATTAATTAACGAACTGTTCATTATTATTATTTTATTAACTTATTATTTATTATTATTATTGTTTTCACTGGAACCAACTACTTGATCGTCAAGCAGAATCGTGAAGATCTGAGAACAACAACTCTGCCGCTCACAAAAATTTTGATTTTCTGACTAATTTCGTAGTAAGTGATTCACATTCCCCATGCAATTAAATGCGGTCGGTGGCCACACACACGACTGATTCTGTTATATCCACCCGAATGACGCCCATGCACTGGTATGAACACTAGCATTCTTTTTTGGGGGACGCTCATGTCCAAAGGTGACCACGTCTGCTCAGTGGGTTCATGTTCTTGTCCTTCACGTCTAGTTGAACTAAATTTTGGCCTCTACGTTTCTGATGAACTGTGTGAGTTGTTAGAAGAAACAGCAGAAACGGCCTTTGTAGTTCTGTACCTGGAACTGACAAGCTGATAAGCGAAACGTGACTCCAGCAACACTACTCATACAACTACTGAAAACTCTTCGACAATCTACAACCGGATTCATCCTTCTTGGGGTTTATCCGGTAGGTGCAGTCCCCGAGTTTCCGTCAACCTTATGTTCTACTTGAACTCTCGACCTCCTCATAAAGGGGAGCTTCATCTGGGATTCAACTGAGTCTCCATTCAAACCCACCTGATGTGCAAATGAGTGCATTTCGCCTAATTTCTGCTTGGGAACCTGAATAGATCCAGGACTGAGAGACGATTATCTTGTTTGATGCCTCCTTACTTCATACAACTGCGCGAGCGTACAAGACGCTCGACAGGAAGCGTATCGATTCCATCCATGGGCGTTACCGTTGAAAAAACGGTATTTTTTATCAGGCACCGGATTGTCTCTGAGAGTTGCTTTTCAATTATTCAAAGAGCCCCGGGGGATTCCGTTTTGTCACTATGCAAGCATTGAAAGGAGGCGTTTTCCGCACACAACATTCTACCCTGAATAACACGTGGTGCAAAGTGACGAACCGCTGAGAACAAAAGTCTACATTGTATCTGAATTCACGTGGGATTACTTAATAGGGCGTGCAGTGAGCCAACGGCAATTTGGACAACTCGGTCGTTAATTGAGTTTTGTGACCAGACGTAAGGTTATTAACGGTATGGCTAGTCTTAGGCAGGATCGCCGTATTAGTAACTTTGTGTGTACTAAAATCTGCTGGAAATAGGTACGTAAGAGTTAAAATAACATTTGTTAGCAATAGTGTTAAAGTTCAAATGTTTTGGTCGGGATTTCAGAACCTGTATGACAAAGGTTTTGGTCTCCTATTTTGTGGAGCTGATAAAAGTTGTTGGTCTGAGGTCCGAATTTATGTGATCGATTGACCTGACTTCCCTTTTAACCAATGTTACACTAATGGAGACATTCCCACCGTCTCTTTGACGGGGCTTATTTCACTCTGTACTTTTAACTTAAACTTTCAATTCAACTCCAAAATTTTCCGACAGATCGATGGAGTTGTCATAGGCGCTACTCTTGGTCCTCTGTTGGGTGACACTTTCATAAATAAACTGCGACTTGGATGACTGAATCAGTAGATCAGACGTATTCACGTATCGACGGTGCGTAGATAATTTTCTGCCTGTATCAGACAGTTTTGAGATAGACGCTTTCCTGAGCACCTTTTAGCCAAGCTCACCCCTACATTCGGTGTGCTCTTAAAACCGAAAGTGACAGCATTTCCACTTCTTGGACATTAAATTAGTCACACAATCCACGGGTTCAAATCAAACGTTTGTCTGCAGAAATCCACATGAGCGGGCAGTCCAAAAATGTCCACAGTTTTGTGTCACTGAGGCAGGGACGGAGCTAGAGTTGCACTTTAACGACCCGAGCAAGGCGAATCTACCGCATGGATACACTGGACTTAGAACTGAAGCACACTGCCAACGTTTTCATAGCTAACAGTTTTTCAGAAAGACACATGCCCAAGAATGTCTGAAAGTCCTATCTGTCCGTCTGTTATGAACGTTACAAAGAAGCCAACCTAATTAAGCCAACTATAAGAGAGCGATCCGTTGACAGTCAGTTGCCGTTTGTTTCCATCCATACAAGGCACGTTCTGGGCTGTCGCTCTGTTATCTTGGTTTACAACCAATCTTTTGCACAACTTAAACCTCAGAAACAAGATGCCATTCCCCATTCAGAATATACTTGTGCTCAGGTGCTCATGCTCAGGTGAATATGTTGAGCGCATGACACGGCAACTTGCCAAGAGGGGACGTGAGCAGCTCTCTTACCGGAACACCGGTAAGTCCGGTGGTTCAGCCAATGGGTCAATCGCGCCACACATTATTGAGATTGGTCACGAGATTGATCCAAAGCGTGGTTTCACGCTATCTATCTTGTACCTAATAGACGGTCAGTATCGATCCAACGGCGTTGGCTGACTACAGCCGGAGCAATCTCAACAGGATTGCAAAATCCGGTACTTTGCTGTCACCGGAGATTCGTACCAGCCCTGAGCCTGCCTCGGCTATGTGACACGGATCGATCGACCCTGTAGACCACCTTATGGTATCCAATCAGGTTCGATCAGGATAGCACCAACAGCCAGCTGTCCGTGTTTCCGCGTTTTTTATTTGACAACCAATGGTAGCTGTTTATTTCATCATTTATTCCCATTTTGACCAGTAGATATGTACTGCCCTGTCCATGAGATCCCGAAAGCACTGGTTTCGTCACTCCATGTTGTTGTTGCTGAGAGTTAGGTTTATCGAAAGAACCCGGTTACCTTCTAAACACGTGGAAATATCAGAAACTCTGTCTTAGCCGGGCCAGATAAATGCCCGGTAATCGTTCTTCCTAAAAAGAACACCGCATTTATAAAACAACATAGGTTTCTCGGACAAGACAGAATTATTTGACATACATGGACAAGACAGCACAAGGAAGACGGTGGAGTAAATCATTAATATTCTAGAGTGGCTGAAAAACAAGTTTACATCAGCACTACAAGATACATCTGCCTCGTGCATCCATCAGTGGTTCGCAGACTCGACTGTCCGTTGTGCCCCATTTGCCCCATAATCCAGCTGACGTAAGAAAATATATGAACTTGTAAAAAAAGCCCCAGGAAACTCATAGTTTACATAAAGTCCAGCTTGGGGAGAATGCACAGTTGGTTAATACTTCCACCTATGCCTGTGACTTTATCCGACAATCACACTTAATTAGACCCAAACCTGTGAATGATCCGAACAGACGACATTTACGATGCACACGCAACGCCAAATCTCTGTTCAGCACCGCTCTATATGGGCAAGGTCATCACACTGCAGTCTGCTGGAACCACATAACCGTATATCGGAACTTCTTTACAATTATCTAAAGATTTTACACCAAATGGACTTTAGGCACCAGGAAGCTTATTGATTGTTGATTAGGTGGCTGTTCGCCGAGCTTGGCAAATGATTTGCAAACATTTTGTCACCATACGAGGAGACAACATCATTGCGCAGTTCGACACATTACCACCAGGAAGCTCGATTGCCCCAGTCTGACTGCACTCTGTGTGAACAACTCCAAAAACACCTCAGGATTATCAACCAACCACACAATGGGCATCAGCTGACCCTGCCACCATTTGAGGGACTCAGCCGAACTTCTGCAAGCATTTAGACTGACCTGTCTTTTAACCACCTATTCTAGACGATAGTTTGGTTCCAAATGCGTGGACCTCCTCCGGGCTATCATGACTTCTCCAGTCGTTACGCACATGGACCAGGTGAGATCAATTTGTTCTGCGGTGCAGACGCTTCTTCCTGCTTTCTGGAATCAGCGAAAGAAGGTGGGTGGGTATCTCAATAAGTACAGTGAAGCGCTGGGATCCGAATTGTAGGCGTGTCGCGTTCAACATCAATGTCAAAGGACACAGGGAACCCTCATAAGTTCACACGCAAGTCTTACTACGCAAGATAAGTATTTTGACAATGAGAATGCAATCAGGTGAGAAGGTTTGCGCAACGAGATTCAAGTCGGGTCATTGAACCTGAACATCAGATCATGGCGCCGAGGGATATTGAGTGTGCCAGTCAATTTTCTTTCAATCTGCAACAAATCAATAACGAACTTCCATGCATGGGTCCCTTGATGCTGCTCAAAATTTCTCTCCTGTCAGTTCATAACACAAGTCAGGGCTTCGCTTTAAAAGAACCAAAGCTTCTGAAGTTGTACATCGCCGGTCGGCCCGGTGGTACGCTCGTCGGAGATCGTACCCATCATGCCAGCTTCTGCGCCATCATTATTTACGGAGATTTCAGTGCGCCGGGGAAAAGCAGACAAGTTTCCTTACATTTTGTTTGATAGTCGGCGTCTGACGTTAGATCAACATCTGGCACTCAAGTTCCACCACAGTTTATTTCTCTTCTTGTTCTTCTAGGTCATGTGCTTGACCACCATTGCTCTAAAAGGTACCTCCAGGGAAGGGCTTTCCAGTCTTTTCGACTTCTCACAGTGCTACAAGTGTAACGGCGAGTACTACTGATGAGGCATGCGAGTAGTATGTGGTTTTATCGTAACTCCACCTCGCGTCCAATGGAAGGTGGGGTTTATTACGGAACCTGTGGAACTGCTGTGCAGCGTTCGTTTACAGTTGCGTGATAGTTAATGAATATCCACGAAAGTTCAAGTAGACGCGTGAAGATTTTCAGTTTTTATATGAGACGTTTACGTTCCTGTCCAATAGTTTGTAACTGTCTAGTTGGTATTTGCTAGTAAACGACTCTACGACGAAGAGCTTTCTTCTTTACGCTAGTTAAGCGTGTTCCGTATACTGTAGCTCGTTGGCATATCTATTCCAGCAAAAAACTGATCACTCTCACTTCTAGATAACATTATCCGTTCGGGATAAATTATAAACCATGACCAACCTGCAGAATGCACGCAGCTATGTCCGATATAAGTAGACAGAGACGATACCAACTTTGGAAAAGGCCATTTGTGGCTAATACACAACGGACAACTTGTCCCGCATTCACACACAAAGACCTTTTAAAATGTGAATCAACTGTGGAGTCAAAAATTCATCTGTGGCTGAAGATGATGTTAATGGAAGAATCAACTGAATATCTCGTTCTTGCCACTTGTACCTCATACCTCATAGTCAGGCCGCTTCATATTTCACTTGGGTCGATATTAGGGAAATCAAGGTGTTTTCCTTCGCAATATAACTGCTTCCATATTTAGAAAGAACCTGCTGACAGTTCCCTGCCTGTCTTGCCCTTCTGCAGCTCATCGAACGACAGAAATTCCTGGGATTTTACCAATCTCATTTTGCATTTGAGCGAAATGAGGAAGCACGTAATGTAAGACCCCAACAGATTACACTTTCTGGGGGAACTTTTGGCTTAATTCTACCTAGTAAAACCCCTAAAGCTGCAACCGGTCGTGGGCAGCGGAGAGACTACCCCTCTTTTTCAAATAGTATCGTATTAAGAAGAATCAAATGATTTCTAGTGCTTGGGGCTTTTTGTCAAAGACATTCGTCATTATATTTTTTTCTAGTCTCAAGGGGGCTTCATGCATAATAGCTCAAATTCGTGACCTCATTCCAATGCCATGTCCACTGACTAATCCTGAATTTTTGTCGTGCTTTCAAGATGATCACTGTTGAGAAAAACCACTTGGCATAAAAAAGTGTTCAGTCTGGTTTGATCAGTAGGCCGGGAAAAACTGAACCTGAACGGCTAGAAGATGGCCGACCTTTTGAAAGAAGTAGTACTTTTAAGTGGTCAAAAAAACATCTGTGCTGTCAAGCTGATATGAGTAGTACTGTAATCTTGGGGTCCTGGTTGGTAGCCAAAATTACATCTTTATCTGGGCGGATAATCGCCCTCTGTTACAGATTCATGTGAAGAAGACCAGTATGTTAACTCTGGCACAGTCACATTCGAGAAGGGGGCTTGGTCTTGAGTGATTCACGACACAGTCACTCAGGGAGTTTTTTTCTGATTGGTAGGCGTACAGTGATCGGTCACAAACGTTTGCCCAGGAGGCCCAAGGTTGACTCTAGATATCACAAGGTCAAGTAAACATAAATAGAGATTGTCAGTAAAAAAGTGCACCCCATTGTTCTAGAGTGCAACGCATGCATCTTCCAACTGCAACGCCATTTCGGTGCCAGATACCATATCATCCGAAAAAAGTATGAGGGCCGAGATGATGCCAGGTTACCCAAGCCTAGACAGGAGCAGTCGATATGAAGAGGTTACTTTCAAACCGCGGACCTTCAGACTAGTAAATTTGCGCCTTAAGTACTGAGCTATCTCCAGCTCAAGCGTATCAAGCTTGCGTGAGCGGCTTAGAAAGTCTGCAAAACGCAAGACGGTGACGGGCGTTTGAGTTAAAAGGGAGGCAAGGAAATGTACAAGGAAGTAAGCAAATGTTAGGAAGTTATCTGGTACCATTTGTTCTCCAAGCAAATCATCCCAGTTTGTTCGGAAAAGTGAAATCGACCGGAGACAGATAGTCACGTGAAATACTACTGACCGGTCGATATCAGCGAAACGCTGGTAAGTCGAATAACGGGTGAGGTGGTGCAAGTAATACGTAGAGGCATTGTTTGTATCCAAAAACTAAACGCTTGATACGTGATTGAGTCATGGGGTCGTTCGCAAGGCTAGGATATCTCGAGTGGCGTCGGCCCTCTGAGAAAGGATTGAAGAGAGCCGGTTGCACTTGCATTCACTGCGTTAGCTGAGGCGAAGAGACAAACCATAGAAAATAGGATTGAGAAAAAATGAAGGTAGAATTCTGCTAAAAAACTAGAGTAGGACGAACGAGTGCCCCAATTCACCGACAGTTACTGCCAGAGACGGATAAGGTCTATGAACAACTGCCTAGAGGCTGAAAGGTGCACGAGGCGGTCGTTGTTAACACATCGCTGCCTGCTACCGATGTAACGGAGGATACTACTGATGAAGCATGCGAGTAGTATGTGGTTTTATCGTAACTTCACCTCGCGTCTAATGGAAGGTGGGGTTTATTACGGAACCTGTGGAACTGCTGTGCAACGTTCGTTTACAATTGCGTGATAGTCAATGAATATCCACGAAAGTTCAAGTAGACGCGCGAAGATTTTCAGTTTTTAAAAACAAGGTGTATATGAGACGTTTACGTTCCTGTCCAGTGGTTTGTAACTGTTTAGTTGATGTTTGATAATAAGCAACTCCGCGGCCAAGGGCTTTCCTCCTTTCACCGGAAGTACAGTGAAAGTGAAAACATAGGAGGGGCTGTAATGCGCAATTCCAAAACACTGATCATAAATGAAGTAGAATCACAGAGTTGTGCCGCCTTCACGTTTTTGCTTCTCTAGTGGGGTAAGCAGACAAACTGCTCACAGGCGTCTAGTGTTTATCCATCGGTAAAAAATGGCAAGAAGAATGAAGTTGAACAATATACTTCTGTGTACTAGTTGAAAAAATAAGACTCGATGAGTTTAACTGTGCGACAATATGCGGACCGTCAAACCGAGCTTCCGCGATGTTGCTCAACTCGTGGAAGGACAAGCAGCCAAGTACGGAAAACCGAGCAAAATACATGCGATTTTCATCTTCCTTCCAACCTTTTAGCCTAGAAAACCCGTTTTTCAGATTTTGATCTGCTGGTTTATTGGTCCGAAACTTGTAGAAAAAACTATTTTGGGCAACGTCCACGAACATTTTAATCAAACAAGTTAGGTTGTTAACAGTCTCTGATTTAGTTACTTGCTGGAACCAGAAAACATTCCCTTAGCTATCGAGAAGTTTCTTGTGCTTTGCAATAAAGATCCCAAGAAAGGTGAACTACATGTGAGGCTGGTGGTGTTCCAAACCTAAATTAAATTTTGTTCACATTCACACCACTCTCGTTTGAACGGTCGGCCTCCTGTTCTGGCGTAATTATTCTGGTGAGCCCACACCAAAGGGAAGCACTGGACTCGAGTTTCGCTCTTATTAGGGCTCAACTGTGAACACGTTCGGCTGTTCAGACGTGAAAATTCAGATGCGTCCAACGTGCGTCGGTGGAGTCGTGGTAACACGCTCGCCTCGCATGTCAGATGTCCGGAGTTTAAATCCCGGCACGGCCACTGGATATGCACTGCTGATGAGCTCTAATAAGAGCGAAACTCGAGTTCAGTGCTTCCCTTTGTTGCTGGCTCACCAGAATAATTACGCCGTTCAAACGAGAGTGCTGTGAATGTGAACAAGATATCTATCCCGCAAAACCCCACAACTAAACTAAATTCTTTCAGCACTGATCTGTGCAGAGAAAATTCGGTCTCAAGGTCAAGGTCGTCAGTCACCAATCAGATTTACTTCGGCGTCTAGATGCTTTTCTAGCCCAGTGAAGAGGTTGGAAACAACATGTTAGTACGACCAGTTTTTTACGCCTACTCAAGCATAACATATGTAGTATGCCTAAGACACGCTATACGCAGTAACCACCCACACCATTACCACAATCTGTGTGTTACGAGCCATGTGATAATTACTGGCCAAAACAAACTCCGGATCACTGTTTTTTCTTCTAACGGCCTGTAAAATTTACCTTGATTCACTCGTTTGTGGTATAAAGATTATACGAAGTCGGTCGCGTCTCTTTCTCACTGCGACTGTGTGGGTGACACAAATATTTGCGAAATAACTGTAGGTAGGAGTTCAGATGGCGCCACTACAAATAAGCTGTGCATATGACGACTGATTGACCTATTTACAACCTTCACACTAGTCAATATAACCCAAGTTTAAAAGCGCAGACCAAGCATTCCACTTTGTGTATACATTCCCAATTAGCGTCGGTCGGATAGTCCATGCAACGGCACTGCAGTGAGTGAAAATGTTTATATGCCACTCATCACCGGAGCCGACCAAAACATTGCATCCAACTGCGAACAACAATAAGCTGTTTCCCACGAAAGCTTCGCTCACCAAAGTTGATTTACGATTTTAACAGACGTGCACTTTATGGGTAAACATCAGATGCTTATCCAGATTTCAGTTTGACCGGAACAAATAAGAAAGCGGGTGAATATTGACACAAACAGTTCTCACACCAGGTGGTAATAGTGGAGTAAATAAAACGGGAAGTGCAGCGCGACCAACTTTGTGATTTCACTGCAATGACTCGCATATCACGAGGAAAGGTTAGCACACTGGAGAGATTGTATGGTTTGGTCAGTTACGAAGCGAGTACCTTTCAGTGAGAGCAAGTTGCACAAAGGACAGGGTACTACAGACGAATAGTTGATAACTTCAGCATCAATAAGTCACAATACGATACTGCCCAGTACGATGTTGCCCACTTGGGAGTGTGAGCTGCGCCAGAGCAGATACTGAACTCTATGCCTGCCTCGAACACGTGTAGATTTGCCAATTGGTTAGATAGAAGACCGCCTTCCAGTGTCAACTGTTCTCTGGGGTGAACCAGATCGATCCGCTGCCAGATGTCGCTCAGGAAAATCTGGCGGGCCAAATCTTACAGCTGTGAACGAAACTCGCTTTACATAATTCTGAGCCCTGACAGCTTATACTGTGTATACTGATACAGAGTTGTTTGTCCTTGGTAAATGCCCCGCAATCTTTGATGTGAACCAGCATAACCTTTCACAGTTTGTACGGGTGAAAAGGTTTGAGGTCAATTTGGTCCCTGATGTGGGGTTGACAGGCGCTTTCAATGGACATTTCGTCCTGTAAGTAAAGCCAATCCATGCTAAGAAGCCGGGAAGCACTGCACAGCTGCTTCATCCTTATTGGGAATCATCGGCAGTTGTGCATCTCACGGAACTTCAGAGGATCTCGAACCCGTGACCTCCGGGCTACTCCGTTTGTCGGCATAGTTTAGCTTCACCTACAGGAAATAAAGCCCGTTAAGATTTCCATATCTATCCACACCACCAACAATGACTGGCATGTTAAATCTGTTGCGTCCTATCTGAGTTTGTACATCTTATAAAACTCCGGATTGATTTGAAGATGGGTTCCTTTCATGAATGGTTGACCAAGTGACTGATCTGAAGTGTCATCAGCTCACTCTTAGACTTACGATTAAAACTCATATTCCATTCTCAGATAACCCGTTGTTTATCTAGCGGTCTACTCAGCTATAATGCAGCATTTGCAAACTTGAGAAACAATAGGGCAAATTTCCACAGTACATTGAGCACTTACGTCACGTGAGTTATCAACATGCCTGTCGCCGAAAATCTTGATCCATGTACCATAAAAGAACTCATTTTTTCTCCATTTCAAAGGGCATCCAGAAACAGCTGACTCTGACATGTGCTCACGACTATGTCCTGACTACTCGTAATTTAATGAGGTTCTTATTAACGATACTTCAAGGAAGAATGCAACTATCACTTTTGGGAAAGCCGTGTGACGGCAGCCCGGGAAATTCCAACTAGCCAGTGATTCATCCAGCAAGCTCGATCACGAATGAAAGCAGCTTGGAAGGTTTAACGGTGTCATTCATTGCTTAAGTGAATGCAGGTGGTTTTGAAAAGCCGTGCAACACAGCACAACTGTTTCTTTTCCATGGGGATTTATCGACGATCCCATGCTAGGCTAGCTGTACAAGTTCCGTGGGCTCTTCAACTGAGTACAAGTCACTCGAGGGGCCAATCCACGTTGGATCACGTGATGTAAATGGCTTCCATGATGATCATACACGTCGTCAGAATTTAGCTGTCTCGTATGGACAAGCGTCAGTAGAGCGGTGGAAAGTAATTACTTGCAAATTCGGTGTCACTAGTCCGTCTTATACAATAAATACAAACCAGTACAAATAGATTAGAGTGGACTTATTCAGCTATTAGAGTTAAAAAGGGTGCGTAATAAATCGATCATCGTTGATCGGGATGCATAGTAGCCTGCCAGCATTGTGAATAAGACGCTTGAGGCAGGTATGTAGCTGGTCTTGAGCACGTCTACTGATATGAGTAAGGCTAGCAAACGAATGCTCCCGGCCACGTGATGAATAGCAAAAGCCCGACAATCTTATCAAAAGAAAGGAAGTCGGAAGCTGTTCCTTTTTTGGACCAACGGAGTCATCTTAGAATACGATGTGAAGTAAATTTAGACCGAGAAATGAAAATATCCTGTATAATCACATCCCTTGCTTCCCACTCCTGATTGATTGATTTGTTAGTCGGTTGATTGACTGACTGATTGACTGACTGACAGATTTATTGATTGGCTGATTGACCGACTGATTAGTTGACTGGTTAATCGATTAAACATGTAACAGAGGATTGAAGTGGTGAGTCAATTCTGGTACGGTTGCCAGCTGACAAATGACGTAGATGTGCAGCTGGTTGCGTACATCGTATTCCTTACTGTGGTTTACGATGCACTTCGTCAGTAATCTATTTTTCTTTGGAATTGTTTCGGGGAATATATTTTGATTTGTCCGCAGTTATATGCATATAAACTGCACGACTTCGAATTCCGCGGCTTGGTACAATGAAGCAAACCATGGAAGCCGCGAGCCAGGCGGTTTCAGATAATGGTACCCTCGTATTTCTTCAGTAACATCCAGAGGCAAAGGTTGGCTGGCCAGTTATTATAGATGACTGTTGCTCTGCATACTTTTGCGAACATCACCAGCTACGCACCCGAAAAACGCTTATTTTGGAAGAGCACTCTTTCGGGGCCTAACTGCCATGCCACCAGAAGGAAGCACGAGGGCTGTGATACTGCCAGGTTACCCGACCGAGACAGGGGAATTCGAGAGGCCGAGGTCGGGTTCGAACCACGGACCTTACGGTCAGTAATTTTACCCCTTAGCCACTGAGCTATCTGGTCAGTTATTATAGATGGCTATTGTTTTACTGTTGTTGCTACAGGCACAACGTCATTAATCCAGCGAATATCACAAGCTACGCACCCGAAAAACGCTTATTTTGGAAGAGCATGATCACGAACATGAAAATGCAAGCCAAAGATTTGGGAAAAAGTAAGAGAAAAACATAGCTGAGAAGAATAAAGTCCCGGAAGAAGACCGGTTGTCACTCCCACTCAGGTGAAACAACCTCCAAGATGCGTAGGAAGCATTGAACCGGAAACCCATGGGTAGAAATTAGCAACCGAAGAACGGATAAGCTTCTAGGCGCGGTAAGCGCTAGGACCACCAAGACTCGCACATCAGACACAGGGTGTGTGTCAGTTTTGGGAGACATTGGCCAGAAAGGACAAGACATCATTTACAGCAGACAAGAGATGCTCAAGTAAAAATAGAGCCCAAAACAGTGAAGAACCAAACCGACTTTGGCAAAAGGAAACCGCAGTCCAAAGACAGCCTTGGCAGATTGAGGAAAGCAGACACCTCGATCATAGAAGGCAATGGAGGTCTTCAAATGACCAAGCATATCTCCACTAGATGATTATGGTCTGCTTGTCTGCGGTGCTGACTCAGGCTAACCTTCATCGGGAACAGTTAGCACAGCGAACTGTTGGAGCATTTTCGTGCCGGCTCTTTTATGGACAAGAATTCGGCGATGGGCCACCAAGTCAGCTTCTGAAATGCACTACATGATACATTCCGCTCGTATGGACACCAGAAGTTTCTCCTGTTTACTATGGTCGTAACTGTTAAACAGCGCCAGCAGGATTGTGTTGTGCACTATGGAAAGTAACCAGAGTGTTTGGCTCTGTTTGGAGTTGTCGAACTTTTCGCCCAACCAGACTGCCGTCCGCGCCACCCAGTCAGCTCGCCGACTGTTATTGCTGCTACCTCCAGGCTAGTCGGCTGAACACTAAAGCTGGCGCCTCCTGAAATGCACAGTTGGTGATCACTCCCAATATGAATGAAACCGATGTACGGTGCTTCTCGGCTTTTCAGCATAGATTCCCAAATGCCGTTTAGCTGCTTGTCTTTGTAGATTGCAAGAGATTTCAGCTCCGTTCGAGCACTGTTGGCCTGTTTCTAGTAGAGTGGAATCGCTTTCCTCTCTTCTGTGTGACTAAGCCACCGAGCGGAAGCGGTCGCAATTTAGCCTCTCCATTCAAACGCATTTCAAGTCGACATACTTAAGAAATCGTCTTTGAGTTATGGTCTATTTCTTAAAAGTGCTATCTTCAGACTGAGAAACCTGCAGCACAGTGAGCGATTTAGACATTCGGTTGTCAAGTTTTTGAGCTGCACCGAGACGCAACGCGAGGTATCAGCATGAAATGAACTGACGTTTTTTTATGGCTACCGCGTTTACACAGAATGCGAATACAATGTTCAAAGTGAGACCGAGCATGAACTACCGCGGTTATTATATATCTGGAGACGATGAAGTTTGTCCGTGCAGAACGTGGTACACAGAACAGCTTTTGAAGTTGACTTCACTTATAAGGAAAATTCACTACTTCGGGTATCCGCAGCAAAGTGTCAGTCGACCGTCTTGTTACTTTCACGACGTTCATAGCTGTATGCACAAAACAGGTTCTCTCTTTGGCGGCAAAAACACAACGCTACCCAAATTTGTACAGATCCAAATTGCCCGCCTGCCCACTTAGTGCATTTGTCGTGTTCCGCACCGTGATTGCTAGTTTATCATTTGTCGACTTCATTATCGCCGTCACAATCGTTTCCCCGATGTTATTGTTATTGTCGGTCATGCAGTTCCGATGTACAATCTATGTGTATCTGTGTGTTTGTGTGTGAAGCAAACTTTGTTAGGTAAATTATTTAGAACACGCAACAGGGTTGCAGTATTAAGAGTTTTGAGTTGATTGTAGGGAGGAAAGCTACCCTGGCTTGGTATGTTGCTGACTGAGAGTGTGCGGATGCGGATGTGCGGGTGTGCGGACCGTTGGGGAGGTGGGCCAGGAGAGCTTCAGGAACATCTAACGACTCTGAACTTAGCGTGTCTGAAGGAAATTAGCCTTGACAATCCGTTTTTATTCAATTCATCAATCCACTTTTCCCCAGCGTTAATGCGTCCAGAAAAGGGGAGAAAAAGTCCAGTAATAGAGAGGGAGGGACTGAACCGATTCTGTAGAATTTCTAGTAAATTGGGTGTTTTATTCAGGTACTTCTTAAGCAGTAGTAAAAAAGATACAACGGTGTTGCGGCGATGATTGCTTTTGTGAACGAGAATCCGGCATAAATTTAAGAAGCTGCCAAGCGTTTATAGCCAAATTCTTGACTGGCTCATAACACAGGGGAAATAGCTTCATAAATAACTATCCCGTAAGACAGCAACAATACCCAGGGATGCATAATTTTGCAAGAAATATTTTACTACCAGAATTATGTCAGATTTATGCTGAGACAAACATGTTTGTGCGTGGGAAGGGGTTTGAAAAACCGGTTGTTTTGATGAACCCAGAGGAACGTGGAAGACAACAGCAGATGTACTCAGAGGACAGGATTGAAAAGGAGCCTGAAGGAAATATCCATAGACTGATAGTTAAAACGATAGATAACTGGAGAAAATAGTTAAATGGGAGGATAGATAGATAGATAGATAGATAGATAGATAGATAGATAGGTAGGTAGGTAGATAGATAGGCAGGCAGGTCTATTTACCAGATCATCCGTTATACAAACAGCTAAAGAATACCAACAAACTTGCCAAATTATAGTCTATTCAGCGAGTGGATCATTTTCTCCCTTATGCGAAATCTTGCATAACCATCAAGTGAGTCTTGTCATGACACGCCCAGAAAACAGTACAGGCCACTGAACTTCAGCCTTTATAACTGGTCACTTAAAGAGGTAGCTTTCTGTAGGTCACATGATGTAAACCGCGCAGTTGGAAAAGACTGACATTTAAGCAGACTTCCGAAAGATATTCGCTGCTGAACTTTAGTTCATCCTCTTACTGTTCGTGAGAATAAAAGGTGCAAGTAGTCTTCGTAGATTCGTTCAGCACTGGTTGGCAAACTTGTAAATTTAATACACGTCCGAAAACCAAAACACCAATGACAAGAATTGTCACCGATCAAAACCACACAAGTTTTCTAGCGATGTCTACTTTCAAGGATTCACTGGTATTGCCAACCAAAGATCTATTTGTCTCTCCATCATCGTTATCATCATCATATGAAAAAAACCGCGTGCTGGCCGGACATTGGTTATAGTTGCCACCCTTTCGTTCACCGATGATTTCGGAAGGTGGGACAGATAGCCACACTTTGAAGGTGGTAGCTGATATAATTGACGCTTAAAGACGCTTAAAGTGGATTTTACTTTGGAGAAAGCTATGCATTAAAGGCAACAGCTCGGATGAGCGAGCGCCACTGAGAGCGCGACTTGGCCATGTGCGACAGTGTCTCTAACCATTTGTGTATCCCGTCTCGGGGTCCTCAGACACGGAGACAAGAATGACAAGCTCAGGTGATTGCTTTCGTGTTTCATTGCTTCATTTTTGACCTCCCCTGGCCCGTTTCCGCCGTTCATGGGGTCGTGCGAAAAGGGTTTTTGGAGGAAGTCGGCCAACTGGCATACGCACCACGTGGCCAAGCCAGCGCAACCTCTGGAGTATGATCATTTCATCTATCGTGGCGAGTTATTTCTTCCGGAAACCATTCGTCATTACTGATCCGGTGTTACCCCCAGCACCGATGGTTAGACACTGAAGATATTTTGACGCCCTAAGCAGGCAGCGACCAAGTTTCTGACCCGTATAATAATATGGAGTGCACCACAGCATTATAAGCTGGACGTTTGACAGATAAGCTGGTGTCACGCCTACGCCACGGTGATGCAGGTTCACGAAAGCTGGTCTGGCCTTCCCAATCCGGATGGGAATATCATCTTAGGCTAGACCACCGAGACTGATACAGCTGCTCAGGTAAACAAATTTGTCTACTACCTCAATCGGTTCATCCGCAAACATGAGGCTAGGGTTCGTGCAGCACTATGAGGCGTATGTCAAACCATGAGGCATAATTATTTAGACTATTTAACTTTGTCTTCATTACAGTGGCGTCGGATCCAAGAAGAACTAGGTCATGCGCGTACTCGATATCCGCGAACGAGTGTCCTGGGATAACTTAGACCCCACAGGAATTAGCGGCCCAGAGTGAGTGTTCCAAGGTCATATCAATGAGGAATTTGAAAAGGAAAGGCGAATTACGAGTCTACGAAATCTCCCTCCCAATCTCGGTTCAATCAGTCATGTTATTAACGGGGAAAAGACGTTTTTCCGGTTTGCCAGCCCGACCCTCATGGATTAATAAGGCGATGGAAGGTTGATTCATCTCTGAACTTCTATTCTCTCTCAGAGTTTGGTAGTCCGGACGAAGAGACAAAGAGCACGATTGCCTCGACTCAGTACGTCGAGCAAATATTGATTGTAGACCTAACTCTTCTTGGTGCATTCCCATCAGAGGATTAATCTCGGATCAGTGGAGTGAGTGGAAAGCAAGAAAAATTTGTGTTTGCACTTAAGGAAACTAAATCTGAAAATGTTCGTACGAGTCCTAGTGGCGGGCATGCGCAAACGTCTGATCAATATAAAATCAGGCGCCAATATCACAGTTGTTTGTGCTTCCAACAAGCTGAGCAGGAAAAAATCAACACTACAAGCTGAATTGAGGTTGCAAATACAAATTGTGAATTATCAACTCAGAGGGTTCGGTTGGTTCAACAGTTTCGCGAATGTTTTCTTGCACAAAACGTAGCAAAGAAATTCACAACGTGAGTGATTAGGAGGCAGGTAAAATTTAGCACAGGCACTAGTTTGATTTTTTAGTGAAGAGGAAACATGCTTGTCTTACTTAGAACTCAAGGAATGCGCTCGCCAAGTGATAAGACATCGTGGTCTACATGCGACTACGCACAGTCCATGCAATTCTCATCTCGCGTTTAAGCAAGTCTATACGGCCACTTGTTTTCATCCCGATCGATAAAACTTTAATTAAAACCTCTACTGGGGTTAAGCTGTATCCTTAATTAATGCATCTAGTGCAAAGAAGAGAGACTTATAGGTAGGTGAGTCTAACTGGGGACTTGTGCATCCATCCAGTATGCTCTCATGTTCAAAATTATCGACTCCCTTGGTTGGTCGCTAGTCCTCAGTGTGTACTCCAAAATTCTGTGCACTGAACCACCGCAATAGAATTCAGTGCACAATTCGTCCCGTTTTCGCGCCTCCGAATTAAATGCCTGTCTCTAATTAGCTTTCATATTTTGGAAAACCACAAAGACTAGGCCACAGTGCTGCGCTGGATGTGAGTGAAATGTCACCCACTGACTACTCGCATACACAACCAACTCACCATAGTAGCCTGACAGGCAAGTCAACCTCATTCCCGCGAACAGTCTGTTTATCTCGCTCTTTTCTTAAATATACATCCACCAAATGTGGGGTCAGGAAATTCCCAGTCATAGTCCAGCCAAGCGAAGCTCAAAAGAGAACTTCCTGATGACCAACCGTTGTTAGTAAGGACATTGTTCGCCACATACAGAAAAATTGGTTTTGAGTACCAACAGTGTATCACCAGTATCGCTTATGGTGACCGTATCAAATCACAAGAACGTGATTTATGCGGCCAGGGCAACTGCTTTTATTAGGTTTGATTAACTAACCTTGTGAACTTCCCGGATAACTTACAGTATGACAACATATGCGATGCACGAGAATTTGCAATCCAAACATCCCGCTTTCTCTTCTTTTTACGTAGAGGAAACGTTGATTCTTTTGGAGGAAAGTGTAGAGCTGGTTTTTCAAAAGGTATCACTAGTATGAACCGGAGTAAGATGGCCTTAAATGAGTAGGATGATCCCGCTTATTACCAGGAATATTGGTAATTCACCGGTAGAAAATTGTGTTTGTCAAAATGCTAGTCTGAGTTTTCATGCCCGAACCTTCAAGACTTTATTCACATGTAAAAAAATGCTTGAATATGTCTTCAGGAACGTTTGGAATATCCAAAGTATGGGTTCATGCAATTTGTAGACAGCCAATGAATGTGATAGCATGGATATGAGGATGGATACGAAGTAGCGAAGATCTTGAGAGTGTGGACGAGGGGTCGCACACTGGATCTTGCATCTTGTTGGCATCAAATCACTAAGCTTTTTCAACGATTCTGGTTCTACTCTCTACGCATGATATATGAGACAATGGATGATATATGCCAAGCCATGAGTCAAAGGGTGTAGTTGAGAACAACTGGCCCGGTCGAAAAAGAAAACTGACTCAGTAGGCAGGAGAAATATGTCACGTGGCCGACATCTGAGCTTTGCTAGGTTTCTAAAGTTAGGGTTGACCTTGGTGTGTCAACTGTTAGATTCCCGCATCCTAGCTGCTTAACAAAACGAATTTTTTGTTCTTTCACTGTATCATGGATGATGGAGAACGGCGTTCTTTATGGCCTAATCCAGTCTTAGGATTGGACTGTTCTGGAGAGCTTGCTGTGGTGTTTAAGGTTCGGGTAGCCGAAAACCAAGCTTGGAAGCCTTAACTACTTTTCTTCTATTCTTATTGCGTACAACATGATTCCTCGTTTTTATTGCCTCTGTCCTGCGCCTACACCACCTTTCTGTTTTTAACCTGGACCAAAACCGCTCTTTACCCATGTCATCTCATGTCTTCTGTGGCTTTAGCCATCCTCTGGTCACCTTGCTTTGTAAACTTTGGGATCCCGTCTGAAAATAGCAGTTCCTAAACCGGTGTAGAGAAGCCGTCATAATTCCTTATTTGAGGTTTGTACAATTTTTATTATTTTATTGTTGTAATCATAGCATCGCAGTTGTTGATAAACCTTCATTTGAACGATATGACTTTTGGAGTTTTGCGCGTGACTCAACGTGGCCCAACTGGTTGCTGGAAATAAGCAGTTTGCATCGGGGACGGTCGTTTGCTTACTTAGTGCTCTAATGGAGAGAGAATCAGGGTACGCGTTTCATATCCAGTTTTTTTTTAGAGTAAAATGCTCCACGGCGACGCCTAGAATAGTTTTTTCTAAGAACTAAAGTGTTCTCTCAAATGTTTCAAGGTGAAGAATTACTGGTACCTGTGAGGAGTTGTATGTCAGCAGCGTGCGAAAGGGGACCAAAACCTTTCGGGATTCAGCTAGCTGTGCCACAATAATAAGGCATATACCTTTGGGAAATTTGTATGTACAAAGGTCTAAAAATGTTTCCTTGAACTGCACAAAATGATTCCAGAGAATCATTGTGAAGCAGTCGCCAATTGACTACCACTTCCAGTGGGGAATCCGACGGGTTATTCATAATCCAACCAGGTGGAAATCCAATTTGCATTATTGTAAGTCCGTTAGCAGTAATAACCAATACGCAGAGGTATTCACGGTTGTTTTCTTAAGCAGCCGAACCATAGTGCTTGTCCCTATCGCTGTGGATTCAGGCATTCTGTCTGGTTTATAGCCCAAGTTGTTTGGTGTCTTGAAATGGAACTTCCAGTAAGCACTGAAAAGCTGCATTCAGATGAACTTTAGTTCTTCTACGGAGCTTTTAGGTGGTGTGCGCTTAGTAGTACTCATGCGGGCATGGTGTTGTGTTGTCACTTTTCACGAGATGACGCGCAGCACCGGTACGTACTTCCAATCACATGTCTTGATAACGCATCCCTTGGATAGCTCTGATGGACACTCTCCGTCATGCTTAGTCCGTTTTTCTATTTTATGAGATCATCTTAAATCGACACAAGAATCCCAAGATGGGTGGAATATTTCGGTTAAATTGATACTCGTTTTACTGTACAATTTGGTTTGAGGATGCCCGGAATACATAGTGAAATAGTTACGAATGCTTTAACCTTATTCGGGCTGATTTAGTTTATCTACAGTCTTGAGCAAAAATGTACGTAAAGCATTAAGGTAATACCTTTCAGGTACGATATTACTAAACTGCGCCATTGATTATAAAACCCTCAATTGTTCACCTCTAGATTCGGTGAAAATTCTTTTCCGGTGAACCCTTCTATGAATGAACTTGACACTGCGACTGTACTTTACTTGGATGAAGAATCCTTCTTCAGCCGCCATTCTAAGTAACTAGACCTCCAAAAAAACACTTGTTTAGAACAAAGTGGTTCTAGCAACAGACAGATTCATCAAACTTTTGCGGGTAAAGAAAAGACTCTCGGATCAACCAACTGGGGTTTCGGTAAGCAGCCATTAGTCTATGTCAACGGGAAGGGCCAGACTGAGTTCAATTTTTTCTTGTTGGGAGACCTCACCATCACTGCATATCAGCGCTGTAATCGGCCACCTGCTATAAGGGCATTCATCAGAGGTTTCACTGAAATGTTGACCTTGAAGACCACCAAAATTTTGGGCAATTTTTTTGAGTTCTGCTGGTTGTGCCGTTCCATGACAAGGATGGCTAGGGTGAATTCATAGATCTCACAAATGTTGATTCACTTGCATCTACCACGC
>SJOL01005136.1:254077-268633 GCA_004794785.1 Opisthorchis felineus | reverse complement strand
GTACAACATGATTCCTCGTTTTTATTGCCTCTGTCCTGCGCCTACACCACCTTTCTGTTTTTAACCTGGACCAAAACCGCTCTTTACCCATGTCATCTCATGTCTTCTGTGGCTTTAGCCATCCTCTGGTCACCTTGCTTTGTAAACTTTGGGATCCCGTCTGAAAATAGCAGTTCCTAAACCGGTGTAGAGAAGCCGTCATAATTCCTTATTTGAGGTTTGTACAATTTTTATTATTTTATTGTTGTAATCATAGCATCGCAGTTGTTGATAAACCTTCATTTGAACGATATGACTTTTGGAGTTTTGCGCGTGACTCAACGTGGCCCAACTGGTTGCTGGAAATAAGCAGTTTGCATCGGGGACGGTCGTTTGCTTACTTAGTGCTCTAATGGAGAGAGAATCAGGGTACGCGTTTCATATCCAGTTTTTTTTTAGAGTAAAATGCTCCACGGCGACGCCTAGAATAGTTTTTTCTAAGAACTAAAGTGTTCTCTCAAATGTTTCAAGGTGAAGAATTACTGGTACCTGTGAGGAGTTGTATGTCAGCAGCGTGCGAAAGGGGACCAAAACCTTTCGGGATTCAGCTAGCTGTGCCACAATAATAAGGCATATACCTTTGGGAAATTTGTATGTACAAAGGTCTAAAAATGTTTCCTTGAACTGCACAAAATGATCCCAGAGAATCATTGTGAAGCAGTCGCCAATTGACTACCACTTCCAGTGGGGAATCCGACGGGTTAATCATAATCCAACCAGGTGGAAATCCAATTTGCATTATTGTAAGTCCGTTAGCAGTAATAACCAATACGCAGAGGTATTCACGGTTGTTTTCTTAAGCAGCCGAACCATAGTGCGTGTCCCTATCGCTGTGGATTCAGGCATTCTGTCTGGTTTATAGCCCAAGTTGTTTGGTGTCTTGAAATGGAACTCCCAGTAAGCACTGAAAAGCTGCATTCAGATGAACTTTAGTTCTTCTACGGAGCTTTTAGGTGGTGTGCGCTTAGTAGTACTCATGCGGGCATGGTGTTGTGTTGTCACTTTTCACGAGAAGACGCGCAGCACCGGTACGTACTTCCAATCACATGTCTTGATAACGCATCCCTTGGATAGCTCTGATGGACACTCTCCGTCATGCTTAGTCCGTTTTTCTATTTTATGAGATCATCTTAAATCGACACAAGAATCCCAAGATGGGTGGAATATTTCGGTTAAATTGATACTCGTTTTACTGTACAATTTGGTTTGAGGATGCCCGGAATACATAGTGAAATAGTTACGAATGCTTTAACCTTATTCGGGCTGATTTAGTTTATCTACAGTCTTGAGCAAAAATGTACGTAAAGCATTAAGGTAATACCTTTCAGGTACGATATTACTAAACTGCGCCATTGATTATAAAACCCTCAATTGTTCACCTCTAGATTCGGTGAAAATTCTTTTCCGGTGAACCCTTCTATGAATGAACTTGACACTGCGACTGTACTTTACTTGGATGAAGAATCCTTCTTCAGCCGCCATTCTAAGTAACTAGACCTCCGAAAAAACACTTGTTTAGAACAAAGTGGTTCTAGCAACAGACAGATTCATCAAACTTTTGCGGGTAAAGAAAAGACTCTCGGATCAACCAACTGGGGTTTCGGTAAGCAGCCATTAGTCTATGTCAACGGGAAGGGCCAGACTGAGTTCAATTTTTTCTTGTTGGGAGACCTCACCATCACTGCATATCAGCGCTGTAATCGGCCACCTGCTATAAGGGCATTCATCAGAGGTTTCACTGAAATGTTGACCTTGAAGACCACCAAAATTTTGGGCAATTTTTTTGAGTTCTGCTGGTTGTGCCGTTCCATGACAAGGATGGCTAGGGTGAATTCATAGATCTCACAAATGTTGATTCACTTGCATCTACCACGCTCAAAATAAGGGAGAAAAACTTCAATTGTAAAAGTGGACGAGACTTTCGCGTTCCTAGTTTGCCCAAAAGGCTTCCTTACCTACCGCACAACTGTGTATGCGATGAAAAAAAACACGAACAATGTGACTTATGGATTTGCCGGAGTGCATCCGCATCGCTCGTCACACTGAGGCCTTTTATACCGATGACGTCAACAGCGTTGATTCTGATGCCCAAAGTGATGCTCATGTCGGTTTTTATACCTGCTATTCCCAGGGCTACCTTTTAGTGTGGAATGCTTTCCAGAAGACTGGTGTTTCAAACTGTGCAATTATCCTGCGCGTTTTACGCGTGCTTCTAATAATGGCAAGCTTGAGAAGTGAACAGTGGATTCCGTCAGCACTCAGTCATTTTTGTGAGAAAGCTAAAAGAAAGCTCATAAGAAGCTACGTATAGTTCCCGTGCATTATGGTCATGTCAAACAATACAAGCGATGTCAACTCAATCCGGTTTTGGGTCCTTTTGTGTGTTTGTAAAATCGTGTCGTCTGTGTGGGCATGGTGGATACTCCTGTAGGCATCTATTTGGAAGACATAATTTGCTGCTAAAATAAGAGCTTTGGAATTTTCCTCCGACTTGATTTGCCGTCCACTTGGTTTTTTTTACCGCAAAATCTTGAAAGCACACACATCATTCAGTTGTTCTTCCAGCAGGTGATGGTCGAGCACACTCAAGCCTGTCCCCGCTTCTCCGAGAATAACCCTCATCCTATTCTATGACTACAGAATACTCAAGTCTGAACATCATTCATCTTCCAGAAAACTGTTCCTCTTGCTGTAATCTCTGGAACAAGGTGCCATCTGGGCTTTAATAAGGCATTTTGGGGAGTGTTTTTGTTGTTAGTCGGGTGTGAATAGGATGCGATGAGTTCAGCTACAAACTTCAACACATTTCTGATGGCCAGATTCAAATTAAACACACAGAAGAACGCTCTAATCCAGCTGAATTCCAGCCGCTGGAAGTTGGTTACGAACATCGACAAACATTCTCATTTGCACACAGATTTGATTTTGACAGGAGATTCACCTGAATCCAACTGAATAGTGTGTTAGGTCGAGACAACAACCTATTGCGATATCTCGAATATTGCACCAAATGAATCACGAGGTGGCCTCGTGCAGCACATTCAGTTGAAGCGGACCATCATAAACGAGAGATTCATCCGGATTCGGCCGTAAAAAAAACATATTTGTGTGAAAATGAGAGCACTTATCAAAATCCGTACAATTTGGGTTCAAGGTGAACGTACGCTTGAGAAAGAGTAGGGTATTGCGCTTACCTGATGAGCCTCAAAAAGGGCGAAACGGCTCGTTGGCTGTCGGAAAGATTTCAGAAACATTAGCAGTAGTGTGGCTACGGATGCTTCGATATCGGTGAGCATCGTCATCAAGTCGAAGCAAAGAATGCGGAATATGATGATGATGATGATGATGATGATGATGATGATGATGATGATGATGATGAGGTAGCTTTGATCAATGATACTAGATCTCATCTCCTAGCTTAGACCTGGGAAGACACGCTGCTCATAAACAAGAAGTGTTCAAAAACACGAGAAATCCCGGATAAAGCTAGCGAGAAGGAAAAACAAGAGACTGTATTCCGGGACAGGGCTCTCAAGCTGTTGAAGTGGTCTTTTCTACCCTTAGTATAATATCTGAAGAGCCATCTAAATGACTCATTTATATCATCATTATCGTGATGACTGAAGGGCACCGGGACTTTTGAAGTTGAGCAGAACTCACTACAGAGACATCGAAAAAGACGGAGAGCAGGTGTCTGTCATCTGGATGACATTTACAACCTGTATAGCTCTTCAGGGTGCCAACACACACTACAGCATTGGAGAATTCACTTTGCGTTTTTCTCACTCAGAGCTTCTACCTCAAAGCAACCCGCATCAGAAAACGCTAACACTGACCTTTGGTTGACTTAGTAATCAGCTGACGATTTTCTATGATCCATCAAAGGTGTAGAGCACTTCGATACTGGTCATGGACACGTGGCCACCCGGTTGAACTGGCACACCTACAAAAGAAGAGCGTACTGCTTCTTCTGTTTAGGTCGTTCGGGTTACATTTTCACCGCTTCATAGTTCGCCAATTCTACACACTGCCCAAAGTTTCTGCTTACAGATGCGGCTGCGACCTTGCGCGTCTACTGATCTGACACTCAAGCAAGCAGGCCAGATTCGGTGGAATAGCATAATCTTGAAGGTGAGAGCATCAATCTGTTTAGAGCCGTATTGGTTTGCAACCAGTGTGGTGCTTGTTATTGAAAGAAATGTTGGTAGCTCAGGTGTGGTTGATGATCGTTGGCTTGTTTGCTGAGCCGGGCAATTTGACTTCAAACGTTTCATCTTAAACGAGAGATTTAGTTGGCTTTTAGATGAGTCTCCCGTCAAAACCAAACTGGTATGCAAATGAACATAGTTCGCTGATTTCATGCAATTTGAGTTCAAGTATAATATGAGGTTGATGGAAACTTAAGGACTGCGCCTACCGGATGAGCCCCAGAAGGGCGAAACCGGTCGTGGGCTGTCGAAGTATTTTCAGGAACCTTATGAGTAGTGTGTCACGTCTATACAATGTATTGTGATATCTCGAATATCGTACCAACTGAAACATGAGGCGGCCTGGTGCAGCACATTCAGTTGCTTAGAAACATCATAAACGAGAGATTCAACTGTGTTGCATCTAAATCTCCCGCCGAAACCAAACTGATATGCAAATGAGTGTATTTCGCCAGTTACAGTAGGCTTGTTGTACAGACTATTAGCTGAGGGGTAGACTAAGGGTTCAACTGGTGGTACGCCGAAGCGTCTGCGTGACCAGTGGGAGGGTCGGTGTCAAATGGTACGTGAGACAAGACCAAGGCAAGCTAAGCGATTGGTCAAAGCGCCTCTAGGCAAACCACTGGACAACTTAATACGAGAGTAAGAGGGCACGTCCGCTCTTGGGTTACCAGCGCGTTCTCCAGGTCAGTCATAACTACCGTCGTCCCACACTTGGCCACGTTGTCAACCCTTTCGAAGCGTTCTGAGTCGTCTGCCGGGTACCGTACAGGCTGCCGAAGCTGCTACAATACGAGCGCACAATCCAGCCCTGCCACGAGAAGCGCATTGTGTGAGGGCCTAGCCTACTCTGCTTCCGTCAGTCGTACTGCCTGACACACACACACACACACACACACACACACACACACACACTAGTCACGCAGACACTGTGGCGAACAGTCTACGGTCAGGTAATTAGATGAGTCATGACTCAATTTGTAACCTTACCGCCTACTTTAACCATGAAACCAGCAAACCTGAGGACGATATCCCGAAAAAAAATTCGTTCGTCGCTCGCCTTTTTTAAGGAACTACGCCTGACTTCAAACTAGGCAGCTGTGTGTCAAGTTATCTACCAACGCGAACACTGAGTAGCAGAATAGCGGCAGAAAATATTCGGTCAACGTCAGACGTGAGTTTTCATCCGGAAACTGGGGCTGTCAAACTTACGCTAACGTCAATACAAAATTTGTACATTTTGAAATTGTGCTCAATGCGTTTCTTAAATGGGAACTTTGAGATTTTGCGTTCTGTTTGCATAAGTAATTTCGACCACTACAGACGACGCAAATGACAGCAGTACGTAGTCCACGTAAACCATTATTCCGCTGACGTCAAAGATGGATTTGTCGAGACGTTTGATGCATTCGTAAGACATGCACAATCGTCTTAAAACTGAAGCAGAAATTTTCCCTGAAAAAAAGTGGATCTCCTGTCGCACTTCAGAAAGTTCTCGGTCCATAACAGCTGAACACAAGCAGGGTTTCCTTTGAATAGGTGGTACAAAGCTGTGGAGAAGCCAGTGAGTAAAAACCAAGACCGTTGGCTGCTTGAATATGATTTTAAAATGCGCCTTGTTGGAATGAAAACAGCGCCAGCGATAAGCTACATCAGATAGCTAGAGAAGTGCGAAAGATATTCAATTGCAGAAGCTAAAGGTTCCTGAAAGGGTTACAGACCTGTAAATCCCGGGATAAACTCTTGAATGATTTTAGTGTACTGTTCTGTAGAATACCGATACATAAGTGAACTCTACACAAACTAGTACAACTGCCGGTGTATACTTTACGGTGTAGTGACGTGAAAACCTCTGTGCGTCTGTATGGTGGCACTATGATGGGCATGAGTATGCATTTCGTGAAACGCAAGTGACATCAAAAGTCTTCCAAAAAGTTTATTTTCAAGCTGCAACATTCAAATCTTTAACACATGTAGCAGCTGTCCATTGGAGCGAATTTGAGTTTAGCACTCGGAGAGCTCCCAGGACACCGTATTGTCTCTTGGGAGAGCGTGGCAGCTAATCAAGACCACTTCATTGCTTTTTTTAGCGGCGAATATTCCTGATCTGAGTTACGCATGCTCCTGATGAAGCTCCAAGAAAACAGCTGCATTGTTATTGATTGCGGGTAAATATTTGATGAGTAATGTTCCCAGTATGCGCAATACAACTTTTTATTGGACTCTACAGAAGGATGACTCAAATCCCCGATGTTGATCGTGTACAGAGAAACCAAAATAACAAGGAGAATGCTGAAGTGAACGACGAAAATAGTGGAACAACGTCTGACTAATCGAAGATTTTGGTGAACCAAACGAAGGCAACAACTACTAAAAATAGAAGGCGTTGGGACAACCAGTTGACTTAAAGGAACGCAGACCACAACGAAACAAGAATCGAAAATTGACCAATAAACTTACAAAAATCCTCTCTCCCAACTGTTCAGTCATGTTAAGGGATAACAGGCAATCTTCAAATGCTATTTAAGCGCACGCAGACAAAGAGGAGGTAATCACCCAATTGCGGGCTGATGAAGTCAATTGCCAAGCTCGGCGAGAAGACTTACAGGCACCTGATCAACAACCAATAATTCGTGATATGGTTTTATGGGTACCATACTGCGGAAGACAGACTTCTACGGCATATATATATATATATAACTGCGTAGCGTAAGTTTCTGAGGTGGAACGTACCGCTTATATGGGAGAGGCCGCACAGTTGACATCTGAGAGTCAGCCGCGTTCAGAGGAATCTCCTTGAACTCAACAAAACTTTGCTGAATTTTTCTTGAATCAGTTGAGGAATCTCCTTGAACTCCGTTAGAAGAATGTAATATTCAATGACTATGGAAATTTAAACCTTAACGTTCCAGATGGCTGCTTATGGAAAAGTATGAAAACCTTAATGAATTGACCAGGGGTACATTGAAAAATACATTGTTGTTCGGTCGATGGTTGCAGTGCAACTAACTGTATCAGACGAAGTACTGACAGTCAGGATCTTCTATCAGGATCTTCAACAATCTTGTCAATTGTTCCTTTGAAAAATAACTGAACAAGTGACACGTCGAAATGACTCCATTCTTTCTAGTTATTCAACGCTATCAATGTTTCATTTACGGATCTTACGTTTTTAGGCTTCCCTGCACGGGGATACCGCCGCCGGTTGATGCAAAATCTCCTGGGACATAACGGCCGGCCAATACACACAGAAAAACGGCGTATATCCTTAAACGGCCTCATTTTTCGGCGCGTTTCGACTGGCCACAAAAGAATTTCGTTTCCTTTCAAAGAGGAACACTTTCTCGAAGGTACTTTGATAACCTCATTGTAATTGTTGCTTGAAAGATACAAGTTGCATATTTGAAAGTCCCCAGTCTAAGACCCAGTGAGGCTCCACTCTCTAGGGGAGTAACACGCTCGGCTTTCATAATGACTTACAGTAATTCGAGTATTCTTAAAGCGGAGAATATGTACTGGTCTTGCTTGTTTCCTGCAAACTGGCTAGAATGAACTTACTAGGACAGTCGAAGGCCCACTCAAACAAGAACGATGTGAATAAAATTCACCAAAATTGCCAACAAACGAGCACTGACGATTGCCAGTTAGCACTTGGTGGATGGATAGTTTTTCTAAGAACGTCCATTTCGGCCCTGTAATTATCGTTAGTACAACTTTTATCCCAAGGAACGGTAAATAATAGGTTGTCTTCGAGCATTACGAAAATGTCAGCAACACTTCTGAGGACACATTTTCAACAAATTTCAGCGTACCTGTCAGACTAAGAAGAACTGACTGAAATTCACATGAGTAAAAATAATGAGAATTGAAACTGAGCATCTGGTGAACAGACGCTATTACACTGACCTGATTTGTTCCAACCAAGACTATTTAATCACTGGCATTTATAGAGTGATGGTTTAACACTCTTGGAGGTGTGTGCAAAGGTCTGAGAAGATCCCCAAATTTGAAGACGCCGATTACTTCAAAACCCCTTAACTATCCGATTCATCCAATGTTCGAATCACCTGGCATTCTACATCATTTTTTGTCTCCCAGTAACGACCATCAAGTCTGTCCTCTTACTGATGCCAGATGTCCGGTGAAGGCGTGTGTCTAGGCTGAAACATGACGTGTGTATGCATACACCAACCCTATTATTTAACAATGCTTCCACTGCTGTCGTTCCAGGGCTGTACACTTCCAGGCGTGTGGGTCCCAAACACGAATTCATTCGCAGCCAACATCTAGTGATAGAAACACTACTCATCAGATTGCTGAAGGCACTTCGACAGCCCACGATCAATTTAGCCTTTCTTGGGACTCATCAGGGAAGTGTAGCCCCTTGAGTTTCAGTCAACCTTATATTCAACCAAAAGTGGACGCAGTTGGCGAAATACCCTCATTTGAAAACTAGCTTGGTTTCAACAGGAGAGTCAACTGAATCCAGCTAAATCTCTTGTGTATGGTCGTCCGTTTCAACTGCACAAGTTTGCCTCGTGTTTCAGTTGGTGGCATATTTCAGACATCGCAGTTAATTGTCTAGACGAAACACACTGTTTAATCTTCTTTTGCTGTATCTGCGTATCACTGCGTCACGTGCCTACCGCGGTTGAGGTCAAGGCCGTTCCCGTTTCTCTCTATCCGCAATACATTCCACTGTATCTTGTTATGGAATGAATGTCGGACAATAATGTGTCTGAGTACATCCGTGTCCAAATTTTGCTGATGAAGGACAAATTTATAGCTATCAAACGTTATGTCGACCGTGAACAGCCTATAGAACGATGAAATACTTTAAGCGTAATCACAAGCCCCAGTTGCAATGGTCCTTGATTCCGCGCGATTTTTAACTGTGTCGGATCCTGGCAACTCCCATATCCTCCGGTTTCTCGAACAACTTGAGTTTGGCTGATAAAACTAGGGAGTTCGTGGCAGCAAGTACGCTCCCGGACCAAATGTGCTAGTCATCCACGGGGGTCGCCTTCATCTGTGCATATCAATTTTATTGAAATTTTCTCTGGACCTGAGCAAAAAAGGAGTGCTAACTGGCGGCCAAAATCCTGTGACTGAGCAGTGTGTTCACTGCAACGAACCGAATATCCATCTAGCAGATGTCCATCTTGTCCGACTCCACTTCTAGTAGACAAATAAGAAGAAATATTGCTGACCGGTTGTTCTGCTTCGCATCAGTGAGTGGAAGTGATCTGTCAGCACAGAGTGAGAGGATTTTACGTTGCGCTTTAAAAGGAAACGGCGGATACTACTGATGAGACATGCGAGTAGTATGTGGTTTTCTCATAACTCCGCCTCGCGTCTAACGGAAGGTGCATCCCATGGGGTTTATTACGGAACCTGTGGAACTGCGTTGCAGCGTTCGTTTATAATTGCGTGACAGTCAATGAATATCCACGAAAGTTAAAGAAGACGCGTGAGGATGTTCAGTTTTTAAAAATAAGGTGCATATGAGATATTTACTTTCCTATCTAATAGTATGTAACCGTTTAGTTGGTGTACGGTTGTGAACGACATCGTGGTTTGCCTCTTTGCACTCGTGGCGCAAGTGACATTAGTGACTGTGACTTTCGCAAGGTCGTCCGGAGTGACGCTTGTTGCAATGCGAGTGCTGACTGACTGGACCGTCTTGTTTGTGGTAGGAGTTCGTCTATTGCAGCCAAGTTGCAATCATTAGTAGTATCCATAAGTTCAATTGAGATTTCATATTGTCACTGAAAATCTGGGAAGCAATGTACAGGCGTTTCATCCTCATTGGGAATCATCAGCGGTGCGCATCTCAGGGAACTTCAGAGGGGTTTCAAACCTGCGACGTTCCTTAACCGTTTCGCCGCGAGTCGCTGACCAGCAGTGTGGTTAGCTCTCACACTCCATAAATTCTTGCTACTCCGTTGATATCCCAAATGAAAACTAAAAACACTTAGCATTAGTTTTTCTCCTACTGCTTTCTTTTACATGCTGTCATGTAGAATCCAAAACTAGATCCTCAAGTTCCATTCTCCGTGAGGAGTTACAGTTTCACCCTTCTTTTGTTACATAACAGTATAGGGCTAAAAAAATGGGAACAAACTCGGAACACGAATTTCTCAATCTTTCAACCGCTTTATTCCATCAAATTCAGTCGAAGTGTGGGATACTCCATAGTTTTCTTGTCTCGCACCACCTTCCTCTAAGTTCGTCTGTCATTGAAAACTCAACTTGTTCCAAATATAAGCACGACTCCCTTGAGAACATCTGCTCATTGTTCCCATGAGGCACTCTATCATTCCCGTCTTTTCGGGACACCTAAACCTACGGTTGTGAGCAACGATCTTTCATTTTTCGAACAAGCTTAATTGCACTGTCATGAACAAAATTTACTTAGAAAGATGGCAATATTCCAAGAACCACATTTAGGCAAAATCAGTCAGTCGAATGAAGAATATACAAACTTTTGTAAGGTCAAAGGTCACAAAATTATAGACATTACTGTCATCTGAATAGCACTTTTGGGCATTGAATTATTGAGATTGAAGTAAAACCAGATCAACTTCAACGCGCTATAATCTCCAACATGTTTCATACATGTCGAAGGTATTCCAGCCAGAACGTATACTGGGTAGACTCGGTTTATAAATCTCTCGCGTCGAATTTTCCCCCTAAAGAAAATGAAGTCGGCAGTCGTTCACTCGGTCACGGTCCATATTATGTGTTTTATTAACTGAGCAGTTCAGAAAATTCCATTAATTAACTTAGACTGTCCAAAAAAGGTCAGGAAATGGGAAAAATCAGTATCATACTTTCCTCACCAAACCGTGCTTAGACGAAATCAATAAACTTTCCGCCTTCCCAGACAGTAGTTGTGTGCCACAGGCCACACGGCATAAAAACTGCATTTTGACGCTAGGCAAAAATTTGATCATTTCATTAGTAGCTGTCCGTCCAGGTACCAGTGAACAGGATAGCCACCAGAGGGAGGAAGTCATGTGAGCCTGTGAATAAAAGTCAAGCAATAGTATACAGTCATATGTGTGAAGTCATCAGCATCGAAAACCCATAGAGGGATGGTAGATCCCGAATTTCTGGCTACCAGTCGACGAGGATCGACCGATGAGAGCTGTGGTTGATTCTCATCACCAAGACTGGGTCACAAAGCTCACACCACGTGACCTAGTACTAACTTGATCCACGAGTGATGACTACTCGGAGGACAGTTCCATGGTACTTTCCGTTTTTTTCGCTACTCCACTCTGCTTGCAAAGTATCAGTCATTTTCCAACAAAGGGATGAACCCGCACCAATGGCATCAGCTTTCGTTCTGAGAAGCCGTCATTCAAAGAGCCAGTCGGCACCGGATCACCTGACGTGAACTGTGTAATCAAAGCATGTGTCGGTTTTTTGGGCGAGTGAATCACAGTGCTGAACAGCCTTTGGTGCCCGAATGATGCAACGTTCATCCACTAACCGCAAGTCCAAAAGTTCAAACCTACTAGAAGTTAGCGAGATGTACACTTCCCATCAAGGATGAAACCATGTACAGCTTTCCGAAACAGACTAACTTTAATTGTAGGATGCCACTGAAATCAAAACAAAGTAAAAAAATTTTATCCATAGAACAAGCACAATTGACAAGATTCGATCACCTAGGTGGCAAGTATTCAGTCGCTGCTTCAGGGGATTGAAAACCCATACAGTATGCTTGACTGCCAGACATCTGATGACAGAACTGGAAATATTGTATAGACATAATATACTACTCAGAAGATTGCTGGAAATTTTCCGACAGCCCACGACAGGTTTTGCCCTTCTTGAGGTTCATCAGGTAGGCGCAGTCCCCGAGTTTCCGTCAACCTTTCGTTCTATTTGGACCCAAATTGAAAATATTGTGTTCACGTGGGCAAAATGTGATGCTTGTGGAAAAAGGATTTTCTCCTTCCCATCATTACCAATTTCAAGTAAATGTATGATAATAAACGGTTGTATGATTCACCCTGATTCGGAAACTCGATTCCATCAAAGCACCTAATTGGCTAAAACAATTTTCCAGATCAGCGATCTCGGTGTGCCTGAAATCTCTGGCTGATTGCACTTTAGCCATTTGAAAGTTGTTTTTGTTCCGTAGGAAATGCAAACTACCTTCTATTCAAATCATTAAGAACGCATGAACAAACATGGTGTGCGAACGGGCGAACGGCACTCGATCAGTCACAACTAATTATCTTTCAGTGTTTGTCTGTTCCACACCTGTCGATTCACACAGCATCAATTAGCGTGCCACCATGCTCGGTTTGATCAGAGTTGTGCAAACCAACCGGATGAGACCATTTGTTGTACATCAAGCGGAACCAAACGAGTGTTGTTCATTGTCTAGTCAAATGGTTGCCCATCAAATCGTAAGATGCGATTTTACAAATAGGATTGAACAACAATGGGCGGTGAAGCGGAAACAGTGAAAATGATCTCGATTAAACTTCTCGTCCATGATATTTTCGAAAAAGATAGCTTCGTGGAAAGCTTGTCTCATGCGCCCAAATTCAGAAATATCAACGTAGTATTCCTCGAGTTGCTAATATCTGGGAGGCCAATAAGGAATCTTCAGCATAACACTTTCTGTGTCATAACACGTGGACGGTCGCAAAATTTCTGTCAAACTTATACCCGGGAATCAAATCGAGCACCAGTGGAGTTGAACAGGTATTTGGTAACTCAGCTGATCTCAACGTGAGACCCGATAACCTGAAGAGAGTTTTTGCCAATATTCGAACTATTTGGTCTTTCTTCCCTGGCACACTACTATGTGTTTGGACTTTTCCAAATGGTCGCATGTTGACAGCATACTAATTTAGAGGAAAGTAACGGCATCTATCATTGTCCATTTTGGTTTCGGTATACAAAAACAGTCTAAAAATTGAAAATGATGATTCGCTTCCGAAGAGTCTTCGTTGCCATCGCACCAAGAAAAATGATTTGATTACCGGTTTCCTAAGAATGTGAACAAGGCTCTCGTGTGTCAAGCCTCAAACTCTTTGATTGCTCAATTTTCCTTGCCTGGTCCTAAACGGGTCAGATCTTTCAGGTTTCATGAAATGTTCCCACTACAGGGGGCGTCGGATAGGAAAATATATTCGAAAGTGACCTAGAACTTTTCTAGTGGTTCACGAATTATTGCTTGAGATCAAAGTACTGACATTCGATTGAACGATTTTGGGAGAAGTTTTGCAACATCCAGTTTACGGCAGTTTGTTTTTTCTAAGAAAAGTATTCTTCCGACAGTGTGAAATTCATCTTTTGACTCGGAAAGCTACGCAGTACTCAAACTCCCATCTTGATGCCGGACCTACTTTTTCGATCGGCTATATCATACTCACATAAACAAGCCGCCTCTTGCTCGTTTGATGCAGTGTCTTTGCGTTTTGTTTGTTTATCAGTGATATTGCTCAGGACGTTTTACACGCAATCTGTGAAAGAAATTTTTGTCTGTGGAGGAATAACTGACAGAGCGAGACACTCTGAGCGGCCGATTCGACATGATCACTGTCTAGGATCGTCATTCCGCGTACTGAGAGCACATTCAACTTGGACATCGAGTTCGAGAGTGTTCACTTGTAAATGTTTTTTTAAATAAAAAGCGCCTCTTCAACAAAGTTGTCCTTGTCATTTCACATCCCCGTATTTAGAGTGTGCAACAAAAGGGACTGGTGGAATACTGTTGTTCCGCAGCTCGTTTTAAAGCTCTACGACTGCCTTGGCCACATTAAACCAAGTGCACTCGATCTGACCACAAGGAAATTTAAGTGACACTTTCCTAACGAAAACTTGTTCGTTGCAATGTGTTGCGCTTGTATGAAGGTCACTCGGTGAACGGTTTTTTTTTTAAATGTGGACTGGCATAAATATCTCTGATGAAGTCGGCTGTCCCGAAGAATAACATGCGAAGGATCGATTTCGGAAAGAGCTGGTAAGAGTTTCATGTTTCACTTCCATAAAGTAATCTTGACGGCTAAATGATTTGAAAAGGCACCAGAATTGTAGCAACCATGAACGGATCTGCTGAGATTTTTTGAAAATGTAGCACTTTACAATTAAGTGTTCCTCAATAACAACAAGAATTTGAAGACCGATGTCCCCCCTTTTTTCTTGCAGTTTCTGGAAAAACTTCGACATTCCACGACCTGTTTTGACCTTCATAGAGCTCACCAGCTAGATGCAGTCCCGAGTTTCCGTCAACCTTATGTTTTGTGAACTATAGTCATTGCATACCAATACGGCTTTGACG
>SJOL01005136.1:238926-249362 GCA_004794785.1 Opisthorchis felineus | reverse complement strand
CAAACAAATCGTGAAAATGTTGTTAAAAAAGTAGAAGCGAACAATCAGAACACCTCAAGGTAATCACGCGAACCAAGGATGGCACTGAAGAAACCGATCACAGGACAAGAGGACTGCCGGGTACGCCCAATCACAGGGGAACCGATGAAAATACTGATGTAATGACTCTCAGTCAACCATGGTCGATTCACTCTCTCCAACACGCTTTAATATGATATGCTATCGAAAAGCGGAAAGGTTTTAGTATATCAACTGTGGAGCTTGGTAAATAGATCAGTAACAGAGACCGGACCAGAGGCACCAACATACTTCCAAATCGCGAAAAAAGGTACCACATGTTGCCTTCTTGAACTTGTGGATGGGCAAAGCATACCGAACCCAAACTAGAGTAAAACTGCGTCGCTCATTCCCAGCAATAATATTTGACTGGTTCAAACTCTTGGCTCTAAGAAAGCCGCATTCGTGATGACGAGCAAAAACATGCAATTTGATTCAGTTCTTTGTCTTTCTCAACTGCTTCATTGAACTTTAACCAAACCACGTCGGCCGAATTCAGCTTGGTGCGGCTCTTTGAAATTTCAGTATGTCTTTTTTCAACGGGTTAACTACTAGGCACTCCCCGTCTTTGCCCGCTGGATGAAACTGATTACATGTTGAAAATCTGAGTAATACATTTCAACCAAAGTGTGAAATTCTCTTGTTCCGAGCAGTATTCTCCGAATGAACTTGTTAGAACATTTCACGGGCTGAAGGCAGTGGTTCTATTAAGGTGTCTGGAACGAACATTTTCAACACAATCCCGAAATTCGCAGTGTATACTCGTGGTATTACACCCCCAAAACCACTTGAGTGCGTTGCTTACTTACGTACTGAACGGGAAAACCCTACGACGATGGACTGACGGACTGAAAATAGGATAATTAACACCATGGGTTTAAGCTGGCCTGTGTGTGTGTGTATGCGTATGTTTATCAGTCAAACCTGCTTCAGCTCATTTGAAATTACATCATATATATAGACGTAATACACTACTCATAGGGTTGCTTAAGAGCATCATAAATGAGAGATTCAGCTGGGTTACAGATGAGCCTCTCGCAAAACCAAATTTGTTTGCAAATGAGTGCACTTCGCTAATTTCGTGAAATTTTGGTTCAAGTAGAACACAAGGTTGACGAAAACTCGGGGACTGCGCCCACCTGATGAGCCCCAAGAAGGGCTAAACCGGTCGTGGGCTGTCGAAGAATTTTCAGCAACCTTATGAGTAGTGTATTGCGATTATACATGTATCGCAATATCTCGAATATCGTACCAACTGAAACATGAGGCGGCCTAATGCAACACATTCAGTTGCTTAAAGTCATCATAAACAAGAGATCCAGCTGGGTTCCGGGTGAGTCTCTCGCAAAACCAAATTTGTTTGCAAATGAGTGTAATTCGCTGACATCGCTGAATTGCTTCAATACTCTGTTTGGAGAAGATTCCAACTTCACATCGCTCTACGCAGTTCTCTTCGTTGCCCATTCCGAAATCGAAAAAAAAACAATTTGGCAACACTGTCCACATAGCTGCGTGACCATACATCCAGACTTGATGAGAACAGACGTTGCATTAATCAACCTTCCCGAGTTCCGGATTAATTCGTCCATCTGGAATTCCAGAAAATTATTCCTCGGTAAATCAACCTGAGAAAGTAGACAAAAATGACGGGACGAACGGAACGATGTGGACTAGGTTTTGCATCCAAACATTCTGTGTGGAGACCAAGGTGGGATTGAAATAGTTGTCGGGAATTATTTTGTGGATATGAGACAACAGTTTTTTGAGGCAACTGAGGTTGTCACTTATTGGAAAACTATAAAGAAATGTGGAGTTGAACGAGAGCAATTAGTTTGTTAAAAAATTGCACAAAACCGAGGGGAAGAAATGGCAAAAAGATTATTACAGTAGTACAGTTTAACCAATATATGAAACTTTAAATTTCGTATCTTATTGGCGGGAATATGTATAGGGGTATCTTGTAATAGGGGCAATAGTTCGGATGTATGTCCGCCAGCATATGCGCGACTAGGCCAGTTTGGTAACCGTCAACGTGTCTCGCTTCGGGATCATCACCCAGAGAGGCCGCAATTGTCAGCTGCGCTCAGGTTGTTCGTAGTGCCTTCCACATTCATGGCAAAGTCAGGGCTTGACTTCCCCTGGCTCATTGTCATACCCCGCAAGGTTGTGCACATGACCAAGCCAGTGCAACCAATCGTTTCATTTGCCGCGTGCAGCTTGTTTCCTCCGTTATCCATTCGGCATAACTCGATGTACACACCAGATTCGAGCAATGTATCGGAAACACCACTGGTTAAAAAGTACGATTTCCAACTATCCAATGAATTTTTTCAATTCGGTTCCGACACAAACTAACGCCCCTGGCTGCGTCCATACACTTCGATTAACTTAACCTAACTTCAACTTCACTTAACCGCTAATAAAAAATTGCCAGTGGCCTACGAAGGGAACCAAACACAGGGCACCAAATCTCCACCTGAGTGAAAGGCTTAGGTATAACAACAATATGAAGTCTACGGGACAAATTTTCTTACCGGTCACTTGCTCCATTAAGAATATATTGGGCTACTCACAAGGTTGCTGAAAACTCAGCAACCTTGTGAGTAGTTTCCTTCATGAAAATATACTGCGATATCTTGAATATCGTACCAACTGAAACATGAGGCGGCCTGTGTGCAGCACATTCAGTTGAAGAACATCATAAACGAGAGACTCACTTGAGTCTCCCGTGAAAACCAAATTGATTTGCAAATGAGTGTATTTGTCGAAATCAGTCCAATTTGGGTTCAAGTAGAACATAAGGTTGACGGAAACTCGGGGACTGCGCCTACCTGATGAGCCCCAAGAAGGGCGAAACCGGTCGTGGGCTGTCGAAGAGTTTTCAGCAACCTTGTGAGTAGTTTCCTTCATGAAAATATACTGCGATATCTCGAATATCGTACCAACTGAAACATGAGGCGGCCTGTGTGCAGCACATTCAGTTGAAGAACATCATAAACGAGAGACTCACTTGAGTCTCCCGTGAAAACCAAATTGATTTGCAAATGAGTGTATTTGTCGAAATCAGTCCAATTTGGGTTCAAGTAGAACATAAGGTTGACGGAAACTCGGGGACTGCGCCTACCTGATGAGCCCCAAGAAGGGCGAAACCGGTCGTGGGCTGTCGAAGAGTTTTCAGCAACCTTGTGAGTAGTTTCCTTCATGAAAATATACTGCGATATCTCGAATATCGTACCAACTGAAACATGAGGCGGCCTGTGTGCAGCACATTCAGTTGAAGAACATCATAAACGAGAGACTCACTTGAGTCTCCCGTGAAAACCAAATTGATTTGCAAATGAGTGTATTTGTCGAAATCAGTCCAATTTGGGTTCAAGTAGAACATAAGGTTGACGGAAACTCGGGGACTGCGCCTACCTGATGAGCCCCAAGAAGGGCGAAACCGGTCGTGGGCTGTCGAAGAATTTTCAGCAACCTTATGAGTAGTGTATTGCGATTATACATGTATCGCAATATCTCGAATATCGTACCAACTGAAACATGAGGCGGCCTGGTGCAACACATTCAATTGCTTAAAATCATCATAAACGAGAGATCCAGCTGGGTTCCGGGTGAGTCTCTCGCAAAACCAAATTTGTTTGCAAATGAGTGTATTTCGCTGACATCGCTGAATCGCTTCAATACTCTGTTTGAAGAAGATTCCAACTTCACATCGCTCTACGCAGTTCTCTTCGTTGTCCATTCCGAAATCGAAAAAAAATTTGGCAACACTGTCCACATAGCTGCGTGACCATACATCCAGACTTGATGAGAACGGACGTTGCATTAATCAACCTTCCCGAGTTCCGGATTAATTCGTCCATCTGGAATTCCAGAAAATTATTCCTCGGTAAATCAACTTGAGAAAGTAGACAAAAATGACGGGACGAACGGAACGATGTGGACTAGGTTTTGCATCCAAACATTCTGTGCGGAGACCAAGGTGGGATTGAAATAGTTGTCGGGAATTATTTTGTGGATATGAGACAACAGTTTTTTGAGGCAACTGAGGTTGTCACTTATTGGAAAATTATAAAGAAATGTGGAGTTGAACGAGAGTGATTATTTGGTTAAAAAATTGCACAAAACCGAGGGGAAGAAATGGCAAAAAGATTATTACAGTAGTACAGTTTAACCAATATATGAAACTTTAAAGTTCGTATCTTATTGGCGGGAATATGTATAGGTGTATCTTTTAATAGGGGCAATAGTTCGGATGTATGTCCGCCAGCATATGCGCGACTAGGCCAGTTTGGTAACCGTCAACGTGTCTCGCTTCGGGATCATCACCCAGAGAGGCCGCAATTGTCAGCTGCGCTCAGGTTGTTCGTAATGCCTTCCACATTCATGGCAAAGTCAGGGCTTGACTTCCCCTGGCTCATTGTCATACCCCGCAAGGTTGTGCACATGACCAAGCCAGTGCAACCAATCGTTTCATTTGTCGCGTGCAGCTTGTTTCCTCCGTTATCCATTCGGCATAACTCGATGTACTCACCAGATTCGAGCAATGTATCGGAAACACCACTGGTTAAAAAGTACGATTTCCAACTATCCAATGAATTTTTTCAATTCGGTTCCGACACAAACTAACGCCCCTGGCTGCGTCCATACACTTCGATTAACTTAACCTAACTTCAACTTCACTTAACCGCTAATAAAAAATTGCCAGTGGCCTACAAAAGGAACCAAACACAGGGCACCAAATCTCCACCTGAGTGAAAGGCTTAGGTACAACAACATTATGAAGTCTACGGGACAAATTTTCTTACCGGTCACTTGCTCCATTAAGAATATATTGGGCTGTTTCAAAAGGTTCGGCGTGGTCTGAAATGGCTGATTCGGCCATGCAGCACCGGCATGGACTGCATTCGATGACCACCACTTGTTAGAACCATTTTCATCCACTAGGTCAGATAAGATCAATTCATGTTTGCGCGAATAAAACCAACCACAAGGCTCGAGCGTGAAGTTGTTAACATGGTTAGCCGTGATAATTCAGCTACGTCCGGCATGCGCTGGTAGTGACAAGCCCACGTCGTACGTCAGTTGTCCGGAGATCAAGCTTTGGCATGACCAAGGATGTGCACTGCTCATGAGCTCTAGTACGAACGAAATTCGAGGCTAGTGCCTACTTCTTTGGTGTGGACCTATTAGATTAAGTGAGCCAAGTCATGAAGAGGTCTGTTCAGACGAGAACGATGTGAATTTGAGTGCTCCAGATCCCGCAACCCCAAAAAATTAACGAACGAGACAGTTAGACATCCCCTTTTTACTACCTTCCTGTAATCATCTGTGGTCAGGAAGAAAAGAGACAATGTGTTGGGGGCTCGAACAGTAACCCTCCCAATTAGTGAGCAAATTTGACGTTTTCACGATCGCTTTCTCTTCAGGACTAAAAAGATTTTGTTTTGAAGAGACTATCATTTGGTGAATGGGCCATTCGGCGGAATCTGGACGAATCAGAGTTCAAAGTTTCCCATTAACTGCACACACAAGAAGACTTTTAGCTGCTGAATGGAACACATTTTGTCTACATTTGTCCCCTTTGGCTCGACTGTTCTCTTATACAAACCAGCTCAGCAAGGAACGCTTCAGAAGTTCGTAGAAATGTCAGGCGATTCGTATTTTCAGACGTGTACGTGTGTCAAAATGTCTGGTGAGCTTTTCTGAGGCTCAGCTAAAAAACTGAGATCCGACAATGACAGACTTACTGCTGATACCAACGATAGGGATCTTCACAACCACTGCAATTAATTAGTTAAGGGCAGAATCTTTGATGGCGGTGTTGTTCTTACTGTAGAAGAGTAAACGCGCAGACAGATTTTCTGAAAATTTTGGAAAACAATCGATAGATTTCCAAAAACAATGACCATTCAGTCGGTTCCAAGCGTTTCCCAGCTGATTGAAGCCGCACAGACTCTTTGGATGAAGAAATGTAATTGGTTGCTGTCAAGGTTCCAAGTGGGAAACCTGTCTAGCCCTAGATGCTGCAATAGCCTGTTTATGCACTGAACATTGCAGGTCATCGTCTGCCAAGAAACGTTATTGTTTCCAGTTCCTATAATCCGGTGACAAAAGCCGACAGGCGGCCAGTCCCCCATCTGCCAATATAGTATGAGGAATATCATAGTGAAAAGCATGGGTGCTGCCAACGCCACGGTCCTTCCATCATGGAGCCCGTTTGGCTCTCCATACGCCTGCCTACAGAAACCAGGAGATACGGTTCCTGGTCTATGTGAATGCTGCTCATTCTTCCCCGATTGTCTTTGATGAGTTAACGAAAGTATGGGCAACTTGGAATACTGCGGTAGACGTGAGTCTAGGTCGGTTCTCATTCTACGTTTTTTATTTCATAAGGCTTTCAAATAATTTATGTCTGTAATAATCCAATGTGTACAACTGTTGTTGACCATAAATTATAATAGAAAACCAAATGGATAAGATGTGCAAGTTTCGAAATGTTTCGTCTACTTCCGGTCACGCACCTAGTTCAAACCACCAGAAACAAAACTGACAGTGAACAGTGATCCAGTCTAAAATCGATATCCATTGTCTTCCCGAGAAGCAATCATCGTAATGGTCTGGAAGGCAGAATTACTCACGTCACATGGGTGTGTACTGATCAGGTATTTAGGATCGCCAGAGGAGGTAGCTGAAGGATTTTTGTTTACCTGTTTATTTTCAGTTCAAATACACTTGAAGATCCTAAGCCACTTGAGTGAACAAGGCAAACGTGTTTGAGAGAGCCATTCGCAAAATCCAGTTCAAAACTTGAGAATAAACAAAATTTTCGTTTCAAAAAAGTTTGAAAAACAATCGCAAGAATTATTCGTCTTTATTCGATTTCATTTCTTCAGGGGCGTTCAGCAATGCGGGGTTAGAATTTCGCATCTACTAATCGGTACAGAGGGATGGGAAGGAAGTTTTGGTAGGGTAAAACTGAGAACTGATTAACCGTCATTTTACTGACAACACAAGCAAGAATTATACGATGGATATAGTGTTAACCCGCGGATTCTAACCCCTTGTCAATTGTGAAAACATTTGAAAACCTCAGTTGAACAAACCGAGAATAAATCGATTCATTTGAGCAGATTAATGGCGCTGCAGCAGACCAGCTAGTAATCGCAACACGGAGACACTTCTAATCGTCCGGCGCATTTACTGGAATCCATTTGATGACTAGGTTGTTATACGTCCTTAGCATTCTCCCTGTAAGCGAAACTGATTGGAACTTCTAAAAACCCACCGCCATTTTCGTGCTGTTTTTTGGACATATCAGGTAGGCGGAGCTCTTGGTAGTGGAATGAACTATCATGACCAGTTTTACTGTTAGCTTTGCAGGAGACGATTCCTAGAATTTTCGAATATCCTGCTGAGTACACCTTATAGTAGCTTTTGCGCAACACATTCTTCTGAAGTACATGATAGATGGGATATCCATCTTCAGCTTGCTCGGATGTTCTCACCGCCTGACTAACTGTACGGATGAGTCACATGCAGAATAAATCTGGCGTTTATTCTGGACAAGAAGACTTGGTATTTTCTGTCCACACATCATGTTGTTGCGTGACACACTGGGTGTATTTTTTCGTAGGCACCAATTGCGTACTCCAGAAAAAATACCGGGTAAAAGATTTTACCCCTGAGAAGTTGGGAATTAATAAACCGCAGAGGAAGTTTCAGTGAGACGAATGATTCCTCATATTCACACATGAGGCGGCACCGTGTCATCCGTTGTTCTGTACAAGATGTGAAGCGTATCTGCAAGATCGACACAATGCTGAACTTCAGATAAATGACGAGCTGAGGACAGAGTCGGTATCGATCGAGCGCTTTCCTCCAATTTTGAACTTAGGCGACCCATGCTGCGCTGTTGTGTCCACATTCAAATGAGTTGTGCTTGCCCAGGGCAAAGCTGCCTCACCGTTTATCTGATTAGGCAGTCGAGGACCGACTAGGAAAACAGCAAACTAGATTAGATCTGGCGCACGGAAGAGTCGAGATTTGGCCGCAAGCATAAATAATTACAGACTTGGCAGCGTACTCTCGCTAAATTTCAAATTCAACCCATCGTCTACCGTTTCTTTATAAGTCAGGTGATGCTGCGAAAATTGTGGCTACCAGTCGGGTGCAATAACTCACATGCAGTCCGTACACATTTGATTTTAGCCAACATTGTATCTTCTGTGCGACGGGGATAGGGAAAGTGGAATGAGGAACAATCCCTGTCCTCAGTGAAATCGTCCGAATAAGATTTCTGCAAACCTGGAGCCGGACGAAATTAGGTTTGATAAATCAGGTGACATAAGAATGCTGGCACTGCCAAAGGTTTATTACTGTATTCAATTAGATTCAAATGACTGTTTCCATTCATCAACTGAATGACATCCACCACCGTTCAGCTGTAACATCCTTTCAGTGTCTAGCTGCCATTCCACCCGAAGGAAGCACGAGGGCTTGGATATTGCCAAGTTGATCAGGACAGGAGCAGTCGAGATGCTGAGGTCGGGTTCGAACATGGACTTTCCAATTCGTGCTTTAAACACTGAGGCATCTCACCCCCTGTACCCACCATAACTATATTTGCTCAACTGAAGGAGCTAAACTGAGTAACTGTTGTTCAGTTCTACCTTTATGAATTCGTCTCTCCCGCCCCCTTTTTACAAATTTCCTCTTCAAAAATGAATGACAGTTAAGTTTGGAATTGATTCTGCACTACTAACGCTTATCTAATATGGCTTATTGATTCGTCCTGGAGATGCTAATGAGGCAAAGCAGCAAAAGTTTAGAACAAACCATTGGCTTCAACACATGCTCCAAGCTTGGCCTCGAAAGCAGAACAAACTGAATCCAGCTAAATCCCTCTTCTATGAATGTTCTGCACAAGGTCAAACTCATTCTTCATTTGGCACGATAATCGAGACACTGCAGCATATTTTCATAAGGGAAACTGCTCACAAGTTTGCCGAAAGATATTGGACAACCCACAACTTCTTTCTCCCTTCTTGAGGCTCATCAGGTGGGTGCAGCTCCCGAGTTCCCACCAAATTTATGCTTTACTTGAACCCAAACTGTACAGAATTCGACAAATGCTCTCATCTGCAAACAGATTTAGTTTTGACAGGAGGCTCAACTGAACCCATTAACTTGTCACTTACTGTACGGAAGTGTAGGTCACACAATTCCCTACCAGTCAGTTGCGTTCTTTTTTTGTGTGCATACTTTTGCTATTCCAAGGGAATCGGTTGCTAACTAATAGGGGCGATCAAATTCCTGAACACTATGTAAGCTAAAATGCTAAGTGTAGAGCTGGCTATTTCATCAGTGAACAAAAGGCTATTTATTTTGTCACTCAACAAGTTATTTTTTCTGGATTTACTGTTCGTAACATTTTCCAGAGTGTTCTTGTATAGTTTTATTTTGAAATTTCTCCATTCAAAGAAACATCCGACCATATTTACCATGATCTTCCGGATGCATTCTACGGATCTGTAGTTCAACTTGTTCTTTTGGTGAACATGATTTCGCGAGGAATATTTTGTCTTCCCTGTTATTCGGTCGGTCGTCCGAACGACCGACAATATACAATTCAAAGAATTTATCATGGACAGCTGATTGGATTGTGGTTTGACCACCGGAGTGGTATAGTCAACCGTACACTTTGCCTCAAATGCCTTATCATCTGTTCTATTTCGGGTGGCGCACCTACATCAGTGTACTGGACTCCAGGAGTCACACGATATCCAAGAGTTGTTCAGCCCTTGTCCTCAAGTTATCGCACACACAAAGGCAGTATTAGCGGAACCATCGCAGCTGGTGTTTCAGAACCATCGGTAATCTACCTCTGAAATAACTTAGTGAAGCAGTGTATCGTTAAGTAAGTGCGTGTGAAGTCAAGCTGTGGTCTCATGCTATAATCCTGACATGCAGCATCTATATATATATATCGACCTTAACATCGTGGCGTACTCATGGGTGAGCCAAGCTCAAAGGCGGTTTGGACTGAATTGAAATTTCAAAAAATCGTTCAGCTGTAGTACCCTTTCGGTGGTTAGCTACCATGCCACTTGAAGGAAGCATGAGGGCTGGGACACTGCCAGGTTGCCTAAGCCTAGACAGGGGAACTCGAGAGGCAGAGGTCGGGTTCGAAGCACGGACCTTCCGGTCAGTAAATTCGCGCTTAAACCACTGAGCCAGCTCTCCCCCAGCTGAAATGAGAGTAAGTTAGTGAATTAATTCATTAGAGTTGGCCTCTCACGGTATATCTGTCGCATCGGTAGGTTACCCAGTCAAACTGAAGTCAGGATAGTAAGCCTTTGACTTGCATAACTCCGTCT
>SJOL01005136.1:211600-225777 GCA_004794785.1 Opisthorchis felineus | reverse complement strand
TTGCGAACAACTGTTCTCCATAAAATCTCAACTGACATGTACAATTATGAATATTACAAAAACACAGAGGTGCGACAGTGTCATATAAATGTGTCGAAATACGCATTAATCTATATCAAACTAGTTGGTCAAGAAAGCATCAGTGATTTCAAGCATCGTTTCTGATGACGCATGCAGAGTTGACGTAATTTGATAGCGGTCGATTAGGCCGTTTTGACAAGTGACCTTGGAGCGATTGGGCAACACCCGATAAATCACTCTGAACAATTAGACTGGGTTTACCTGGTAGCTCGTATCAACTAATAGAACCAAGATCGCGCTTGTCATGTGCTTGATTTTGCGGGATGCTATCCTGCTAAAACATTCTAACTAAATCAAATAACTCAACGCGAACTTTGACACTTTGAGCCGGTCTTGTTGCACTCCTGATTATCACCTTTCATTTGTATTCATAACTGTACTTACCAGCTGAGATTTTATCGAAGACAATTGTTCACAAAACACGTTTTGAAACAACTTCGGATATTATCAGGGCTCACTGTTTCATATTTGACAGCCCTACCGTGAATAATGGTGACTACAGATAGGAAAAACATTTGATCATTCACCAGTTGCTATGTTCTAATTTGGTTGTCCGTCGGGCAGGTAAGCCAGTGGATTGTTCTCTTCTCCTCTGATGGGGTACGGAGTTTGGCGAACAATTTCTCCAAAAAGTTGGGAGCCCAGCTGATCAGCCCAGAGCGATCGCCTTTGAAGAGTGATATCCTGAGGGCAGAAGGGGTATTAGTAAATTATCATCTATGCCCAGCATGATGCGATGTCTCAGGTGCCAAATCGACCTTCTCAACCATTCAGCAATCTATTTATGGGGTGGAGCAAACTGTGAACAACACGAAGTGAGAAAATCCTTTAGTTGGAATTATCCTCAGAATAATGACCTCAATTTTTATCTCACGTGTTAGCTCTGGATGTACGTGAGTGTTTTTTATTGGGCAAGCACAAGTAACTCAACTTCATACTCAGCCTAAATGATTCTAGATAGAGTTACCACCTCAGACCATCGTGATGATTCCGTGGGTTTCGGAAGATTCACCACCACCGGCAACAGCCCACACAGTCGGTTGATCAGAGTATCACCAACTTTACCGACAACGTTTGCGAGTTAAATCGGTTAGTATTGGATCGCGTCCACCTCCAGCGCGCATGTGGCTCATCCAAAATGAGGTCCATTCACTCATTATCTGAAAACTTGCAATAGTTTTGAGTGAGGTCAGTTCGCCCTCGCCAGAATCGGCATCAACTTCATCAACTAAATAGCCAGACTGCACGTTTACCGTCTTCACTCATCCGCAAAGCCACAACTCTCACCACTGTCACCACCACCAAGAGGGCACCGAAAACCCTTCCATGATATCACCACTTCAAAATCCCAACCAATGCATAAGTCTTCTTCTCAGTTATCGTCGAAGACAATTTCTCTTGCACTCTTCTGCTGACAAAGGTACTTTATTTGTTGGATTGTAGGCTCACAAACTCAACACCATTGATTATCCAAAGCCACCATTTTGATGTTCTGAACCCTGATTACCACTCAGTGATGAGTTATTCTGTCCGTTTTACCATAAACACCAGTAAACCTGAAAAAATGAAAAGTCTCCTGCGCACCTCCTTCTTTGTGGATAGAAACAATAACCTTTGGCGTTTACAGGTACACCAGATAAATATATTTGACGGACGGAAAAATTTCGTGAAAAAGCCAAGCCTTCTCGACAAGTGTATAAAAACATGGTCATACCGTAAACGCTGAAGAATGCTTGTGTCAGAATGACAAAAACGTGGATAATATAACGAATCCTGTCGAGAGACAAGAATGCTGAGGTGTCACACGTCTGAAATACAGTAATATGAAGAATTAAAATGCTTGAAATCAATGAGTAAAAGTACGACCGAATTTACTAACTATGATTGGCCAGAAGACAATTCATGAGAAAATTACTGATTTTGGATGCCATTTTTTATTGTCTGAATGCGGAAAACCAACAGTCACTTTCAACACGTGATCAAATCCTCACTCCATTTGTCCATAAAGGAAGGTCAGACAAACTGATGGTTAAGAGTCGCAAAGCCTCGACCCATTCTGTACAGTGAATTTGGTAGCAGCTTTAATCTCAGACAGTTTTTACATAACTTCAAACATAACCCATTCGAAAATTGTTGGCATAATTGCTGGACCTGTGCACAGTATAAAAAGGTTTCTGGTAACAAAAAAAGATGAACTGAAGGGTGAAATCCTCGAAGAATGTGAAGGCAAAACATTTGCATAATTCTCATGAGAAACACTGTCATGAATGAGTTGACTACGTGATGATTTTGTCACCTATATTGATTTGACCCGAACCATTTCAACTAGCATCACAATCTTTCAGATGAAAGATGTCAAAAAACTTGAATGCATCAAGGGCGTAGAGGACATTGTCACTAAATATACAGACATATATGTCATAGGAAAACGGAAAAAGGACTGACCTAACAGTGATATTCATAATAAAGTGTGTTGATAAGTATTAGGGATGAAAACGGACACCACTGTTTTGTGCGTACCTGAACATGTGACCAGTGACTTGGGTGCTTCACCGTCTGGGCTATTTTACGCACATAGTGATGGTCGAAAGATCATATTTGATAACCCTCCGAGATGATTTGTGGAAGCCTGGAGATTGCGATTCTCGGTAGGACTCGTAAGCGGTTTTCAGGGTTATTGCGGTAAAACGCTTCTACACGCCTTCAGGATCCAGTTCAAACTCTGCCCTGCCCAGGTCCATTGGGGATTCAGCTAGAGGAAGTATTCAGGCGTTAACTCATACACAAAAGACTTGTCAGTGTTTGTCACAACATTTATTTCGCTGGGATTGTACATAAACTGGTGGACTGCATGGGGATGTGCCCGAGACAGTGGCATAACGCTTTTTATAACCGGGATGAAAATTTGTTTAGTATCTCTTCCTACTTGAACTGCGCTGGCAACAAACAGTGTTCTTGCGTGGTTACTAAGCTAGAGCAGACGTTCTTTGTGATCTAACATAAGTTCAAATTAACCACTCAAGTTACCTGTCTCATACCACTCCCCCGAAAACAAGATTCCTATCACGTTGTGTTGTGGCCACATTGTGAACTCTTGTGTAAATGTCCAACTAAATGTATAACTCGTCTGACTGGCATTCACAGGATTCGCGAAGGTTGGCACGGAGGAAGGCGTCAGAAGTCGCATGGCTTCACTCATCCGCCCTGTCGTTTGGAACGAATAAGGCGATTATATGGCTGAAATGACGCGACGTTTAATTTGTCTGTTCATTCTATGGTTATTTGTGAGTTTGGTACCAAATCCAGACAGAAAGCCGTTTACGGTACCAGACCAAAGCCGTTGGCTCAAAAGCTTAATCAGAAAAATCGATGATCGTCGTAGGGCAACTTTTAAGAAACATTTCAGCACACAAATTCCAACCTCAAATGTGGAGGGTTAAACGGCTGTTCTCCACCCAGTAACCAACCTGTGGATGCTATATAGGGGCACCCTACAGTGCAATATGCCTGTGATTTTCTCTAAGGGTGATTGATGATCTACTGATTGTACTCTTAGTTTTACTGGTTGTACTTTCAGTCTGCATGCTGCATCAAAACACAAAACTCCACTGAAGACGTTATCCAATCCTCTCATCCAAGCTTTCAGAGTGTCTTGTGCGTCCCGTAGTTATTCAACAGGATTCCATATGAGACCTTTCGTACCATCACTGCAACCTTCACAGAGGAAACTCTTTTCCTGATGAAACAATTATCTCACGGAATGTGACAACTCGTTTTCACACATTTAGCTCCAAACTAGTCACATCTGGTAGTTTCGGGAAACAGAAAAGAAACCCTTGAAGATTCACGTACAATGAACGCGTCGATCGCTTTGTGCTCTCCGATTGTGAACAAATTCTTCGCAATGTCTAAACTACGTCCCCACCAGCTTCAGTTCATTCTTCCGAATATTTCCTCAGGCTATGTAGGACACAGATGAAAAAAACAGTGCCGTGTAAATCAAATTTGCATTTGGTTAGCGGCGGATCAGTGTAGGAAATCTGTTCGCAAATTGTGTGTGAGAAAGCTACTAATCCGATCGCTGAGAAATTTTATTAACCACTGGAATGTTACTGATTGAATTTCCATAGAATCTTTTCTATGCAGATTGATTTTCTAGCAACAACAAGCATTGGGAGATCGATTTTTTCCATTTTTCCCGGTTAGTTTGAGAGCTTACACGTATTTTTAGTTCTTTTTCAACTGCACTCCATAATCCTCAAACCCGCAGACTTTGAAATACCTGAAATCTGAATACTATGTTCAGCCCTCAGAACTCTTTCACCGATAGAATCATGTGGTTGTTAGAACAGTGAGTACCCTGAATCACTGAGGAAAACTGCATTTTGATTTTGCCTCATGTAACGGAAACTGCGAAGCACTGTACAGCTGTTTCATCCTTATTGGGAAAAATATGCGTTTTGCATCATATGAAACTCAGAGAGTTCCAAACCCGTAACCTACCCGCCCAGTGGTTGAACGCCTAACTGGTCGGTCTTGAGTGGCTGAACAGCAGTGTGAGATGCTCTCACTTACGATCGCAAATCCCATAATCGAACTGACACCGTAGCAAGACCACACAAAAGATGAGTGACTGTCCTATCTGGCTCGTTGAAAAAGCAACCGGAGTAAAGCAGAGTAAACCATGAGGACTCGCATTTTTCCAGCAAACGCCCATAACTCATACCGTGAAAAAACTCCAGGACATATTGGCGCAGTGTTATTTGAGCTAGATGTTCGGACTGTGTTCGAGATCATTTCTCGGTCTGGAACTTTCCAGATGGCGTTTTCGGCAAAAGGACCACCAAAGAAACACGACATGTATCGAATACCCAAAACAAGGTTAAAAGCACGTACTGCTCCTCGTATTTAAAGTGTATGACAAACACATTCTGGAAATTCCAACGCCTTCTGGATGCGGCTTTGGCAACGGGCGTTCGATGGACACCGAATGGTGACCGGCTGTTGAGTTCACACTTTTGCCCAATCAGAGTTCAGCTCGATGCTAGTCCGGCCAAAGGGCCGGATCTTCTGGCTAATCACGTGCGGGTGTGGCGTCTTGGGCGCAGCAGTGCCTAACTGCGAGCGGTTGGGCGACAACCTCAATTTCACCCACGCCACACATTCTCGGGACAGATACCCACTGGAAATGTTAACCTCACAAAAGCAAGACCCAGTTGTGTTGTTTCACTTTGTGTCCCCTAATTGATGCTATATACAAATTTCTTCGTTGTCCGTTTGAGCGGATGGTTTAAGGTGACTTGTTATAACAAAAATGGTGTTTAAAACACGTCAAAACTCAGTGTCTTGAGTACCATATTTAACGAAGTACTTACCAGTAAGTTAGTATTTTGAACTACACTTGGTTAGTAACGTTGTGTTTCGTTCGTAAAATTGGACAGTTGAACGAGTCTTGTGTTACATACTAAGACTCACAAGATAAAACCTGATAGAGCGGATCACGTGACTCTTTGCAAGTTATTAGAGCATTTCTGTCTCTCCTGGCTTCGGCCTTCGATTCAGGGTACATGGTTGTTAGTACGCGTGAAAGATCGAACGGTGTAGATCTACCAGTAGATGATTTTCGAAAACAGTTTTACCTCCTGATCCCAACCTCACCTTTATTTGGGAATTTTGGATAGAGAAACGATTCCTGTGATTGTACAGGAATCAACAAGAACAACTTGGGTGAGAAGTTGCACTACTGAAAAATAATGAATTTGTCTTCATCACCACTTTGTTGGACCAAGATATAGGATATATTTTAGACATCAAAGGTTACGAATATCAGCCGTGAATGTCTCCGCTTGGTCCATACTGATCAGTGTTTCAGAGAAGTTACACACTGAACGACCTTGCGCGCATTACGCGAGCAACTCCGGTTACCTAGAAGTCGTGATAGTTATGAATCGGACAGTCAGCGTGCTCATGTCCTGCGTACTGACTGACACGTATCCTACATGAAGCTCGAATTGATTCTAAAACGAGCAGCTGAAAAAAACGATACGTTTAAACACAATGCTTTGGAACCGAAAAACGGTCACACACTATTAATCATCATTGGGTGACAGTTACCTGACGCCAATTTTTCAAACCTGAGAGAGAGAGTAATGAAGGCTGAATTACAGGCAGTAAATTTGGTTGGCCCATTCATCACTGCCACGGATGGCAGTTGGTCGAAGCAACGGCTCTCTCTCCTCCCTTTCGTTCAAAAGCACTAAATTCTATGTCAAACGGGACCTTCTGCAACGCTCTGTAACATACTGAGTGCGCGAATGCGCACGCACACCTACACGCGTACAACAACACGAATAGTCTTTTCCTAAGTGACGGTATCACCATTCAAGGGGCTCATTAGTGGAACGCACCATCTGAGAGACTGCGTGGGAAATGTAGTAAGGAATGGTCCAATGTTATTCTTTCACTTCTCGTTCAGTTAGTTACACGTAATTCGGTGTTTTATTTTGCGACCATCTACACTGCTAAAGGAAAACGACATACCGGCCTTGGGAGTGGGTAACCAAGCTGAATTTGAATTTATTTTGTTTTTGTGGGTGAGACAATCAGTTGTAGTCGGTTTTCGAATAGAGTAGAATGTCATAGGGCTAGGAAATTTCAGCTTTCAAATGAGACTCTCTGATATATAACATAATTTGACAGCGATTGACCCCAACCACCTATGATTTGCTTATGAATAATTCTTCATTCATTGGACGATGTAAAAGAAAGGAATTTTCTAATTGCTGTGCACGAAATGCTGGTTCGAAGGAAGGTCAAAACGAACATGAAGGTGTTAGAGGCAATCAACCAGGATTGAAGTATGTGGTTTCGGGAAGCGTTGCATCCTGCTCCTGGGTTATGCATGCCCAGTAAGCTATTTGGAGTGCTCATATGATGCTGGATGTGCTCCCTCTGCTGAAGGACTGTGGCCATAATTGGTGGCTGTTGGAGACCAAACTGTCAAATGCATACAGCACACAAATCCCTGTAACCGCACTGATGACTCTTCTACAGAGGTCCACTGGACATCTCCAGCCCCTGCGTCATTAGCTTTGCCTTGAGCAACTTGCTGGTAAACCACGTCGAGAACTACAGTGATTCGGCCCTGGAGATATTGCTTTGAAACGCCACCTATGCATCCACCTCCCCAGCGACCTCTGCTGACAAAAAAGAGGCGGCCAAAATCCCTGTCTAGATTGATCATATAATTTCATCCCCAAAATTTTGAACAAGTTTGGCCCAAGACGGCGCCAGCGGTATCGATTTCGCTACATCAAAACACTCAATCATCACCAACATAGGCCTTCATCAACCCGCCAACCACTAGTAATGTGGTAATTAAACGACCAGCTCTCCGATATACGCTCTATGGGCGTCAGGTGTTGGAAGGAACTGAAACAGAAACTGCGGTGGGATCAGATGATGCCCTCGTGAAAACGAGACTCAAACTCCATCTTGCTACGAGGTAAAGTGCTGACTCTTCAGAACGGCTAAGGTCATCTCATCCGGGTTCAAAACGATTTGAAAACCTATCATTCTGACAGTTGATAGCCAGCTACCTACATTACAGTCAGATTAAGTTCAGCTGTAACAAGGCATCTGTGCCAACAAGCTTCACTACGCAGTGGCATAGCAGTCAGATCATACACAGAAGGACTCGCCTCTCCCGTGGCTTCCAAATCCTTCCACGCGAAGCTGACTTGTCAGTCAACAAACGTCATCTATATATTCGCCGAATAGGTCTGCAAATAAGAACAGTGTTTCAAATACTAGCAACTTTCCTCAGCTTTTCCGCCAGATTTCTGGTGAAGCCAGCCTCCACAACCATCTATGCGCAAGAAAACTACAGGGCCTATGACAAATAGGCAGCAGGAACGAGAACAACGGTTTTGTCTCTAAGCCCCCCCAGACTCTCAGATATCAAACCTAAAAAGTTTTTTTATCGAAACCTCAGAGTTACAATTAGAATTACAAAGAATAAATTAATTCGGTTATAAATCTTCCCAAAAACCATCTCGGGTGTAGAAAATTTGCCGTTCTGCAAGTATTCAAATTTGACGCTCAGAACTCGTTTCTTTCTAGCAATCATAATCCACTACTCCCGAGTTAGCTCTCAGTTTCCATGGAATGTGTCAAAACATTTTTCGAAAAGTATCATGGACTCGGTCTCATAGATTGTCACAAGGTCAGGCATTCAAACACGACCTAATCAAGCCAATCAAAAACATTCACCGTTTGTCAAACGCTGCAAAATCGAGCCATGTTCCAACAGCTAATCGATTTTTCACAGTCTGAATTTAGCTCACTGCACCATTATTTACTAAGCTGGTCAGTCTTCTTGCTACGATGACTTGTTAACTACGTCAGCATTTTTTCATTCAAAACTACTAGCCGTCGACTGAGGCTCATGCAGGAGTTTGTGAAAAGGTGCCTTCAATGTTAATCGTGCCTCCGGTGCGAAACAGGAATATTTTTTACCATTTAGGTTATGTAAGTTTGGGAACGGATTACTCGATGAAACAAGATCCAACAGGGATATTTTGGAAGTTCTTTTAGCCGAGCCCGAAGATTCGGAATGTGAAATTGGAAAATGTTGCTTCCGTTGGCTTGTTTGATGGAATCACCGACCACACAGAGCTCATTGATCAATATCTCTAGGTCAGAGTGCTTCGCCAAGCAGAGAAAACCCCATATTAGTGGTGCTAAAATTGAGCAAGTTCCAGAAGCTTGGTGACCGAGTTCTAACACCAAACAACAGATAAGCATTACTATGTGAAATTCATGAAGGTTTTGTGGATGGGAACTAAAATTTGATTTGCACAAGTGGTCTTCATTCAAACTCACGATCTATCGCGTATTTACGGCTTTGGAAGTAGCCCACTTTGCATAAAAGATATCGGCAAACTCGATGTTTCACACATTTTGAGAATTTAAAGTTCGAAGACCTATCCAGCTTGATTTGTGACCCCGGGGAATCCATATGGTGAATTGTCTAAGTTAGAAAACCCGGAAATAAGCACTACGAACTTGTAAGCGGTCTCTCCCCGTGCGAAAAATGGAGCTAAAAACCTGAATAATTGCAGTCTGGTAGGTTTTGTCCCAAAGAACAATGTGACCCTCCTTATTGAAGTAGGAATTCAACCTCAGTCTGTGCATACCAGGCTTCTGAAAATCGTTTGTGCACCATAAGTGTTCTGTTTTGAAAGTCACTAATTGGTAAAATCTCCTTAACCAACTTTGAGAAGACGTCGGGCGCAGACGTTCGGTTCCAAAGTTTATCTCGTTTCAAAACAACGTTGAAACTAAGGTATTTTAGCAACATTTTGTCTGAGTGATTGTTGTATGAACATTCCACCCAATGTGGAAAGGCTAACGTCGAAAATCAACGGATTCTGTTCAAGAGGTAGGTTACTGATTGTCGGTGATTCGGTGGCTTCAAGTTTAGCTGAATGATAGGGATATTTCCCGTCTCCATAACAAACTTAACCTGAGATGGAAACACCAAAACCATGTAGTGTCTCGCGAATATTGGCTCTCTCTCTCTCTCTCTATAGCCCTACGAAAAGCACCTATGATGATAAAACAATAATTCTTCAGCTGTGACGCGTGCCTAGCTGCCATGCCATCCAAAGGAAGCATGGAGGCTGAGATATTGTCAGGTTTTTGAGCTTAGAAAGGAACAGTTGAAATGCACAAGTTGATTTTGAGAAACGACCTTCTGGTCAGCAAGTTTGCGCTTTAACCACTGGACTATCTTGAGGACAGCTGAGCAGTCCCAATTTTTTATAACCTTATCCTTTGTTTGGATGGATTGATTACATAACATTTCGAGGTCAGAAAACAGTGTCTGAACCTGTGCTGTCGTAGTTGGAGAAAAATAGACCGTATGAGTACTGCTCAGTAACTCGGGCGTGGTATCTACTACGAAGACGTAGACTGGGGGACCTCCGTTACGACATTCCTGAAATGGTTTATATTTGTAAGGTTGTTGTCGGTGGCTATGTCTGACCTGCTGGTGTTTCTATAAGACTTCTTGAAATCAGATTAAGCCGACCTAGGATTATTTTAAAAGCATCTCGTAAGCAGTTTCACCCCTTATCAAAGGCATTTGTCTCGATGTAAAAAAACAAGGCCAGCTATTCGCCGCGCGCGGCAGCATCCAGCCATTTTCGGAACTCAAACCCTCCGATGAGTTATCGGTATAACTGGGAGATTCATTGCGCCGGCTGACGTACTCACCCATTTATCTTTCATGTTCAAGTCGCTTTCAGGAGTGGAGTCACTCGTGCGTCGGAGAAATGATCCACTTGTCAGTGTTTATCTGTGCATGGAATCTGTTGGACGTCCCGGTAAAGGCACAGTCGGCCCGGGGTTCCGAAAAGCGGTGCAGGTGTCGCGCTCATGCGGCAGATTCATACCCCTTAGAACACTTTATTCTCACATCAGTAAACGATGAAAATACTACAGGAACGTCTTACAGATGGCCTCGGTATGTGCCCAAGTTACTTTGGGCTGTCTTCAATGTAAACCTTGAAGTGAAACCTGAAGATCTTAGAAGAATGAAGGCGCCCAGGGTTAATCTGGAAAATACATTAGACATGTATGCAGTAAACAAAATTGGTACCAGGAAACATTTCGTCGTAGTATTTTGTTCGATTACCACCACCAGCAGTTAAATTGATTTTAAGTCTGCTGCACTACGTATATAGTAGTTTCAGAACTTTTTTTCATTCTGCACACTGATGGGTTGCACTTTAAAGTAAGCAAATGGACTGTAATAGGTCGGTTTGTAAAAACTCCTATCCGTTTGAATTCAGAGGTGGGATATTTTGGGTCGCCATGCTGGATACGACTCGCCTAAGAAGTCCTCTCGTCCTGCTGCGTAAAAAACGACACCAAAGCGGTTACTTTGGGGAAAAAATTAAGAATGATTTGAAGACCATGTCTAAAATTTTTCAACCTCCTGGGGCAGAAATGAATGAGGTGTGCTGGCGTCTGAAAGAGGTCAAAGTTAAAAAAACAAATTTTGTTATTTTACGTGCGCCACATTGTGGTAAGGCGCAGAACAGCTTTGGTATATCACATTTTTTCTTACTGGATTATGACCACTACCATCCTAAGCCCGCCTGTAGTTGAGTTCTTCGTTTTCTTCTCGATAAAAAGCAGGTCTCAGAAACTATGGACTAAAACCCAGCTCCGCTGCCCAAAACAAAGAACTGGGGAGGACGATGAAAATCCCGTGGATATTTCGTCCTGTAGGTGAAACTAATCTATGTTGAAAGAATGAGAAGCACTGTACAGTTGGTTCATCCCTGTTAAGAATCATCCGAAGTGATTCTCGAGCCTACGGCCTTTTCGTTAATAGTTTCAGCGTGTGACCACAAGCTGCCGAAAACAGCGTGATTAGCTCTCACACAGGATGTACCGCATTAATTCTTCAATCATGAAATTCACATCACGTGTTCACGTGGTGATTGACTGGCTTTTCGAGTGATGACTTCTCAGATGACAGTTTTACCCATCGCGTGAATTTTCGTTTTCCTGTGAGCTGATTATGGCTTGTTGTTCGTGTGAGGAGATTTGAGAATTTCAATTTCCTTCTCTGAGTAAGCGCGATCTATGGTGAAATGCCGGGGCGTACTGTGCGGCTGTATCCTCGTTACTGATAAACACCGACGATGTGCGTCTAGCGAAAAGTCATGGAGATTGGATCTCTTGACCTCCCAGCTAGCAGTTTGACCAGTTAGCTGTTCGGCCATGATAGGCTGATCATAAGTGTGATTGATTACCCTTAGGCAAGATATAGCACCACCAACCGGTCAGTTTCAGGATTCATATCACATGGTCACGTAGGTGACAAGTGACTACTTTTCAGATTCAGGGTTCACGACTTTCAACTCTCCCAAAACTATTAACAGGTACAGAATCGCCATAAAGGCTACCAGCTTGATGAAGTTATCCAGTGGCTAGCGCCAGGAAATGGTCTACAATATGGTCTCTAGGCGCCCATCGAATGGATTTTCGCCCCGAGTAAATTATTCTGTGTCATCTCTCACTCTAAAAACCAACTTCTCATCAATATTCCGGTTTTTAACCATTGAGGCGTTCTGCAGAATTTTAGGACGGGTTTATTCCTAGTTGGCCAAATATACTCGTTTGAACACCAGTCTGGTTTTGACGGGAGGCTGAACTGAATCCCAGTTAGATTTCTCGCTTTTATGGCATTCCGAGTTGGTTCATTTGGCCAATGATGGTGGTTGATGCTGATTTCCGCCGAATCACAGCATTCGTACGCATTGCTAACACATAAAATACCAAGTCTATTGGAGTTTACAAAATCGCGAAGATGACATCGCTTCCAGCCGTTTTTTACTCAATATGATGAGATTTCAAATAATGTACTTAACATCAGGTCATATTTGCTGCGATGGGGGGGGGCGGGTTGATAAAAACCAGCCTTTTGGGTTCCAACAGTCGGTGGTTACCGAAATACTAAACACTATTTCCATCTTACACTGTGTGACACACATAAAGTGCTGTCTAGAAACTGTTTCTTAACTATGAATTCCAAATGCGCCATATCTCCATGTTGAGCGCTAACCCCCAAAACACATTACAAAAGCCATTAGGCTGCGATCCTGAAATTCTTTCGTGCAGCTGATTGAAACAGACGGAGAAAGATCAACTGCAATTTCAACCTGTAAGTGAAGCCTATCTATACGGAAAAACCGAGAAGCACTGTATAGCTTTCTGTTCATTACTGGGAATCATCAGCGGTGCGCATCTCACGAAATTCAAGGGAGCTTCGAACCCGCTATCTTTCCGCAACATAACCGTAGGGCCACAAACGTCTGAAAGCGGTGTGATTAGCCCCTACTTAATCGGTTTTTTAATATTCCGACGGACGAACCAGATATCTGTAAGACTCTCCGGCTGCCCCACAAGTCTGTGATTCAAAAGTCAAGGGATTAGATCCCAACGTGATATGTGCGTCTACCAGTAACCGGTCAGCAGTATACGATGCCACTATATGGCATCGGGTTTTACCTTGAAATAAAAGCGGAAAACGGAACCACGATTTTGAAACACTAGTTTGCACACACCGATGTCCAGTTGAGTAATAGACCTAAATTAGTGCTTACTGAAGCAAAAGTAAAACATGATTATTCTTTTCTTCGATTTTCTAGCTACGACGGTCAAGATTAAAACCATAACTGATTTTCCAAACGCCGATGATTTGAGTCTGCGTCTGGAGTCACTTTCTATCTCACCTCATATACGAAAAAATAATAATAATCTCTTTTAGTTCCTTTGATGCGCTGTTTTGTGCGTCTGGAAAATGAATTGCATATTCACAAAGTGGTTGATGGAGCCCAAAAAGACTTCAAAAAACTCGTCATGTCCTTGTAAGTGAGTTATCTGAAACCATATTTTGACTAAACCTCTTCTGAAAATCCAAACCCTATCAAATCAACCCAAAAACTATTCGCTGAACCAATTTTCAGCAAACGTCAAAGGGAAAGCAAACGGTTTTCGCAGAAAAATGATTTTTACTCAATTTGCAGGGTGAACGGTTGTTCAAAAACACGTATCAATAAAATATGGATGAGGAAGCCGGGGTGATGTGTAATGCTTACGTGACGCCTCAACACTTCGTGGACATTTCAACATATATGCATAATGAATGTGCTACAATCCGCAAACCAACATCAAAATCCGTCATTTTGGGGAAAACACGAGTAACATGTTTAATTTAAACGCAATCTCCGACTGATTTATTTTGAAAGCAAAATTATGGGTTGCATCGAACAACAAAACGGTGGGACAGTTTCCTACAGTTTCATCAGTCTCCTCGCTTATGCAATATAGTTCAGAAAGACAGCAACTGGTCCGATAAGGTAATGAGTGAAGTTCACATAAACCAGGGCAGACACAGAGTGATTGTCAAGCACGTCTGAGAGCAGTGTGATGTTGTATAAGGCCTGATCGATGAAACCTCATCCAAGGTCATTACTGTCACTCGATTCCATCGTATTAGAATGGAGAACAGCAACTAG
>SJOL01005136.1:109178-208280 GCA_004794785.1 Opisthorchis felineus | reverse complement strand
GGACTAACACCAGATAACTCAAATTTTAACGCAATATTCTACTCTTCTAGACGCAACACGTACACAGACTCCTAAGGTTGCTGAAACCCCTTTGGAGCAGAGCATCAATTAAGTCGTGTGCAGTGTTCTCCGCAGGTGCATGCAAATAGATTTTTGAAGGAGGTATATTGAGAAGCTCCGCTTCTCTGCAGTTTATCAATTAATTCTTCTACTCATAAAGTTTCTGAAACCTCTTCTACAACCCACGACTACATTCATCCTCCTTGGGGATCATCAAGTAGGCGGCTTGGTGCAGCGTACTCAGTTGAATCGGACCACCATAAACGATAGATTAAGCCGAGATCACTTAAGCCTTCCGTCGAAACCAAATTCATGCGCAACTGAGAGTAATTGGCGGATTCCGTTCGATTAGAGTTCAAGTAGAACTTAAAATTGATGGAAACTCGGTGACTGCGCGCATCTGGTGAGCCTCAGAAAAAGCAAAACCAGTCGTGGGATGACGAACAATTTTCACCATCCTTATGGCTAATGTTTCATGTCTGCAAAATTTATTGCGAATTCCCGAACATCGTATCAACTGAAACGTAAGGTGGTATAGTGCAATATCGACAGTTTGGTCCGTCTGAGCATCATGTTCTAAGCAAGTGGCACGACAAACGCTTTCTAGAATTTCTTTGTTACCAGAGGAAGACTCACCTGCATATCTTGCTCACGATTTCATTCAAACAAAAGTGTTGCCTAAAGGTCTCCTGCTGCTTCAGTTAGCACAATGCTTGGGAAGTGATGTGCCACGTGGGTTCAGCATGTTCAACTGAAAAATATCATAAACGAAAGGTTTAATCAAGACTCCAGTTTCCATCAAGTTTATTCCACAAACCTCCAGAGACGGAGCCATTGGAAAATGGGGTTTATAGTAATACTGTACTTCCTTTCCCCCGTGAAACCCTTCCCTTGTCTGAGCCTGCTGTTTACTGCGTCTACCTCATAGACTTGATATGGATTTGCATTCCCTCATGAACATTTAATCGTTGACATATCGAAACAATCTGGTTGACCATCTTTTACGTGCGCTTTTTGACCATTTGCGTTGACGCGCGTTGTGCGCAGGCGTGTGTCGCTGAGTAACATCGATTTGCCGTCTTCTCCGGGCTTTCTTTGGACTTGCATTACTTCGTGCAACAATTTTGACGGAAACCCCCATACTCTGAGGTTTGCATCCCTTTTTATTACGTATCTTATACATGTAGTACAGCATTTCATTGATAACTCTCAAGAATCCACGATTTCTGGCTTGTGATTTTGCGCGTCACTCAGTTGGGCTTTCCCGAATACGTCAAAGTATTCTACAATTACTGTGCTCTATTGTTTTCGCAGTGGAACCAGTTGACCTATAATTGAAAAAAAACAACGGGCTGCGATTAGGGTGGCAAATTGTTTTGCATTCCTTTTTCTTCTTTTGGGAACTAAGTTTGAAGTTTCTAATGAAAGCTTAGTTTTAATTATTTTTTTGATTAAAGATGCTAACTAAAGTTATTAAATGGAAATTCAGCTTCGCTATCAAAATGGTGAGGCTGTGTGGGCGTTTGGCAGTCCTGAGGAACTGCTTGCGCTCAAGTCAATCACCACATTGTGCAAGCTAGCTAGGAAACCAAATATACCCCAGCTTTAGGTCATGAGGAACCTGATGTGAAAAACTACTCATGAGACTACTGAAAACTCCGCAACAACCCACAAGACCGGTTTCGCCTTCTTTTGGGGCTCGTCTGGTAGGTTTAGTCTTTGAGTTTGCGTCAACCCTATGTTCTACTTGGACCAAAACTGGAAGAAATCCGATATGTACACTCATTCGCATAGCAACTTGATTTTCACGAGAGGTTTGCCTGAGACCTAGCTGAATCTCCTGTCTGTAATGAAGGGTGAAATTGGTCACTGGCATTGAGAGTGAAATTACCTAGTTGGACGCTGCTGGGTGTTTTAGGTGAACAAAGGTAACGAATTGGATGCATCAAGCTTTAGTTTTCTTTTAAAAAAGTATAAATCTTGATTCCTTTTCAAAAATAACCTTAACGGATATACGCTTCAACAGCGTAACTGTGCATGCTTAGATTAGATGGACAGAAGAGGCGCTCACTTGAGCGTTCGTTGCGTGTCCTAGCAAAGAACAGACAGGAAGGGACAAGGGTAAATGCACAAAGTGATTGTTCAAGCCTAACGCAACCGTACGGTCGAAAATGACTGCACGCACATTTCACAGAACGATAACTCTCCTGTCTCGGAATCCCATTAACATCACGTTAATTAATATCTCGTAAATTTCGCTCAGACTTTTGAGAAGAATGGTATAAATCAAATTTTGTGTTTGAACACAGCATTGTACGGGAAAACTTAGTGAACTCGCGGCTATGCGGTTGCCTCTAACAGCGACTGGATTTGTTGTACTTTCCATGCTGGAGATTGACACGACTCTTCGATGAGTTTGACTGCTTCTGCCGTGACAATAGCGTGGCAACTCATGCACACTTTGTGCCTCATGAGCCCACTTCAACTGTTATTGTATGCCTGATGGTTTTTTAATGACCGTTCAGAACTACGTACTACAGTACGAAAACAAAGGCTGCGAGATGTCGGCATTTCGCTTTTAACTCTTCAGTCGAAATACTAAAAAACACCCTCAGTTCTACATCACAAATAAGAACAAATAGCAATAAAACAGTGGAACGGATCAAATTGCATGGTGATCCAATCAGGTCTGGTTCTTTAGTTCAAGGCAAGTCGGTAAGTTGGGTCGGTTTGGACTGATCAACGTGGTCTCACTGAAAAATAAAAAATTCCGAATTCATATTGCATAGTGAATTTCCCTACGCTGTGTTGGGGTCAACTCTGTATTCAGAGGATAGAACATGTTTGGCAATCGATGCGGCAGGTTTTCAAAAGGCCTGTGAACAACACAAATTGGTCACTGTCCCGACACACATTCTAACCTTCAGACTGCAGCGCTCGTACGACTTGAAAGTTGCGGTTTGTGCTTACATTACTTTTTACCGTCTCTGTGATGCCACTGTAGACCTACAAGCCAGCTTATCAATTTTTTGGGTTCAGAAGTAGCCTTTTGAAAGTTGACAAATTATTTTCGTGTTTCTTTCTTCCTTAACGGCGTCGATGCGCCTGTTCAATACCAACTACAAAACTGTCCTAAAATCATGACCTTCTCTCAGTGACCGCAACAATCACTCTACTAAGTGATTTATTTATTTGACTCAGCAGGCCATGAGGGAGGCTGTTTTACCATTATTCCAATATGTTTCTTTCGAACTTCAAATGTATATTGATTGTTCCGGTCCTAACGACCTATGATGATTCATATCCCATTAGCTCACCCATCCCCCGGTCGGTTCTTCCGATCATTGTGTGAATACACGCATCCGCTCCGTTCCGTACATTGCCCCCAACCCTCTGTCCTATTGCATCTTTTGTAATTACCCTTCCATCGACTGGGATGTGTTCATTGGTCATTTGCCTTTGTCCGTTGTAAGTCTGTAGACCGAATGATGTTTCCAATATAGTCGAAAATATGGCTGAGGTCTTTTGAGACACTGGGCTCCGTTTTGTCTCTCACTTGCACGTTTGACTAACCGTCTTTCGTTAAGTGGTTCAATCACGTCTGTATCCGAATGTCGCTTAAAGTGAACCAGCTGTTTACACATCAGCTGACAGGACACAGTTTAAACACAAACTCCGACTATGTGACTTCTCGGTAGTCCTATGCGTTCATAACCTGTACGGACAAGGGTGCTTAAGCCACTTACTTAGATGATCAACTATCTCACTCATTTTTGAGCCAACAGGTGTGCAGAAATTGCCGGAATCTCGATGGAACCTCCCGTAGTTAATAGTGTATGGACATTCGCGGAATGTGCGGGACAAGACAAACAGACCAAGTAAAATTTCTGTGGCTTGAAACAACTAGCATGTGGTGCTTACTCAAAATCCACAGAGCTCACTACAAGTTTTGCACTGTTTGAAGCTCGTTGGTTAGGCACGGGCCATGGAATCTGCCAGAAAATACCCGGAAAAATTTTAGCATGCTGGCGCCTACCAGGGCACCAATCGAGTTTTCGGCTCCAGGTCTTTCATTATACAAACAGACTCGGCAGTGATTTTTCATACAAACTACTGTTTAAATCAGAGACAGATAGTGCTAAAATTAGTAGTCTCGGAAAGGGCAAAACTGGTAGTTTTTTGCGTGAACAATAATATTATAATACTGTAATATTATAATACTAATAATGGTAATAATCGTTAAGCTGTGACACCCTATCAGTGCCTAGCTGTCCTGCCACCCTCAGGAAGCACGAGGGCTCAGAGCCCAAGCCCAAGGGCAGTCGAGCTGCCCGGGTTGGGTTCGGACCACGTACCGTTCGGTCAGTAAGTCTGCGTATTTATCACTCAGCTATTTCGAAATGTCTCGTTCCGTACTACTTATGCCTTGCTCATCCGTTGGGACTCGGATTTTCTTGTGTTTTTTTCAAAAGCCTTAATTTCTCTTTTCTGCTAATTCACCTTATGCTGACAGAAAAATACCTGATTCAAACTAAAGTGAAAAATCTGTCTCCACCTCAGTTTTCGTTAACCCATCAATCCTCGGGAAGTTTTCCCAGCCGTTGTTACATTCACCAAACCCATATCTTTGTTGACATCATAGGGCCTCCTTCAGCGGAATGTATCTAACAGTTTCTTGCAAGTTTTTGCCTTTCCATCCAAGCCCATTTCATTACAACATGGCTGCATTCCGGTACTTGTAGACGACACAATCATCTAAAAATTCTTAGTGTTTCATACCTCTTCTGAGAGACGACCGATTACAGTTGATTAAAATATGACCGTGATTTGAGTTACCACTGTGGTTGCCCAGATGAAGTTACATTAACCATATACGAATATCCCCCCTTGCGTTCTCACATTCAACCACCCCTTGTTCATCGATTATGCCGCTTCTCCCAACCTCGATTAAATTAGACTTTCGAGTTACTATTTACAGGTGTTGGTGTTTGAGGGATTTTTTAGAATACATACATGACTCTCGTTTAAAAATCGTCCTCCTGCCCTGGTGCAAACATTCTGGTGAGTCCACATCAAAGAGGGGGGAAGCACTGGACTCGAGTTTCGCTTTCATTAGAGCTCATCAGCAGTGCATATCCAATGGCCGTGCCGGGGTTTAAAATCCGAGGCAAGCGTGTTACCAATACTCCACCAACGACTCTTTCGAATTTTTACGTCTGAGCGGGTGAACGCAGCCAGCTCGTGTGCGAGCCATGTTTCAAGAAACCTCAAGTTTTTGTGTTCCCTTCGTGAAATGTTTTCTCCTGCTTCTAATTGCTAGCCAGCTACATGTATCAGACTCTAACCCTGGGAAATGCGACCCATCCTAACTGTTGCTCCTGAACCGAGTTCAGTTGAAAGTTGTGCGTCTCAGTGTCAGGATTCGTGCAGACATGGAAAAAGTACATGTGCAGAGAACGACGCGTCCCCAAGGTCACCATCGGTCCCACACTTTATGGATAGCAGGTGCGTTGGCGGAGCTCACCAAACACGGCTTAGCAGCATTCGACCAGAGGAGTGGGTGTGAAGTTGTTCACGGCAGGAACGTCGCCACTGGCTGTACGGAACGAACAAGTGAACGACCATATTTGGCCCTTTAGTCATCCTGTATATTTACGCAGAAGCCCTGTATGTTTGACCTGACAATACAGCCGTGACCCGGATTTTCTGTCTTGTCCCTATCGCGTAGTCTGGCAGGCTCAGTTCAGGCGTAACCAATGGACGGCCACCCACGATACAACACTCAGTAGATTAGTTTTCCCACTGATGAATTTCAGCACTCTTCTAAGCTTTCTCCATCTTCTCTGTGCGTTTACCACCCTTACAGAGGGCCCATGGATTCCGTCTTCGCATATTACATCACACGAGTAAAACCTAAGACATCTGGAGTCATCAATTAGATGGTTTGATTCTAGCAGCCACTAGCAACTCAGTATTATCAGACTAGTTCAAATTCCGTCTGAAGCATGGTCCTGGCTGCAACCCGAATGAACAAGAAGCTGTCTCCCTCTAACCCCCCATGCTTCGAAAGGATCTAGTATAAGTTCTCCTTTCGACGTACTCGATAAATCTTTGCAGTAGAGAGCTGATCTTGTCATGTCTGACTTATCTGGGTGAAACTGGTCTTTCGTCCTTGATGTCCAACTCTATATGACCTTGAGACCTTTCACTTGATCGCTCCAAATCGCATCTATGTATTTTTGTGCGGGTGGATTCTATACACCAGTAGCTATTGGAACAAACCCAGACGAATAAGTAAACGCCTAGTTTTTCGCAAATTTAGCCATAAACATGGTGAGGCTGGACTCCAAGATACAGTCACGATTGTTTCATGGTTGCTTCAGTTAATTATTTAATAAGTGTCCAACCAGTTCATCAATGTTGATTGTGTTGTGGGGAGATGTTTCGGCAGTTTCGAGAGAGATTTCGCACTACAAATAAAGCTAATGTATGCTGAAAGTTCGGGAAAATTAGTACATCAGATTGGTCCTTATTGGGAATCATCAGCGGTGCGCATCTCAGAAAACTTCTGTGAGTCTCGAAACCGTGACTCTTAGCTAGTAGTTAACCTGCAGCAGTGTGATTTACTCACACTTAGACAGGATACAGCGACACGCACCTTTCAATCACGGGACCCACACCAAGTGGTCTAGTGTTGACTGGCTTCTAGAGTAACGACTTCTCAGATGAATGTCTCACTCCTCTTGCGAATATATTCTTCCTCCGGGCTACTTACAGATTGCTACTAGGGTGGGGCGGTTTAAGAGTTTACAGTTGATACATTTTTTATTGAAAGTGAATTTAGTCTGAAAGGCACTGTACAGCCATCTAATCCCTATATGGAATCACCAGTAGCGCGGATCACATGAGTTTCTAGTGTGATCCCAAACCGGAGTCTTCAGACAAGCGGTTTAATTGTGTACGATTCGGACAAAAGTGAACCGCCAGTAGTGTGGGTAACTCGCATTTGCGTAGCACATACCGATCTCCCCCTTCACTCTCGCGATTTACATTGTGTGGCCAAGTTTTGACTGGTTCCTCGAGTAGTGACATCTCGGATGGAAGGCTCATGTTACTGATGGGATTTCCCACCCCCTTTGTGTAGTAACCCTAGTTTGTCATTAATAGATTACAAAATTTTAAATAGGATTTTGGAATCTCACATCAGTAGTTTGGCCTTTGTCAGGTTAATTAAATGAAATAATTTATCTTACATTGTTCCAGAAAACTCTAAGATAAGAGCGATCCACTCTGTTGAAACGATATGGACACATCTGCCTGACCTCCTTCCGCCACAGTCTGCAAACTTTGAAAATTCAAAGTGAAAATTATCCTAACGTTTGTCTATCCGACATTATCTGGTCTGGAAACTATCAAACTATCAACATGCAGTTTTGGGTTTCAACAGTTCGAGAAACTTCATGAAATAGAGCATATGCACAACGGTTGCAACTTGCGTTTAGCATAATCATAGGATCTTTATATATGGTACCGGTAACCCATAGTCGGTTCGCATTACTTAGAGCGTTCACGTCTGTCGTTTCATATACTCGATATGAATGGTACAGTACCATGGGTTAAAACAGCCCCACTTAGCCAGCAAATGTTTTCATCGTGGCTTGACAACTCAGACGTTGGTCCTTTGGACTGCCGCATGCTATCTCCTGACCGGATCAAGTCATTAAGCGAACTAGGCATACAGTTGTCACTCAAGCAGGCACTCAACGGGTAACCATGTGATATAGATTCCACGACTGAAGAATGAGTGGCGCTATACCTGTCTAACTGCCAACCAACCGCTCGAAGTCAAGCGGTTAGTGGTTCAACTAACAGCTAAGGAGTCGCGAGTTCGAAACTCACTGGAGCTTCGTGAGATATGCACGACTGATGATTACAGTGTTGATCAGCTTTTCAGCACAGATTGCCTTCACTCTTAAACGGATGGGACTATTACGATTAATGCTGAAACCGCACTCACCGCCTGAATGGCCCAGTGGATTGGATCGTGGACTAACATTCGGGTTCGAACCCCACACCTACGCCTACAAATCGGCTACTAGCCCCGTACTAGTAATTTGTTTTTTTTTCTTCAGGAAATCAAGCATAAGAAGTATGGTTACATTTGTTTTGGTATATAGATGAGCGTTTTTACTGAATCATCCAAGTAATTATAAGAACGTACCTCAAATATACCTGTGAGTAACTTGCTCCATCAGTGTTTCATCGATTTGGTGGGGTTGTAGTGCAGAAATATACCCGAGCTCAACACATCAACAGGAGCACATTTATCATTTCTACGGAAACAGTTCTGGAGTCTGCTTAGCGAGAACATGAAGCAGATTCAAGGCGCATGTGAAAAAGTCGTGTTTCAATGTATCCTTAAGATATATCGGTCCAGTCAGACTTCTATGTCCCACTGGAGTTGGTCGTGCTTCACAACCAATCAGTCAAGCAATTTGGGCCATCAGATAAATAGTTTAACCGTTCATAATGTGGTTATAAAATATATCAGACCATGGTTGTTGACTTTTCCAGAAGCGTTGAATATTACACAAACAGGATCACGTTCATGCGTTGCGTGTATTCCACACTATAATTCTGAATTTTCAAAATTTGAGATCGATATGCCCGACTGTTCATCAGTCACCTGTATGGAGATTGTTTCGGTTTAGAATAATGTTTGAATTAGTCCCATCCCACACTAACTGGTTTCATTGGTTATCACCATACAGAACGGAATATCTGACGAGGTTGAAATTTCTTAAAGTAATTCCTCATTCCTCAGGTCGTCTTTATGAAGAACAAGTGGCCGTTGACATAGTAATTGACCCAGTATCGTTTCCCGTGCTTTCTGCCCGGCTTTGACTCTCCATATCACCTTCCTCTTATCCTTCTTCAACCACCTTTAATAGTATCCGGCTAGTGCTTCAAACTGAACTATATTTTGTGTACAGAGTGATTTTTCGTGATATTCCATGTAATAAGAGTGGAAGCCAAACCGGTGTGTCACAGTCTATCGATCTCAACAAAGCATTTTGCCAAATACTGTCAAAAATCATACAGCTGCAAAAGGTGTATACACATTGCTGGAGTGGAAATGAACCTGAATTACAACAGTCTTCTTAAGAGATTGATTGTAATGGAGGTTTCGTCCTCTGACGGAAGCCAAATGAGTAAAGCTGAAATGCCTATAAGCAACCTACTGCTGTTTCACTCTTAATGGGAATCACAGACAGTGCACGTCTCACGAAACTCCAGAGATTCTCGTACCTGCGACCTTCTAGCTGGTAGTTTGAAACCACTGTTGATCGTTGACCGATGGTTAAGTGTTCAATTGACTAGCTGGGAGTTCGCTGATTCTGAACTTCAAGGGGTATCGTGATTTGCACACTGATGATTACCAATAAGGATGAAACCGCTCTTTAGGCATTTCAGCTATGCTTACAAGACGAAATTTCCACTAAAATTCCCAACTCTCTTCAAACTACGAATTGGTATCAATTATTCCGCTGGCTGGAGTCACAGAAGTAGTTCTCGTGTGTCTCACTGCAGGCCTCCTGTAACCAGCATCTAAGAGGGCTCAAAATGCCAATGGAACAACTATTTTCCTACAATACACTAATATGATCAAACTAGAAAATGGTAACCGGGCTCCTGAAGCATCGGCCTCGTTGGAATCAAGCGGTTTCCAGGGTAGTAGTCAATCCAGGAGTCCTGAAGGCACCTGAATGATCTTTGCGAATGGCATCACAGAAATTCTCGGTCTAGGAACACTAGCGTGGCGTGAAAAATGCTGGATTGGTCGTCAACTTTTATTGTCACCCCCATTTTAAGTAGTTTTTACTGATGATGAAGTTGCTCCAGACATTACCAGCAGGCTAACGAAAGTGATTTTTGCACATAAGTCATTTTCGATTCCGACATACAGGTCACACGGCATGAAGCTAATCCTTGAGTAACGCTTGGAGATGTGGTCCCTCCTTCGTTTTTTACTGTTTTTCTGACATCTCTCAAGTCATCAGCACATGTACTTTTACGATTTTCTTAGAAGACAAAACACTGAATCTACTCTTGTAGGTATGATGTCGGTCGGTATTTGTAGCGACATAACAAGGTTGTGTGTTTCCGTGTTCGCTACTGTCCCCGAGTGAGCCTTCAACCAAAAAATGCCGTGTTGTGTGCCCTCCTACCATCATTCTCCAGCTGTGCAGATGGCGCCGCATTCGCAACGGAAGGATAAGATTTGTGCTGTGTGACAGTTGAGGACAGATGAGGTAGACTGACAGAATCATGCGCGCGCGTGTGATCTGGTGTTCCCGGTCCAGTTCACAGTCTATAGGGGAAACTGGCCTGGTGGGGGAAAACTTGGTATTGACCATACGAAAACAATCAAACAAATGTTCTTCAAGATTTTGGATTTGCACCTGCGATGGTTGTTAAATCCTGTGCAGGTGTGTATAGTTCGAAGCCAAAGTGCTTAGTTAATTATCCAAAGATGTCAAAAAGGATGGTGAATTTGCATGCTTGGTTGGCCAGTACTTTAGAACTTCCAAGAGACAGGAAAAAAACCCGAAAAAACGAGTTCATTTTATCAGCAAATTTAGTGTTAATCATCTACTTGATGGTTCACGGCCTAATTACTAGGTGCGTGACGGTAGGCACTTATTATGTCTCTAGTGAACGGTAGGACAGGGAAACATTCCCTTCGCAGAAACATGTCTTACATGATGGTCTGTTTCGACTGCAACAACAAACGAACAGCAACAAACAACACACTTTCAATCCTACTAGCCGGTTGTTTTGCTGTCATGTAACATTTACTTGTTGGCTGAGATGCAATACAACTAGCGTTCCCCTCCAAGCTGACTGGGGTTTTCTCCCACAGGCTTGAAAAGACTGATCACTCGAAAAATCTTGGTGGAAAACATTTGCTGTAGTGTGCTGCGTGCTTGAAACAGAACAGTGGCTTGACAAAAGGGTTGGACGAATTAGCGGAATACACTAATTTGCAGATCACATTGGTGTTAAGAGACTGAACTAGACATCTAGTTTTTGATTTTGTCCAACTAAATGGGTTGTCACCTGTCTTTCTAGTAGTCATCTTGCATCGCATTTATCTGGGGAACATCATAAACGAGAGATTCAGCTGGGATTCAGTTGAGTCTCCGGTAAACACCAACTTGGTGAGTGGATTTCACAACTTTCTCAAATTTTGGTGCTCAAGGATAACTCAAAGTTGGCAAAACCTTTGGACTGTGTTTACCTGATGAGCCCCAAGAGGGGCGAAATGGGTTGTGGGCTGTCCAGAAGTTTTCAGCAACTTTATGAGTAGTGCGTTCGGCCAAGAAAATATACTGCAGTATCCGAAAATATCATGCCATTCGAAATAAGAAGCGGCCTTCATGAAACATATTTATCTGAGATATCCGGTTCGGACATTCAGCTATCACAGTAATGCAGTCCACAAATGAGTGAACTTTGTGCAAGCAGAACATGGGGTTGATGGTAACTCGGTGACTACGTTTACCTAATGAGCTTTGAGAAGAACCAAACCCATCATGGGTTTCCAACAGTTTTCACCAAAACTTATGAAATGGGGTTCTCTGCCTCGCGGTGGAAGAATGATACCTAGCGATTCTCAGTTGGATAACATTATTCGGTTCTCGTTTGTTGTTAAAACAAACCGACCTCGATTACACGTCCACCGGGTTAGTAGGTTAGATGTTTGCAGAAAAGCAACTTTCCCTCTGATTCCCATAAAAGCACCGTAGACCATCTTTTGCTAACTATGGTAGACAGATCGCTAGTTGCGACCCCGAAAGAGTTACAGCACTGACGGGGAGATATTTTAACACTCCCTTGAGATACTTTGTTGCACGTGTGTAGGAAATTTATTGCTTCACGATCTGAGTCGGTAAGACAGATTCAGTTTGAGGAGAGGCAAATGTGATGTTGAACGACGATCTACAGAGTATGGATCAAAGTTGATGACGTGAACCTTCACTGATTCGAATGGTGAATACCAGAACAGGGACTTTTTCCCTCAGAGCTCAGGCGGTGGTATGGAAACCTATGAATTCGTTTCAGTTGTTAAAATAACAAGAGAGACAGACTGTGTGTCAGGGGGATGCCATCGTAGAGAGCACATGCCCTGTGGAGATGTCTGTGAGCCTTCAGAGTATTTAGTCACACAGCCTGGCTCACATAGCTTCGATCTTTCCTTGACAAGACGTTAGAAACGAAATTGTTCGTTGAAATCAAGACGTTTGGGAGTTATTTCAGTTTCATGAAACACTGAAGGATGAAACCAGGTTCGACAACGGTTAACTTAACTGCAGCAAAACGTTGACAATGGTTTTCCTGTTACTAGGTTTTGAGTCACTTGAAATTCACTGCCTCATGATTGAAGTGCGACAAGCTGTTTCACCTAACCATTCACTCGCTGTAACAGTTGATCAGATAAAACTGTCCAAACCAGCATGTGCCGAAATTCTTCCAAGGTTGGTACAGATTATCTGGCTGATGATTCAGATGCGTTAAGTGCCGGGAAAATATTGAACTACATCAGCTGACACGGTCATTTCATACTAAATGGAATAGTTCACCGGTTGCATCCATATGAAGGTTTCCTTCCCCACAAACAACAGCAACCGTCACCGACACCGGTCAAAAACCGTTGTTTTCGAGTGGTGAACGCCCTGAAATTCGCTACAGTCCAATAAGCCTTCGAAGATGGGGCTCCATTTAACCAAAATGTCTCCGGTTGTTCCTCAGATTCGACGCAGCCGGACAATTTTCCCCAGACATTGGTAATGCAAAAACTTCTATTATAAAGATTTGGTGAAAAAGACTAAAACAGTTGCAGCAAAGCAGTAGTCGTTGTTGTGAGCTGGAATTCGGAAGGGCTTCTTCCTACCAATGTAATATGCAAGCTCAAAACAGGCAAAATACATGAGTGAATGAAAATGTTCTCAGTCATGTCTGGCGGTTTAGGGCGGGTCTTCTTAGACGCCAACCATAGCCTTTTCTCAAACAATGGATGCTCCTTGTTTAGGGTGACTCAAAACTTGCCATCCTTGCCAGCTCCGTGCTGGGCTGAAACTTGGTAAACCTGATAGACTTGGAGTTAGTTGGTATCTTGGAATTCCGTTTTAAATGTTGCGTCTTGTTTACACAGCATCCACTGACTGCTCACTGCCGAATTTTGTTTATGTATCACAGTTACCTCTAGGTTGTTGCCATTAGACATTCATACAACGGATATGATTGAGATTAACACGTTTTTAATGAACCGATTGAGGTAGTAGACAAGTTTGTCTACCTGGGCAGCTGTATCCGTCACGGCGGTATCGCGAAAGATGATATTTTCATCCGGATTTGCAAGGCCAGAGCAGCTTTTATGAATCTGCGTCACCTGTGGCGTACGCATAACATAAACTTATCCGTCAAGGGTCGAGTTTACAATGCTGCAGTGCGCTCCATATTACTATATGGATCAGAAACCTGGCAGTTGTGCGCCGAGGACGTCAAAAGACTTTCAGTGTTTGACCATCGATGTCCTCGGAGCATTGCCCGAGTCTGGTGGGAACACCGGATCAGTAATCCTGAAGTACGTCGAATGGTATTCGGAAGAAATAACTCACCCACGATAGATGAACTGATCACACTGCATAGGTTGTGCTCGCTTGGCCATGTGCTGCGTATGCCAGTCGACCGACTTCCTCGAAGGTTCTTTTCGCACAAACACGTGAGGGGTAGAAGCCAGCCAGAGGCGGTCAAGCAATGACTTAGCAGTGAAGTATGAAAGCTATTACCAACAAACTCAGCTGCGCTGGTCATTGCAGTCTCCCTAGATGGGGACCCCAAGACGGGCCACATCAATGGTTAGAGACATTGTCAGACATGCCCAGTCGCGCCCTCAATGGCGCTCGTGCATCCAAGCTATTACCTTCAATGCATAGCTCCCTTCCCAATCCCTTCCCTGAACAGTCAACTGAAAGTCCTGTATTTACGCACCAATTTATCAGCTCCCGCCTCCAATGCGCAGCTACCTACCCCACCTCCCCAAATCATCGGTAAACGAAACTGTGGCAGCTACAACCACTGTACGACAAGTAGGCGGTTCTTACGACTGATAATAATGATGATGAGGATGATGAGTAAATTTTTTTGATCTACTCAGATAAGGCTGGATTACGAATAGGTTTATGTGCCTCGGCGGCAGGAGAAGGAAGCTTTAGGGGGAAACACATAACGAAATGAGATTCACAAAATATCCGAGTCAGGGAGATGATTCATACATATAGGTTGATTGGCACTCGTTTTATTCAAAGCTGCGGTTGAGAACATTTACGAAATACCAGAACAGAGCAACCAGGGTCGAATGCGAGAGATGCGGAAGGGCCAGCGTGCCTTTTGTTGGATTAATACAATTGTTGAATTGCTTGGTGGTTACGTACCTTGTTAGCATCATCCTTGATAACAAGTGTACCTAAAAACAGTGTTCAGGTACCTCGCTATCACCTCGTGATCGACCTCAGGTTGACGAATAAACCTGCGAAATGACTCTTCAGCTTCCTCTGCTAGGACTTTTCGTAGACCGCCGTTATAGAGGATGCTGATATCCGTACGTTAATTCGTTACAAAATTTTGTGACTACCAACCAGCAGCAACAAGGATAGACTAGTGCTTCTCAGTCTGATTCTTACTGAACACTCATGTTAGTAGTTCAAATTAACAGTTCACTATCCATATCATTCTGACAAAAAATGAGTCTCCTCATAAGTAGTGAATAGAAAAGCTGAGTTACACTCTCCTCATCTTCAAGTTTGCCAAAAATGTGTTTTTTCTATAAGAAAAACATAAGGTGGCTGTTCGACGGTCCATAACTTGTTTCCCCCTTTTTGGGCTCCTCAGGCAAGCGTAATCACTGAAGTGTCTTTTATGTTCTACTTGTACACCAAAATATATGCAGTTCGAAGGGACCTCAGCGAACCCATGCACATTGTGTTTTATCAAGAAAGTATACTGCTGTATCTCGCAAAAACAATGGGTACTTTTGAAGAAGCTGTAATGTTTACTTATTTATTTGACAGTAGGCTAGTCAGTAGTAGTACGGTTTTGTATGTTTAGGTGAGATGTGCATTTCATTCTTCTCATTATTTTCTATGACTATTCTGAATTTCATAAGACTATTATTTTTCTTCTAATGAGTAGTACTCCAAGCGAAGTAGGCAAAAACGTGATGTCCAATGTACGAACTATAAAATGCCGGATGAGTTTCAGTAGTGTGATCGAAACTTGAGAATAGGAACGAACCGTGCAGGAATGTAGTATTGAATATAATTATCAAATTTCCAAGAGCCGTAGAGTCCTAACAAACCCATTGGCAACAAAGCACCAAATCAGGTGCACCAGCTCCGTATGACGGTGTTTGACAAACCTTAGTCTGAATTTCGGACAATTGTTAAATGTTAAATCCATTGGATCTCGAACGATTTCAACCAATAAAAGCCATTACAAGGGTAGCTGTGCGCTCGGACCTCAAAATTGGCAACGAGGAGAGTAGATTTTCTCGAGAAGCCCTAGGAATACAGGAATGAGACAGGAACTGCAAGTTTGATGTTAGGTGATTGCTCATCATAACGAGGAAAGTGCCTGCAACATCCAGAACATGTATGTAGACCGCCATTAGCCGTACTTCAATCAAAGGGGACTGAAAACGTGAAAGAGGCATCCAGGATTAGCTGAGATGTTTATCCTGGCTGCCTTGATGTGGGAGACATGCGGATGTCAAGTCAGGTCACTAAGGGAAACAGAAGACAGTTGTGAAATTACTTTGCGGACGAAGGAGAAGCCTGCGTTATAAAATCTAGGAACAATTCTCAGAGCAACTTAATGAAAACATAAAGCCGGGTCTGTAAATTCATGTAAAATTAAACAACGTCAAGCCCATCACTAAGTCACTTGTACAGTTACGTAGTTTTAAAAAAATGGGGGTTGATTAGGACGACTTAACTGAAATAAATGATGGGATTTTGAAGGAGAGAGCCACCTTTTTCGTTCTAAATTTACAAGCGCACTTTGTTGTGACGAGCAGTTACGTAAACTGAAGTCAGATTGAAGATAAAAGGAAAGTGCTTTTCTGAAGTAGAAAGTGATTGTTTAGCCTGCTTCAGTTGGGGGGGGGTTGGTGACTTTTCCTTGGTCCGTCTTAAAACTCGACGGACCGTGTAACCTGGTCCTCTGGCCTGATGAGGGTTTTAGACAAAAGGGGAACTGTGCCCAGCAGTAAATTTAGTTATATTTTCCCTAAATTTCCTGAATCATCAACTATCGCTGGGTTCCAAGGGTTTTCCAGTTGAATGAACTATTCTGGCTCACTAAATTACAAGTGGTTGCTCGCTTTTGCCGTGCCACTACAAGCTACTCACTTAACTTATGATGCTAGCCGTAATTGTCGTGTTGTCCCTAGTCTCTTGTCTCGTCTGGCCCAGCCAGGTTTTTTCACTATTCGGGCAAGTGTTGATCTAATTTTTCAGGGCGAACGCGATTTTCGCGCGAGTGGACACTACGGCAACGACATTACTGACCCTGATGCGCGCATAAAGGGCAAGACACTAAGTGACAATTGCACCGAGCAAAACGGGTAGCTGGGTCGATCCGGAAGCTGTAATCATTCATGTACAAAGATGAGGTGGTCTGTTGACCAGAGTTCAGTTGGTCACTTGACCTGTGGGAATCACATCGCAACTACTGGAGTGACGGATAACACGAGCGGTCGATCTGGTTAGTACAAACAGTCGCACCAATCGATCGCACTTCAGTTAAACTTGTCGGGCATAAAAGTCCTCTTGATATCAGACCAAAAAACACTGAAAAACGACCAACACAGGGGCCTCTGGTTTGTGTATCAAAACCCGGAGCACTGAGCTTTTTATGAAAACTATATTCAAGGTCACCAGTCGTCAAGCGGATGAATTCGGATCAGCATATCCATCCAACGGGCTTGGTTCATCCGCGGATCCCTCATTCATTTTTCAGCAGCCTCATGAACAGGATGAAACGCCGGTTATCAGCGGCTTACAAGAACAAGGCTTTGTGGATACAATGAGGAGATTTTGAGATTTTAGTGGAGATTTCGTCCTGTAAGTGAGGCCACTCTAAACTAATATAGCCGAGGCTTCGGACGCTGATGAGACCACGTTGAATTATACAATTCTCTAGAAGGGCTTTAAAGGTTAGGCTTACATCTGCAGTGAATCGAAAAAAATCCGAGGAACAAATCAGCTAACTTTCGAAGCTGAACGCTTCCAACGTTAGCCACAGGTAAGAATCGGCCACCAAAATGCCTTCGACCTGTTAGATTTCAGCTTGTTCTCTGCCTGTGCGGTCACTCATTAGAAACGGTGGATAATGTTTGCAATTTTTTCGACATCGGTTATCTCAAGCGAACCGAAGAATGATGGCTCAACGAACTGTCGGGTTTTGGAACTTACGCACAAAATCGGCCTCTGTATCTTGTCCTTCAAATCTTGCTTGGGGAATCGTGAATTTTCATCCCACAATAAGACCTTATGTGACTTCAAATGGTGTCCGTCCGCACCGAGCTCAATACCGCAAAATGGACGAAAGACAACGAAAGCAAAACATCAGCCCAGGTAGACCTGAGTTTTCAGGGTGAAAAGCTTAGTGGAAATTCCCTTGACGGGATCGATTACTCCTAACGTTTCTAAAAGCACTTCGACGGCCCAAAGCGACCCTCTTGGGGCTCATCAGGTGGCCACAGCCTTCGAGTTTCCTTCAACTTTATACCCACCAATTAGGTAGTTGGAGTGTTAGATTGGCTTCAATTCGGAGCTGATGCATCCTGGAATCGCGCAAGAGGTGCTTGTTGCCTATAAATTTCAAGTGACCCTTGGTTTGCACTAATGATTTTGACCCTTTCAGACAGTACATTGAACAGCAAAACCTCCTAAGTGGACTAGTGTTCTGTTGGTGATTTTGATCTTTTGGAGGCATTTTCAAAGTGGATAAACTTCTAAAAAGACGCCAGTACTGCCAACCTAGACTTGAAAATATCTCTGAAAAGTCCCCCTCCCTTGAGATGCTCCAAAATCCAGTGTCCAGAACCGGTAACCACCAGTGGGATTGAATGAGTGCAAGAAACTGTTCTGCTTGGTAATGTCAATCTCTTTATTGTCTGGACTGCGGTGCAAACATATCAAAGAATACCACGAGCAAAAAAAACAGCGTTTGCTTAGCTAAAAAAAACGCTAGCAAACAGCTTGAAAAATCAGGAAATCAATTTAGGACCACACCAGTAGTTTAATTATCCAAGAGACTTCTGTGGGTTGGTGAGAAGCAAGCCCGGGTGTTAACCATCAGGAGAACCTAGTTTCATACGAATTTTACTTCATAGTTCGGAAGAATACTAGTTCGGCGTTCCTAAGGGATCGGACATTTGAACACATCTAGTTGCCTGGATGTAGATCTTTAGAAAGCGGCGCACTGAACAAACTGGCGCTTGCGAAGCAGGTGAAGTGGACTCCTCCACTCAAAGACTCGTGACCACCATTTCTTGGAGAGTTTCAGATGGGCCATGGGGCAGTTCACCATCGACTCCAATGGGCTTCGTTCTTTCCCTTAACTGTACACTCGATTTTGATGTGCTTCAGGTGTAGAAGTACTCGGCTCGACTGGAAATAAAACAGTGCGCTGATGACTGTATCTGAAACATTACATTTCATGAGATGGATGACCTTCTCGATGATCTTCTCCGAAACGAGGTTGTTGTTAGAAGAGGCATGGATAACTCACCCAAACACAACTGAAATGTCATATAAAAATAAATCGTTCAGCTACAACACGCTTTCGGTGCCTAACTGTCATGCAACCAGAAGGAAGCACGAGGGCATGGATACTGCCAGTTTGCCTGAGCCTGGACAGGGGAAGCCGAGTTGCAGAGGCGGGTTCGAACCACAGACCTTCCTGTCAGTAAATTCGCGCTCTAACCAATGAGCCATCTCTTCCCCAAATGTCATGTAGAATGCGTTCAGTGCCCCATGTTTACGGCCGACAGACCAGCTCGCGTCTCTATAGACTAATGACGGCATGTATTACAGTCACTGACTGATAAAAGCTTCAGTGCATAATTCTATTCATCTGTGGTACACTGTGTGCGCAAGGAATAAATGATATTCAACTTCCCCAGCAACGATTTAGTGGAAGAAATGTAAAGTATTTATCATAGTGAGGTACGATCGGATGAATTCCGGGTAGAATCAATAAGGCTGACTCATTTACACCGAATGTGGTGAGGATGGCCTTAGGAACAAAACAAATTAATCTGATCGACCACATAACGATGAGTCGAATGATGCAAGATGGAGAGGTGACGATGAAACTGCTTGCATAGTGAGCGCAGCAGGATATCCACGGGAATAAACAAAAAAAACACAATAAAAAGCAAAATGTGTCCAGCAGGTTTCAAGTGTATGTGGTGCTACCTAACTGGGAATTCCTGATTGGCGGGCCAATCGATCGACACAACCAAGGTATGTTACTGGGTCGTCGTTCGAGACGTTGGGTGTTCCGCTCACATCACTCAAGCGCGAACATGTTCATCTGTTCGGACGTAGAAATTCGGATGAGTCCAGCATGCACTGGTGGAGTAGGGGTAACACGCTCTCCTCGGATTTCAAACCCTTGCACGGCCATTGGATATGCACTGCTAATGAGCTCTAATGAGAGCGAAACTCGAGTCCAGTGCTTCCCGCCCCCTTTGGTGTGGACTCCCCAGAATGTTTGCTCCAGGACATGAGGACGATTGTTCAAACGAGAGTCATGTGAGTGTGCATACTATGAAATCCCGCAACCACCAATAACTGAAACAACCCGGTTGTTTGTAAACACGTACTACGTTTTAGGACAGGTTTGGGTGTGTGGTAGTATGCAAAACATCCTCATCAGGTAGCGCTTCGTATGTATGATTTATCTCCTCAAACATGCAAATGTTTCTTGTGTTATCGGCAGGTCTATTTTGCCTAAAGTGAGGATGTGACGAGGAAAATGGAACCACTGCAACATTTCTAAGCATTAAGTGCTATGCAATCGTGTGTTTAACCTTCATGGGTATGCAATATCGGCAACCCCGGGAAGAACTTAGCGTTATTTCTGCCGTTTAACAGTATGGAGTTTCGCTGACAAACCTCGGACAGAAATGACCACTTCTTACATTGTCCACTAATGTGTGCCGAATACAACCGCCATCAGAAGAAGGTAGTCTAATGGTAGTAAAAATCAATCGAATCCACCTGGGGACCGGTTCTTGAGCAGCTGATTTTCTCAGATTTGAGGTTTTCTTCCCGAGTAACCGCTGCTGCAGAACATTGATGGTTATGTAGATGTAGTAAATAGGAGAGTTTTACTCCATCCTCTTCTTGAAACGACTGCAAAATCATCTGCAAAATCCATTGCTCTCCTGAAGAATTCAACTGAATATCCTCCATAGTAATTTTATACAGGAAGACAACACACACACACATGTGCAGGTTTTGGAATGGCTCTACAGTCGCGTTGCTAGAATGGTCATCCATCATCGGTTACACTGTTTTACCAGCCAAGTGGTTAAGTGCACCGTTTGAGCGTCATTCAATGGCCTGTACACACTCAATCCTTCCGCGATAGTATACACTGACGCTTTTAAGCCGCACATCCGGGTGAACCCATTTAGTTCTGAGGAAACACAAATAATGGTCAACATTTAAAACGAAAAAACATGCTGTGTAAATCAGAACTTCTTATATTGTATTCCAAGACCACCCGTTGGAAAAAAACAAGTGGTCTGCCGTTAATCTTCGAGAGCCGGACTGAAACAAACACGACCCATAAGGCAAGTAGAGACTTGAAATTGTGGTTTTCCACTGGTTAAGAATCAGTTGTGTTGACAAAAGGGCTTTTCCACCCTGTTTCAGTGAGAGTGCAATATTTTCAATTGTTGCCACTGAAACAAACTGACAAAAGTTCTCACCTGACAGACATTGCCTTCGTACGAATCCTTGCAGTTGCATGGGAAAAGTCATATTTTCCCTGTCAGTGAGCAGGTCAGGAATTGGAGATGTTTCTGCGCTGTGCACGTGTTCGACCAAGGCACGGTTCAGTCCTGCCTATAGAATAAGCGAAGATAGAGACCCGTCATAGCCAAGCCGCCTGTGAAAATTCACGCAGATCCAGATTACCAAAGTGGACGCTTTTGAACCGTTTATACAAAATGAACGGATTCCATAAAGTGTACCTATATCTTCTCTCACAAGACTGTGCAACCTGCCCCTACTCAGGGACAGTGTAAGAAGTAGCGAAAGGTCACACATCCTCAAGGGTATCATCAACCTGCCTGTATTTTGAACACGCTGCTTTTCGGAACTGTAGAGATAGGCAAAATCACCGTCAGCACCAAAGTAGTTAACAACTAAGCGTATGTCTCCAAGAAGGGTAAAAGCATCGAAGGGACTTCAGTAACCTTGCGAATAGCATGTTTTGTCAAGCCAAAATGACTATTGTTTCCCACAACATGACAGATCGCTGGGGAGTAGGTGGGATGGTGAACGAGCGCAGGTTGCCATATGGCATGTCCTACCTCGAAATGTTTGTTTGATGTGTCAGTGGCACTCATGATGCTGAACGGTACTTCCACAACATGTGACACCGTTACCCGCGAGATATCCTGAAACTACATTCCATCCAATTTATCTATCTATCTATCTATCTATCTATCTATCTATCTATCTATCTATCTATCTATCTATCTATCTATCTATCTATCTATCTATCTATCTATCTATCAAGAAGGTCAGGTTCCTGAAAGCAACCCCAGAACACCCAGAACCTACTGAGACCCTAAAACTCTACCAAAATCTCAATAGGAAAGCCGGCAAGCATCCAGGCAAGGCAGTCATTCAATCAATTCAGGAAAAACTGATGAGTGTTCAGACACGCCACAGAAGCATGACCGAATATGATCAGCGTTCAGGCATTTCACAGAAGCACGCTCGATGTTGATGGGTGTTCACTAAACGCCTTTCAGACAGCCTGGATCAACGTCAAATGGTGCCCTTTAAATAGCGCGGGGCCGCTGTAACTCTTGCACTCGCACGTACTCGCTTGTTGCAAGAAAGCTGTTGTGTTCTTTGTCGGTGAGTTTTTTTCCTGCACTAGTAACTGGAGCAAGAACAGCAGTCAGATATAACACCATCGTTTATAATTGTCCCCTTCAGCTGAAAATGCTGCACTAGGCCACCCCATGTTTCATTTGCTACGATATTGGAGATATCGCAACACATTGAGTAGACGTAACATACCACTCATAAGCTTGATAAAAACCCAGTGAAAGCTCACGACCGGTTTCGCTCTTATTGGGGTCTCATCAGGTAGGCGCAGCCCCCGAGTTTCCGTCAAACTTATGTTCCAACTGAATCCAAGTTGAACAACATTCGCAATCAGTACATTACAAACAAACAATTCAGAGGGATTCACTTGAGTCTTCCGTCAAAATCTAATCCTTACGCTGGTGAAAGTACTTTGCATATTCTCTTCAATTTAGTAAAACGTAAAGTTGACGCAAACTCGAGGACTGCGACTACCGGATGTGCCCCAAGAAGGGCGGAACCGGTCGCATACTGTCGAGGATCATCAAACTCAACTTATGTATAGACAACAATGCACTGCGATATCTGGAATGTCGTATCAACTGAAATATGAGGCAGCCTAGTGCAGCACGGACATTTAGGTCTGTTTGAGCACTCATTTGGAAGCAAGTGGTGACCTACGTTCATTCAACGGGAGACGGGTATCTTGTTTTCGATTTTCTTCAGGTAAATATGTTACGTAAAAGACTCCTGATGTTTCAGTTAGCACGATATTTGGAAAGTGAGGTGACAAGCGTGCAGCTTGTTCAGTTGAAAAATATCATAAACGAAAAATTTATCTGAGACTCGCGTTTTTAACAAGGTTCTTTTACATATCACCTAAAGACGAAGCCATTTAAAGTGAAGTTTACGGCATTACTGTACTCTATAGTTCTGGCAGCAGAACTCTTTAACGTACAATTGAAAGTGACGACCAATGTGGTGTGACTAGAATGGCATATTTTCTAGCACTCCTTTTTTTCTCTTTTTACGGCTTATTGTTTTAAGATTCTAATGAAAGCAACCTTAAGTGAATGTGTCAAAACTACCCATTCCCTTTCCACTAAAAAAAAACAATCCATGAAGGAAACATTGATCCAGAAATGAAGAACCAGACGCAAACTCAAAAGAATGGAGATTTAGCCCACAGCAGAACTTCCCGTTCAATTTCTATTCCGTATTTTAACACACCTAACCCAGCAAAACTTTCTACTCGGTGAGCTATTCAGCTATAAGACCATACAACTCGTAACATGGTATTGGCTTCCGGGTTCTAGACTGTATGAATGCAAGGGGAGAAAATGAAAAAGAACAATCCACAAAAGTTAGTTGCTTTCGAAACAACAGAATCATCAACCTCGGGTCGATGGAAATTTTAGTGATTATAGCTGGTAAAGTACTACTGATTTCCGGTAGGTATAGTATGCATAAATCCTGGGCTTTCAAATATAAAACATTTGCATTCCAACCCCATTTCGAACAAACTAGGAGATCTAGGAATGACTTGCAAATTATTACGTCTGGACAAGACTACGCTGAAAACATCACAGATTTACCATGTAAACAAGTAACCAATGAAACATCTTCATGTTTCCGAGTAAACCGGTGAGTGTGGTATCATTTCTGATGGTTTATGGAGCCCTCGCAAACCTTCGAAACAATTTCTATGCCTTGTAGATAAATTTGCTTGTCTGAAAAACGAAGGATTTTGTGCTCACTGAATTGGTGTGGCGTGATTCTATAATACGACCATCTGGGTTTTCTTTGGACTTGACTATATCAAATAAAGAAATGTGGATATACTCGGGAAAAATCAAGGCCTCTTTATCTAAAAACAGTCGCGGAATGGTTTGCTGACCAATGGAGTGTACCTTCGGGGCTTCTAAAATTCTTTACCAAAGTAATTAGGTCATGAGTTTTTTCCACAAGTGATGTGCTTAGTACAACCTAGTCTATTTGACTGATGGATCTAGTGCTAACCGATTTTCTGAAGATCTACATGAAGTTGAATGAAACTTGTTGAAGCTTTGAAATCTTTGAAAGCAGCTTCTCAGCTTCTCACGGGTTTTAATGAAGGTTGGCTTAACCGCGCGCTCGCACTCCGAAAGTGTCACTTCCGGGACGTGCACCGTTTACCGTGAAGCAACGCTGCGATCTTGAATGTGACTTTGTAGAGCTAGAGATGGCTCAATGGTTAAGGCTCGTGGTTCGAACCCAACCTCTGCATCTCGACTGCTTCTGTCTATGCTTGAGCGAATTGACTGTGTCTCGGCCGTCGTGCTTCCTTCGGGTGGCATGACAGCTAAGCACCGAACAAATATTTTGGTAAATATCTTATTGTCCGATTCCGGTAGCACGGAAAAATTTACATTACTATCCATCCTCGAGAGTACAAACCGTCCACAATTTTCTGCGGTTTTCAGAACCATCGATTCACCCACAAACGGGAATCATTACAGTTCAGACATCCCATGTTATCCGAGGGAAACACCAACGTTTGATATTAGCGGCCTCGCTGGCACATTTTCGTGCACCATGAGCAGGTTCATCCAGAATGGATAAGACCCTGGCTGATAGATACTTGTGCCTTTTGTTTGAACATGCCAGGGTTGCACGGCGGAATTAAAGTGGTGAAACTGGAAGGCAGGGTGAAGCAGCGCAGGAGTACCCAAAATTCTTAGAACTCACAATAACGTCGCAGCGATAATTTGGCTCTTGGTTTCTGCTGAAGGTCAGCCATGTGATAAACCTTCGTCGTTCGTGATGGCATTGAGGAAGACGACTGACGACTTTCACATAGTCCATGTTGTACTAACATATCACGTCGACCGATATGCTAGAGTACGTGGCGGTTCTACCGAACACGAAACAGAATAGTTCATCTCACACATGGATAAAACTAACAACCCGGCTCTTAAATTTGACCTCATAAGAGAAGACGCTACGGTGCTCAAATGAACACTTCATTTAAAGTTCGTCTGACTGATCTCCGTGACAAATCCTCGTGAGAACACTGACTTTCGTCCGGAGAACTCGACTTCTTCACACAAAGTCATAAAATACCAACGCATTGATGATAGCATCATCTTCTACACCGATTGAGAATTACTGCACCAAGTGAAGTCGGAAGTACAAATAAGATTAATTAATAAAATCATTTTCTTTAATAAACGGAGTAGTTATTCATCACGAAAAACATCCGGTCCTCCAAGTTGTTTTTCCTTTACCAACTATTTATTGGAGTATCCGGAAACAAATTGTCTATATCAAAAGCTTTTCTGCTCCCCCGGGCTGTTTTCATCAGCGAACGTCAAGTGTACCCTTACGACAGCTTATCTTGCTGGTGGACACCGGACCTACCCCTAGTGTCTTTCAAGAAAATATATTGATCCCTTTTATTATATGCGGAACACCAGGTTGGAAATCCTCTAAACGAGTTTCTGAGCTGGTATCTACTTCATTTCTCTCACCTCATAACCGCTGATTGCAACAAGATGTGAATCACACTAAAAGGCCATCGGTGGCCGTCTGCTCAGTTTCCCGATACGGAACTTTGAGTGACGCGTACGTTCGACGATCCCGAATATCAAAAGAAAGAATTGGGTTTGAAAGTCTACGGTACCAGTTACCCAAATGTGAGCAAACCTCAGCTGTCCACGGCGTCAACGAGTGCGCAAGTAAGTTACTGACCGGCACAGCACAGTGTCAAGGTCCGCATAGTGGGTAACGGCGAGCGGAATGTTGGCTCAGTAGTGTGGGTTGCGGTCGTCCCCTCCGAGGGCGGTGCGGTCACACGGTAATCACGACAGACCAAGCCAGGGCAGGCTTAGCAGACGGGCACGAACACGCATGGGTAAGTAGCTGCGCACATTCACGCACACAAACACACACTGATATACCAGTATCGGACGGTAAGGGAAATGGCGGGTGCGGATGAGTAAAACAAGTGGAGGTCCAAATTACATAGGCGGAGTAAGCAAACGAATGGGGTAATTATCATGATGTGGAGCTAGATTTAATACCATGAAATGAGCATATATCACGCTATCCAATAAATCCACCTCACTTCTCTACAGCAGTAATCGCCGCTTTTCTGGTAAATGCGCCAAGAACCACCTGTACCTGTCCATACTAGGATTTCCGCAATCATGGTAATTTACTGCAATCAAACCCCATTCTACCAGATTTCATTTTCCTTCGCGAGGTCTGATTTCATTACGGAGTTAAAGCACAGCAAATCCACCGCTACTTCGTACACCAGCAGTTTTCATTCTGAAAGTTTGCTGTCCTCATTGGATAAATCTACTTCTGAGTTAAACTCCTTGCGATCTGCCGCGTACATGGTGACCAGTCAGGCTGGGAATTTTGGTGGCTTTTCTTGTCACCACGATGTTTCCTGTCTTAAGGAATGATTGCACATTAGCTGGCTTGTAAGTTAGGCCTCAAGTTACAGGTGTATATGCCTGCGGTAGGCCAGGTTAGATTAGAGAAAATCTTAGACCCAGACGTTACTTCTGACCTGTGAACACAAACGATGGTCCCCTGGTGCAAATACTCGATAACACCAGCCTCGGAATATGGTCCATCGTTATCGAGTGTTACCAACCTACAAAATACTACCTACGCTTTGAGTTTCCTGAGTCAGAAATCACAACGGAAGATACTCATCATCACCATCAACATTGACAGCAAAACCAGATGAGAACACCGGTGCTTCACTACCATACAACCATGTCAGTTTATTTAAACAAAGCCTTATAAGTGAAGAACGAAAAGGAAGGACAGGAAGGGGGACCTAGAGATAGCCTACAGCAAACTTTGTGAGGTTCCTACACATCCAACCTGGATAGAATTTGACAGTATAAACACTACTAAAATCGGCTAGCCGCCATATCGTTCACTCTCTCCAGTGAAGCACAGAAAAGGTTACGTGGACCCCATTCCGGAAGGCAAACAGCACCAACAGCCCCCGAAATTTTCTTGACGTCCTTCAATCCTTTATGCCATGTCTAATTCTGGCCACTTTTAGGATTCTACCATCTCGAATTAGACACCAAAAACCATGCTGGTCTCTACAGGCGGTAAGTCGGCATGCGTCTCACGTGACCCGGTCCTCTTAACTTTCAATGCTGGAGGCATTCTTTAAATCAAGTACCGTCTGCTTCACCAAAACCAGTTTCATGATTACTTCACTCCGGATTTGGTGGTCAAACACTTGAAAAGGTCTCATGTCCTCTGTCCAGTGCGGCAGTCTCGCAACCGCACAACAATACAATTCGCACTGTAGTCTGATATACGCGTCCTTTGAGACCCAACGATATGCTTTTTGGACTCATCGAGTAGCGTGAATTGGCAGACGTAATTCTGACCTGTGAGTTTGTATACTGATATCATCCATCACAGTACCATCAGAGCTAATGCCCGGCGTGTAGAACTGACCTGCATGGAACGTTGTTTACAGCTTCTACATGCGTACAAGCGTAACATTAGGTCCATTTTATCCGGAACACTAATCCAATTCCAGCTTCAATTTATTGGCCAAAAATCGGCTCAACCAGTCATGGAATGTGACTGAAAACGCGGCCACTTTACAAATATGACCTTCCATGTACTGGGGTATAATGGACACAAAAACTTATCCAAATAGGACAGTGATGACAGATGCGTCCGTACAAGGCAAGAGATTTGGAGAATGTGAGTGTGGGATGGCTTCCGTCCTCTTACTCGAATGTGTGCTACACTACTATTGATCTCCTGTAGAGAAATAGATCATTCCGTAAGCTTTGAACGTGAAGAGTAGGCTTTTATGTCGCCCATCCTTCACAGCGCCAACCCAACGTTTTTCGTGCAAAACCGTACCGCACGTCAGGTCTTGTAAACTTGTACCAATTGGTATCGACTGCGGCTATAAAAAAACATGCTACAAACGTGCACTCTATTTCATTTATGACCGGCACTACTGTACATAACATCGTTGTACAGAGAACACTTTGATGACATTTCAAACCTTAGGAAAATTGGTTCACTTCGTATTCTTCTTCGTAAGCTTAACAGTTAATCGGTTTTTAAAAGCTTCCTATGGTTTTCGCGAACAAGTTGCATTCCAGTCAGTCCCTGGTTTCTCTATTACGGTAATGAATGTCATTTCCTTAATAGTGTTCATGCTGCCGTTTTTTTATAGAAACAAATGGTGAAATTGCATGCCTACCGGGTGCTAGCTTATGAAATCAATCTTGGGATTTCGTGAGGAATTTCTCTAAAAAGAAGACAGTTTTATCGGTAATGTAATTTTCTATGCCTAATGGAATGATAAGAAACGGGAACTGAGGTTCTTGGACTTCCCGCCTGGTTACTTACCACCAGCTTTGGCATATCGATAGCCATCGGTTGCAATAACAATTGATCATCATGTGAAATTTCAGAAACATTGCCGTAAGGAGAGCAAAAGCGGTCGGTAACATTAGTCAGCATTAGTCAACATTAGTCAGTTGCTTAGAAACATCATAAACGAGAGATTCAGCTGGGTTCCAGGTGAGTCTCTCGCAAAACCAACTTTGTTTGCAAATGAGTGTATTTCGCTAATTTCGTGCAATTTGGTTTCAAGTAGAACATAAGGTTGACGGAAACTCGGGGACTGCACACACCTGAGGAGCCTCAAGAAGGGCGAAACCGGTTGTGGGCTGTCGAAGAATTTTCAGCAACCTTATGAGTAGTGCATTACGTCTATACATGTATTGCAATATCTTGAATATCGTACCAACTGAAACATGAGGCGACCTGGTGCAGCACATTCAGTTGCCCGGGGAACATCATAAACGAGAGATTCTGCTGGGTTTCAGGTGAGTCTCTCGCAAAACCAAATTGGTTTGCAAATGTGTGTATTTCTCTCCTTCCATGCCCTTATTAGGGGCAGTTTGAACTGGAAGGCGCTTGATCATGACATAACTAGCGGTTTTTGCTTGATGGATGACAAGGCCTGTTACTGCGTTGAAGGACTTTTGCTACGGTAGTTACGAGCGCACTATGTTCGACGGTATTAGAGTGACTTTTTAACACGTCAAACTATTCGACCGGATTAATTTGGTGAGATCGAGTCGAGATTTGACTTATCAGACTGTTTGCAGTGCAGCGTGCGCTTAGTAATCCGTGCCGCAAGTGCAACCGAAATATGAGAGTACTTACATATACGGGAATAAACGAACGCAACTGAGTTATTGTCGGGCCCATTGTCCTTCAACTTGATGTTGAGCCTTCGTCACCTACCAGGATGTGTTCTCATGGGTGTGGCGCTTAATGTTCTCTTGAGAGCACTGGCCAGCCTATGGTCAACCACTTCAGGGCATCTTTCGCCTAGCTAGGAGTCATCTTAGTTGTTGGGTGGTTTTAACGCACCCACATTTGACAGCCTCATGAATAGTCGCACGTATTTCTCCTGGTGCAAGTTCGCATCAGCTCCCTTAGATTACACGTACTTCCGGATTTAGCGTTTATTATGTGGTATTTTTGTTATGCTTTTTCCTCTGTTGAAGAGGAGGTCGAGATAAATCAGTGGTTAAGGCACAAATGACCGGAAGGTACGTGTTTCAAACGACACCCCGGACATCTTGAGTCCGGGTTCCCGTCCAGGTTTGAGCAAACTGGCAGTATCTCAGCCCTTGTGTTTCCTTCGGGCAGCATGGCAGCTAGGCACCAAAAATGTGCTACAGCAAAACAAGTATTTATTTATCACGATTGAGGAGACCCGCTTAAAGGAATAAACAAAGAATGTCTCTACTGGGAGTCGGGAAGAAACCAACTGAGGACGATAAAGATATTTCCATGACATGATACACTATTTATAATTTGATGAGAACTACTGAGCAGCCCACCATCGATTTTGTCCGTTTTTGAGTTCATCAGGTAGTCGCAGTCCCCTGGTTTTCATCAAACTTTTGTCCTACTTGAGCGTACACCGAACGCGTTGCATGAAGACCACCTGATTTTTAATCTGGTGTGATTTTCGTTATAAATCCAATATGAGTTGGACCCTGCGCAGCACATTTAGTTGGAAAGTAGCATACGCGGGAGCTTCAGCTAGGACTGAGGTGAATGTGCGAGTGACTTTCACCGATAAAAGTATTTTCCCATCACTGGTAGTATACAATTATTTCCTAGTGTCCATTCCACATTGCAAAATGGGTTCACAACTTCTAAGCCGTATTTTACTTCAACAGATAAGCCTTCTTCTCGTTGCAATATGCTTCCGTCAACATCACTTCAATAGTTTTTTGGTTATCGACTTTGCTTGACTGGTGGAAATGAACCATAAAGACTGGCTGTCAAACGTTCCAACTTGTCGATACTTCATGCCACTGCAGTGAATATCTGGGCTTTCTGGAGCAGACAAAGGGCCTTTTGCTTCATCGGTTCGGCGAGCTTGGCATTTGGATTGCAAACGTTTCACCACCAATCGAGTTGACATCATTAATGCGGGGTTGAGTCGGTAAATTCTTCTTCTTCTGCCTGTGCTTATATAGTTTCCAAACAGTACCTAATAACTTCAAAAGGATTGGTTTCTCGCGTGCTGGCTTCTGCGTAATTCGGTTGACCAGCTTGGAATCTAGGTTGCGTTGTGGTCACACTTCCTTGTGCCTGGTTGGCTCGCTGGGTGCTTCCAGTTCGACGGCTCTGCCCCTCCGTCATTAATGGGCCGTTTCCTTCTGACTTTGTGGTCTGGTGCTGTCCCGCTTGATAAAAGCAAACCTCGAGTCTATTTCTTCATCCCTGGACTCATCAGAGTAACTGAGTGAGGACAAAAAGACGACTGTTCAAACGAAAGTGATTTGTACCAATCCTGTAACTGCCTACAACATACTTATGATTGTGACGTATTTATGGAGCTGTTTATAAAACCCAGCACATATTACCAGTTTGATGTAACTTTGACAAGGTAAAAAACCGCACCGTTTTCCTCGATATGGTACAATACTATAGTTTGAGCCTTGTTTACACAGCCACCTGTGATTCCACTGTTTGTGTATTTTTGTTGTTGGTCAATTTCTTCCACTTTTGTGTCATTTTCCATTGATTATGCACTATTCTTGGTCAGAATAATAGTGAGATTGGGTGTGCTGGTCTAGAATTCGATTGTCACTGCTCAAAGTATTGAGGGACCACACGAGCAGACCTGAGTTCACCACCACATGTGCTCTTCTACTGTGTGACCATAATCATCACTAGGTTTCTGATCCGTATAGTAGTATAGAGTGCACCGCAGCATTGTAAACTCCACCCTTGACGGATAAGCTGATGTCACGCCTACGCCACAGGTGACGCAGGTTCACAAAAGCTGCTCTGGCCCTCCAAATCCGGATGGAAATATCATCTTTTGCTAGACCAGCGGGACTGATACAGCTGCCCAGGTAGACAAACTTGTCTACTACCTCAAGCTGCCCATTCACAAGCACGAGGTTGGGGTTTGAGCCCACCTGGTCTTACAGTGGCACTTTACACTTTGCGGATGTGAAGCGCATGTCAAACCATCAGGCGAATTATTTAGATTAGTTAATATTGTTTACATTACCACGGCATCAGATCCAAGAAGAGCTATGTCGTCTGCGTACTCCATATCTGTGAGAGGACGCCCAGGGAGCAATTCTACCCCACAGGCATTAGAGGCTGATAGTGAGTCTGCCATGATCGTATCAATGACGAAGTTGAAGAGGAAAGATGAAAGAGGATAGCCTTATCTGCCACCACTCGATGTGGTGAACTCGGGCGAGAGCTTCCCGTAGACCTTCACACGTTCTCGGGAGTTGACGCACAGCGCCTTAAGGAGGGTTGAGAATTTATGGGGGACACCCTTGCTCCATAGACACTGCCATAGTGACTGGCGGTCCACAGAGTCAAAGGCAGCTTTCGGATCAAGAAACACAACCATTGTTGGTTGTTGGAAACAGTGTTACTATTCCAGAATCTGTCGGAGGGTGAAGCTGTGATCGATGCATCCTACTGCATGACGGAACTCAGCTTGGTTTCCACAGATTTACCCCTCTCTGTATCCACTCAAACTTCGAAGGATAAGACCAGAGAGCACCTTCGATGCCACAGCTACCAGGCTTATGCCACGGTGGTTTTCATACACCGTCCGCGCACCCTTTTTGAAGATAGGGATACCTGTCGACATGCCCCATTCTTCAGGCACCTTGTCTTCCTCCCATATAGCACCAATAAGCTTTGTCATATGGGTCACCAGGGATTCTCCGCCTTTTTTGAAGAGGGCTGGATACAAGCTGTCCGGTCCTGGGACCTTCCCACGTTTTAGCACGGATATTTCGTACTTTATTTCTTCCGACGAGCGATCAAGGTTTACATTCCATTTGCCTGTATGCACTATCTCTACAAGCTGTGTTGTAGGAGGCCAGCTGAACTGTTCTTCGAAGTGTTCGGCTCATCTTTCCAGTCGACGTTTTTGCGAGTGAATTAATGAGCCATCTTTTTCACTTATCGTTTCGCTGACCGTTGCTTTCCTAGGGCCAGTCGATCGCATCAGTTGATGTAGGGCACGGCTGTTTCCCGTAGCAAAAGCCTTCTCTATCTCCCGAGCTTTCGATGTCCACCAGAGCTCTTGGTCTTTCCTTAGACTCTTCACTATTTGGCGTTTGAGGGAGTTGCGTGCACTGTCGTACTATTTGCCCGCTGGTATGGATTTCCTGGCGTCAATCATGGATAGCGATCTCGCCGACATCCAGTGGTCTTGTGGTCGAATCTGAGAAGTCGGACAGACAGCACTAAACGCCGCTAACACAGCTCCTTTCGCATTCCGCCACGCTTCATCCACATGCTTACCCACAGTACAGTATTGGTTTACTGTGGAGAATGTTGGACTAGATCAGATCGATACTGTGGAGCTATAGTAGTTATTCGAAAATAGTTGATTGGCATGCTTCTCGCTGACTTGCGAGGGCCTGAGGGGAAACGAACTGTCAGGCGTGCACTCACCATGGCGTGATCGGAATAAAATTGTGTGCGGCAGTCCTGAATTGTAGCTCAACCTGATATAAGATCGTACCAAGGCAGGGTTAATCATCGGCCAATGATAGCAAAACAGCGGCTGATTTTTGCTGTTAGCCAAACCATGCCGCATGTTTCGCTGCCGTTCGGAACTTTCTTTAACAATCGCTGCCATCTGACAATGAACTGATCGAACCAATCACGTGATTCGAACTTCCAGACCAATCAGGGTCAAGCTTAACGAGATACCATGGACGCGAAAGGAATTTGCGGGATAATCCAAGTAAGCAGCACTTGGTCCTGACTATATAACCCGGTCACCCAACAGGCGGTACCGAATACATTTGGCTTTATTCTCTTTGGGCGGTTTTTAGAAAACGCAACATTAACCTTCAGTAGAATGCTGGACTACATGTCAGGCAGGCAGAAATGATAAAATTTCGGTATCCTCCAACCACAACTGACCTCCAGAATCAGTTCCTAGGACACGCTTAGAAGTAACGAGGCTCTCACGAGAAACGTCACACGTGGTCTTCTCTGAGGATTAGAGTGTATTGAGTGCAACATTTTCAAATCGCCAAGGATAAAAACAAACGAACAACGCTCCTCTGGAGCACTCGTTACTGTTTTAAAACAAAATATCATTCTCGACTAGAGAGGAAAAGGAACGCAAACTGAACAAAACTTACCTACAGACAAGCGTTTCTGGGCTGTGCGGCAAATCATGATTAACCGAGCAGTGCGCTAAAGTCGACTGATTCACGCAAAAATTAATCTGACTAGAAGGCTCCTCCTGAGTTTTCTCACGCGGAAGAAGTGACTGAACGAGAAGTATCTAAACTTGAGAAGATGAACCCATCAAGAAAAGCTCCTTTTTTACTCTTCCTCTCTCTCTCTCTCCTTGAAAGACAGTTTAAATTTGCTCCTGTCATAGGAATGAACGCGGAAAATTAAGTGCAGGGAACTGAAAAGTTCCTGCAGCTGGCCGGTCCTAGCTTTGAAACTGGTAGTTTTGTTGAAATTTAATTAGTCAACGACAGATTTTGTCAACTTTGAAAGTGCCGACATTAGTCTATCGGTTACCAGCCAACAGCGTCCAGAGAATCGGATGATTACTAGAGCTTCACTGAGTCACACTGACTGTCACGGTATGTGGCTACGAAGATGTCAACATCACTTCAGTACAGGCTAATTTTAAGAGTGATAAGGTAGTATAAATGGGGAGTCTAATTCCTCGCCGGACACTTCAAGCATCTGAACAAATACAACAGAAACAAAGAAACCAAAGATATTCACCCCGTGAACAGTTATTTCGGCTTTCAAAATGACTCATGGGTTTAGTTTTGCGCTACCCTTATAGGGAATTACATTTAACAGTCGACCTCAGAGGTTGAAAAGCAAACTCGTTATCAGAATACAAACTCTTTGGAACAGCAGGAGATAAAAAGAGACGACTTCTAAGAGTAATCAAAAATCCTTGTAGATTAGTTTTAGGGGGTGGTGGGATTTGTAACATTAGTGTTCATATCACCAGTCTTTGAACACTCCTCGTCAAAGAGGGGAAGCAGTGGACTCGAGTCTGTTTTTTATTGGAACTCAGTGCGAGCCGAGGTTTTAACTCCGTACATTTTACATTCGAGGTGAGCGTGCTACCGCTACTCCACCAGCGCATGTTGGATACACCTGGATTATAACGTCTCAACAGGTGAACACGTTCACTCATGAGCCATGTGATTGGTCTACCCGACGCCTCGAACAACGGCCCAGTAACTCTCCTGGTTGTGTTTTGGTAGCACCACCAAACCTACTGGACAATTTTTAAAGTAACCTTGATGAGGATTTGAAAGCACAAATTCCGAATGATAGTGCTGTAAACTCTGACGCGACAACAAACCAAAATCCTTGACGCCATGTTTGAAATAGTTAGATTTGCGCTACTTATAACTTACAAACGGTACTTTTCATCCATTGACTCAGGTTCTTTCGAATGAACAATACTAACTGGCTTTTTGACAGTCAGTTTTCTAGGATATTTATCTGGGTGATTTATGAGTTTCTTGGAAGGCATGCGAAAAACGTGCGCACTTAGGAGTAAAACCCATTTGTGCATTCAGAAAAATCAGTTGGATTCGGCTGAGTTCACATCGTCCATAAATTTTCTTGCAATTTTAACTGACTTAAATTAAGCCCCTAGGAAGATAAGACGGGTACAGTTTTCCACAGACTGCTTACTCTTAAGTATCCACGATGTATTTTTCATGTGACTGTTTGCAAAAACACAAACCAAACTAATGAAATACGTGTTTGTATCATGAGTGGCAAAGCCACCATGAGCGAAGAAAGTCGGGCACACGCTTGGTGCAAGGTGTGTACTGGGTTTCCAGCTCAGTTTTTGCAGAGGAATTCTTCCCGATGTTACTAGAAGTGAAGCTTGTTACCTCCGTTTTTTTGTCTGACACAAACGAAGCCTCGGAGCTACCGCTGTTTTGGAGGCCATGGACAAAGTATGATGCTTGTGCTTATTCTTCACAGTCATTTGTTTCACCGCGAGCTCCAGAGTTCTCAGTGTTAACACTATGGGTTAAGATATCATCAATTAGGAAACATGTCTAAGAGTCGTTCGGCAGTGCAGCAAACTCGTTCAGAACTAGTCAATCGATAAAAGTAATGACAGATTCTCGAATACTATGACAGTTTCTGTACTAGTGAACAATAAATAAAAACTCTGATCCACAGAGAACAAGATCTAACGCAAGGATTTATCCGGATGGACTAGAATCAAAAGATCCACAGGGGTCAGCTCAGCAGTGTGATACCCTGACATGATGATTTCAGATCTCTGCAAACCTAGCCAGATGAGCTGCATAGAAAGCATTTGGTGAACGTAGAAAGTAACAAGTTAGCCCCAATTCTTTCGGCCAAAAACTGCTTTCAAGAGTGTCACTAGAATTACAATGGTTGAATCACGAAAACTAGCCTGGTTCTTCACTTCAAGTAAAAGGTTTCGCAGAAATCTCTCACTATACTGAGCCTCATGTTGCTTCACGGTGCTGTTTCTTACAAAGGCGTTTGAAAACCAGCATATCCAGCGGCAGATGCCATCATCATTGGCTAATACCGGATAATCAGGAACTTAAAGAATGACAGAGAACGCTGATGGATTTCGAAGGCCCAGGAGATAGAGAGATCTTTCGCTACAGACAAGAAAGACGCCCTGTTTCAGCTAATTCGATTGACGTGTCAAAAGAAAACAAGTGTCGGCGAAAAGATATGCAAAAAATACAGAATGGCAAGTCACTCAGTCAATCGTCCTCTTCAGCGATGGGCTGAGCACTTCAAAGAACAGCTCAGCTGGTCTCCTTCAACACAACCGCCGGGAGGGTCCAGCTGGCCTGAATGGAACGTCGACGCCAACCCGCCATCAGCTACCGAAATCTAGCGTGAGATATCAATCCTCAAGCGCGCCAAGGCCCATGGTGTGGATGGTCTGCACCCTACACTCTTCAAAGAAGGTGGCGAGATCCTGGTGAACAATCTGACAACCATACTTCAGGACATTCGGTAAGAAAACATAATACCAGTCGAATGGGACTCCTCGACCGTCATCTCAGTCTTCAAAAATGGCGCAAGAATGTCATGTGAAAACCGCCGATGCATCAGCCTGGTATCTGTCGCATCTAAGGTGCTGTCTGGCATTATTATAATTATCGGGAGAGACAGACTCGTGAGAATCAAGCTGGGCTTCGCCCTGGTCGAGGCTGCATCGAACATATCTTTACCTTGAGACAAAGTCTTGAATAGCGCCACTCCTTCAGACGTTGGTCGTTTTTCTTGAATTGAAATCATCATCATCATCATCATCATCTGTGTCAGCTGTAAGAACCGCGTACTTGTCGTACAGTGGTTGTAGCTGCCACAGTTTTGTTCACCTGCCACCGTGTCGTTCAGCGATGACCTGGGGAGGTGGGGTAGATAGCTACGCATTAGAGGCAACAGCTGCTATAACCGATGCGTAAATACAAGGGTGTCAGCGGAGGATATGCCATTCATCTGTATAGAGATAACATTATACCTTCTGTTTGGGCAATCAGGATGGGAGGATCTGTTTAAGTATCGTCCAATTTTTTGGTTAGTCCTGTTTGGACGCTAATGTATCTTGCTACATTGATGCTCCGGAGATAGTGCCGTTTTTGGCAAATCCTAACCGCCAGGCGTTTCAACATTTCCAAGGCCGCACTACACTCAATCGAAATGTGCATGCTTCGAGTTCTTCGGCCACATTATATATGCCGGGAAACGCTCTGTGGTCAGGCTCTCTTTCGCATATTCTACACTTAACCTTAGTAATTTTTGCACACTAGAAAGAAACGACTCGATCACGGTCTTGGCCGCTCAGGCTGATACGCTTCAGGTTGCATTGTTTTATTCCATTTCCCTTACCTTTCGACACAGAAAACGTCTGAAGCCTAATGTTCAGAATACGATGAGACCTTCTGTTGAATTAAGGAAGGTACAATATTCCACTCGTATTGTAAAAACTTATTTCTTTGCATTTCACCATCTCGTTAGCTACCTACATTTTATCCGCACTCGCGTTATTTTCCAAATTTCGAATGCTATTCTTCACTCTTAAGAGGGATTTAATTTGCTCTTTTATTTGCAAGTTCTTCAGCTCTTCACTCAAGAATTATCATCCGAATTGCCTTTCGTAAACTGCGATTATTCCTATTCCTCGGTCCCTACAATGCACTGATGAAGCAACATAACACAGTGGAAACTTCTTGAGCTGAAATGGTAGGCCGAAATGAGCATTGTTCATTGGTTATCTCCAACTTGCCTTACCGACAGGTAGAAAACTTTAAGAAATAGTTTTACACAGTTGGTTCAACTGTGGACCAGGCATTACACCCCTCCCCAAGCGTAATTAGGCGTAGCCGATAAGCGGTCCTTACTGGATGATTGATCGAAGCATTTGCACCACACGTTCGTGGGGCCGATACGGACACACCATCTAAGACGTTATACTCGATATCCGGCCTCACCTGTAGTTGGGGCACTGGCCGAAACATTTGTGGGAGCCAAGCTTCACAAACACAAACCTTATGCCTGCAGGTGAACCGAGTGATGTAGTGGATGAATTCGTTTATCTCCTCAGAACCATAAGCCCCGGCAGACTGGCGAATTGAGAAGGTCATGTCAGCGTTTGCTAACCTACCACACTGATGGTCTCGAAATGCCATCAGCTTAACTGTCAAAAATAACGTGTACAATGCCGCGGTCCGATCCGTCCCACTTAATGGATCAGGGACGTGGCAGCTGCGCGTCGAAGACCTTCGAAGACTGCCTGTATTCGACAATCCGTGACTCGAAGCGTTGCCCGAGCCTGGTGGGAACTCCAAACCAGTAATTCTGGAGTATGCCAGGTGGTTTTCGGGAACGCTCATTCTTTCTCAATAGATCAGATGGTCACATTCTACATGTTGCACCGAATAGGCCATGTGCTTCGTATGCCAGAGGACCGTTTACCTCGTAGAGACACCTTCGCCCCAAATTGTGTCTGATGGAGACGACCCAGTGGCGGTCAGTCCACCATCTGACAACGATGCTTGAAAGCCCTTACTAGTCAACTCAGTGGTATGGTAACCGCCGTCTTCCCAAATAGAGACCGCGGGACAAGGCAAGCCAATGTTTAGTGACGCTGATAGATATAGCTGTGTCACGCAACCAATGGCGGTCTTGCATCAAAGCTATCGCCTTCACTGCGTAGCACTTCATCCTTGCGACACCGGACAAACAGAACCATTCGACGTCAATAAACTGATTTGGCCACCGCCTCCAACAAATGGTGTTCGTTTCCTCATTCTCCTCATCTTCAGTCGACAAAGCTGTGGCAGCTGGAACCACTGCATCTCGGTTCAGGACTTGTGAGCTGAAAAACGGAGCTGAACTGAACTGACCTGAACTGAACTGAACCTTCAGTAATCAGAGAGCAAGCCTCATGAACAAAAAGATCGATCACACGTCGGGTTTGAAACTTGAGTTTCGGGGTGAAACTTGACGCTCAAGTATCAAAAGGAATTTTAGGGAAGACGGTCGTATTAGGAAGGTGTTTACTACAGTTGCATGATCTCAAAGAAGTGGGGAGCGACAGCATACAGAGAGGGCATTATGTTTTAGCTTGTTCTCATTCATTGATTTCTCACAAACTTTTCTGACACTGCATGACGTACTTTTGTCGATCAAAAGGGTCGCCTGAAAATTCGAAGATACAGAAGAAGCATTTACAGTAAAGTGTTTTGGGCTACTCCCAGTAAGGCACTACTTAAATGTTGATAAAATCTCTGGGACTGTCTACTACTGTTTTTAACCCCTGGTCCCCTTAAATTTTCCATAGTATTTGAGCACTAAATCGGACCTATTCGTACCTAAGAAGAATTATGTGTTGGTGGTAACTTTCATTCTTTAAAATGCCTGAATTTTTTCAGTTCTACTAAGTACTTATGGCATCTCTTGTGATAGGGAAAAATATGTTTTTTTTTCACCCGGGGTTTTTGCGCAAGCCGCCTCAATACTGGTTAATGACAAATTTGTAGAAGCCATTCGGTTTTCGAATGGTGTGAGGGCGGCTGTTGAGCGTTCTCCACTCGTCTAACTTATGACCAGCTACATGAGAGTTTCCAGTCAAATTCACCAGATAATTGATTCACTTCCGCTTTGGCCAGTGGCTTCGATTCACATGAACAACGGAGGTATCAATCAATATGTTTATCTCGAAAGTTCTGGAAGCCAAAAGGAATGTTATTATCGTACTCTTTGAAGCGCGCAAACGGGGAAGAGTGTGGGGAGGAACAAAGAGCGCCCAGGGCAAGAAAGGGAGATTATATATTTGGGAGAGAAAAGTCATGAGCAACGTATAGAATAGTGCAATTGTATTCAACGTTTACATTTATGGGTGATAATGTAATGTGAATAGTGGCTACCAGACTGGCTGATTGTGGTGACTAGTCAAGCAGTCATTCGGTAATCCAGTTTATATTTTGACGGAATTCCAACCAGAGTGACAATCACTCTTAACTCTTTCGCGTTGCTGGCTTTCAAATCGTTGGTTGCCATATTCAGACCGGGTGTTGGATTCGTCTCCGTTTCCTGTGCCATGGGCGTGTTCACTCGACTGTTCCGGACTATTTCCATCTGCGGACGCCCTTCTTCTTGTCCACTGTGCCCAAAATGAACATCACTCATATGGCACCGGGCCTAGGACAAGAGTGAAGAACATGTAAAAGGCTTCCGAATTTCGCTTTTACATCTGACTCAATCGTTAAAGATACAGACACGTCGCACACATGAAATTGTGTCACAGGAATGACTGAAGTCAGAAAGGTTCCATCACTCATTTCACTCATAACCTCCTCTTAGGATGCGGTGTTCTATTTCTGTTTATGTGGGGACGGATTATAGGTAGTATCCAAGTTTCGCTTGTCTAAACGGAAAAAAAACTAAACTAATTAGGCTAGAGAAGGTATAATTTGACAACACAAGCAAAACTGAGAAGTCGTCACTCTAGGGGCCAGTCAACGCATGACCACATGAAGTGGTTTTCGTGACTGATGGGCAAGTGGGGCCATGCACCGCCTAAACGGGAGCTAATCACATTGCTAATCAGTCGCCCACGGCAAAATGGTTGTTTTCAACTAATGGCCGCTGATGCACGCAAGTTGATCCCACCCTAGCTTGTACCGGTGTCAGGCAGATTATAACCTAATCATTACAGAACGGCATTCGGACATCGGATGGGAAGTACAAACTCACAGCATATAACCCGCCATCAATTGAGGTGATAGGTGTCACCTCAAAGACCAATCGGTTCAGTCAGTTTGCAATACATTATTCGACTGAGTCCTCCCTGCTTGCATGGTCAAGTTTGTTGGATGACACACCTCTTGGTCCTGGTGCAGTTGGTACGTCAGACATGATATTTAAGTGCAGATGTGTGAAGTTTTCGGACGAAAAAACACTCATAATTGTTGTTGTAAAAATCGATGCAGCTTTGTAATTAATGGTTTGGTTATAGACTTGGTAGACTATTGGTTAGTTTATACTTACTCATGTGACCAGACGCGGACTGCAACTTGTAAATCCAATGAAATGCGCTGGGGGTGTCGAACAGTGGAGCAATGTTTAAGCTTGACGTCACCACCATCACTGCTATCTGACTTTTTATGTTTAGTGAAGCTTTTTGTGAAGATGAAAACTCACCAAGTCCCACCGCTAAAACGATGAAGGTCATACTTCCAAGAATACTGGTTATGGTTGATTCTTCGAGGCACCAATTTGATCCTGGCGGCTCAACAATACTTTGAGAGGGGTATTGAATAGATTTTATGATTATTTCGAAAAGCAAACAAATACATCGTTTTTTGGTAACTTGTCTTCACACAAAAAGTCAAGAAAAAGCGTTCATTTCCCAAATATTCCTAGCCAAGACAACCGAGTTGTATTCACTATGGTGTTAGTTATTTTCTGTCCCGTGTTGTTTTCGTCTAGTGAGGAGACTCTGACGACCGACATTGCCGACCGAACGTTGATGCATGACCAGTCGGGAGAAACCAGAGCTGGCAACACGGAAAATGTTATTTCGCAAGTTGATAGAACATTTCCTTGCCTTACTCTGTTGATTCCGAGTGAGTGTCACATCAAAAGCCCCGGCAAGTAATTGAATAATGGACCATAATCAAATTTTTTCAGATCGCCGTTAAACGATTTTCGCTTCGGTCGAGCGCTAAATAAATTACTTGGGACAGTAGCTTCAGATTTGGCCGATTATTTCTCCCGGTGGCAAAGTGTTGCTGAGTTTTTGTATGTCTACAAGCACATATATGTATCTATGTATGTATGCGTATATGCAACAGGATTCGGTGCGGACGCAAGTAGATTTGAGTAGAAAATCCAACAAGACTGCCGCCTACGTTGGTCGGTCAGGTAGTAGAAGACAGTGGTCTTGTCATGCAACACACACTGTAAAAAAGCAACGGCAAAGTTGATCAATCACGAAGCGCTGAAGTGCTCCAGAGCTAGGGATTGTTGCAATTCACCTAACACGAATGGATATTTTCAACCGGGATTTCGTCCTCTCTGTGAAGCTAGTCTATGCTGAAAAGTCGGGAAACATTGTACATCTGGTTCATTCCCGGTGGGAATCACCAGCAGTGCGCATCTCCTGAAACTCCTGGATGTCTCGTACCCGCAACCTTCCCGGCTAGTAGTTTGAACACTTGACCATTCGGCCACAAGTGGCTGATCAGACATATAAGTAGCTCGCACTTGGACAGAAAACTAAATAACACGGTAGGGTGTAGATTGGGTCATTGAGTGACGACTTCTGAGATGTCTCACTCATGTTGCGAAAAAATTCTTCCTTCTAAGTGCTTACAGATTGATGGTAATGTGGTCCTATATCCTGGTCAACTGACAGCTAATCGTACTGCTGATCAGCCTTTCGTGGTCGGACGGTTAGGTGTGCAAACGACTAACAGGATAGTCGCAAATCCGAGATTTCCTGCGGTTTCGTAAGATGCACACTGGTGATCATTTCCATTGGGGATCAAACAGCTGCCGAGTGGTTCTCGGCTTTCCGGCTTAGATTTTTCATCACAGATTTTTATCGATAATCAGTGTTTCCAGGAAAATGTGTTTTAAGTTTTTCTTGGACAGCACCGCTTCGTTCCTGCAGCACATGATCTAAAACCCCTGTTAACAGACACGGCCCCACGGTATGATCTGCAGTCTTCGACCGAGACTGCTCAGTAGGAGCGAAATTAAAACGTTAGGTTGTTGACCGGCTTTCCATGTCAACAGTTGCCTTCTCGAATGTTGCAAGGAATGCTGAGGACAACCATGCGTTTTTTTCAGTAAATTTCGCTGAAGTTCACCTTTTGTTTACATCGTTGGCCGAGGCCAAAGCTTAACAGAATGCAGCACATGGAATCACCAGTCGGATGCTTTCAAGATTTACAGTTCCAGATTAACCTGGGGATGTTCAGTATTGAAATCTGCAAACAATACAAGGTTAGTCTTTGACTGAATGATCGAGTGGCGGAGCCGGAGCTTTTGATTGGGTGGAAGTTCGAGCGAACTAACAGAGATATAGGTGCCTGGGAGTGGAGCGCAGAGTAAATTCGGCCACATGTTGACCGGTCCACAGTAACAAGGGGCCGGTTGAACAGGAATGTCGTCATGCCCTTTAGATTTTCAAAATAGTTTCATCAGTGGATATAATATTCTCATTAGAGCTAGCAGAAGTCCACAGAGCGTCCTTCGGTGGGGCGCAAAGATGACCTCAGTCGTTTTCCAAGACACCCACCCAGACCATGCTGAGTTGCTTACGTGGATACAGAACTCCATGTCGTCCATTTTTTAAAAATCACTTTAAACCACGTTTGTCAATTTTCATCGCACAAAGTCAAATGTACCACCGACTAACAGGATCTATATGGACTGCATAGTGTACCGCTGATGAGGTATTGGCGAGCGGCTGCATGAACATATATCACTCTAGATCCCGCTAATTGTTCCACTTACCTCAAACTTTTGTAGCAATCCAAGTTGCCTACATCTGGATTTCTCTTCGAAGAAAGCAAAACAACAAAGTTGTATTCATCTAAATGCTGAAACCACCATATTTGATGAATCCTGATCATGGTAAAGAAATTAACTATCGGACATCTATTCATCCCCCATTCATTGGCGAAAAAACCTTCGGATATTTGGATGGGATCCATAAATCCCTCATCATTATGCCGGGAAAGCAGCTCATCAGAGGTGCAGAGAGAGAAAGATGACCATAGCCTGGGCGATTCTCTTTTCGCCTGCATAGATAGCGTGCAAAATAACTGTCATGGCCTCATTATTCATTTATGACAAGAAAGGCTCTTGGAGCGCACACACGAACCTTCAGGAAGGTGAATTTCTTTGACTTTTTAGGTGCTATATCTATGCCCACTTGATGCAGCTTAGAATGCAACATGCACGTCGGCTATGTCAAATTTTCAGTTGAGATTTCATCCTGTCCATGAAGCCAACTTACGCTGGAAAGCTGTTTCATCCTCGTTGGGAATCATCAGGATCTCACGAAACTCGGAGAGTTTCGAAGTCGCGGCCTTCCAGCCAGTGGCTGAACAGTTAACCGGTTGTGTGCTGTGTGCTGTGCTCTCACTTAGACAGGATATAGCACCACTCATCCTTCAATCACGGAATCCACATCAAGTAGTCACATGTTGACTGGCTCCTCGAGTGACGATTTCTCAGATGGAATTCCCACACATCTTGTGCAATTATTCCTCTTCTGAGCAACCCTTAGATAGTTTTCGACTGTGAGCCTCTGTTGAGAATGAAATACTACTCCCCACCTCCTTCGTACGGGCATGGGTTGCACTCTAACGAACGTAAAGGACGCACTCGAGGCTGACCTTTCCTGCCAACTAAGGGGGGGGATTTTACACAAACGAACTAAGACAAGCAGATCTTGAGAAGGAATATTAACCTATCCCCGTCTTAATTTGGATTGTGAGGTCAAGTGACTGCCAAAGTGTTCCACATCATTAAAAAATAAATGCCTCTATTTTAGCAATTGATCGAAACCTACTAGCAGTTCCATTTTACACTAATTTGTCGAGAAAGTAAATAAACAAATAAATAATAAAAAACAATAATAAGCAAGTAAACATGCTGCTAAACCAGGCAACTTAAAACCAGCGGGCATCATTCACAAATTCTCGTATCATTCGCATTTTTGTTTACTATGCACAACTTAGCAACATTGTTCAAATTTTATTATCTTCTCGCCTAGCGTGCACGGTTTCATAGTTTTCCTCAGACATGGACAAATCCTTCCTCACCAAGTCGCTAAAAATCCCGTCCCATCCCATCCCATCTATTTTCTCTCCCTCAATTCACCTTCTACTGGGATTTCTCAACAACTTACCTGAAAGGCAACATTTATTAACTCACAGGCCACCACGGTGACGAACTCTTACTTGTCTGAGGAACACTTCAGTCTGCACCCCGAATTTCTCCAGGCAGGCATGATGAGAATGTCCAGTCGAACAAGGGAGACAGAGGGTAGGACACAACAAAGTTACTCACCTATTTTAGCGCTCTTCAGACACTGAAAAAGTCACTATGAAAGCATGCCATCGCTTGTCTGGTTAATAAACGACTACTTCCAAGGCGAACATCCCAACAAACTTGTATGTGTTCATCTACCGGCCTTCACAGGGTTGGAAAAAATCCTTTATGATCATTTTTTAGCATCTCGTGGCAACTGAATTGACATCAGCAACTTGATCGATCCAATCTGATGAACCAGAGACAGCCTCGTGATGGACTCTAAACGACCTTGCAGAGGCATTAAAATGCAGTCCTCTGAAAGTTCTGGAGGTATATCCGATCTTCACTATAGTTCTGTCCGTTATAAGACCACATGCCCTATATGATCATTACTGAATAGGTTATCCTTCGGTACTTTGGGACTTTACAACAGGATATCAATGGGCATCACAACGCATTCCTCCACTTTCTACTCTGAAGTGTACAAACACAGGAATGGAACAATACTTTCAATCTACTGTCATGAAATTGATCTGGTTCGAAAGCACACCGTTCATGGAGTTCGCTTTCTTGGCCTGCTAAAAACTTAGTTTGTTGATGTTTGATGTTCAAGTAGGCTGTTTGATGCGGCCGGCATATAATTCCCCATTTACTGATTTGCATAAAACTTTATGTTGAGGCCTACCTAACGGAGGCACATGGAACATCGGTGACATGCACGCGACCTTTGAAGAGGAAAGGGGTGTAACGATGGATACTACTGATGAACAACGTGAGTAGTCTGTGGTTAGTAATCAAGCTCCGCCCCACATCCGATGGAAAGTGAAGTTTATTGCGGAAATTGTAGAATCGCTTTGCAGTGTTCGTTCACAATTGTGAAATAGCCAATGAATATCCAGGGAAAGTCCAAGAAGACGAGTGAGAATATTCAGTTTTTGAAGACTATGTTCATATGAGATTTTTACTTTCCTGTCTACTGACTCATACCTGCTTAGTTCGTGTTTGCTAATAAATGATCTATGATGTGTTTACAGAGCAGTTGAAGAGGACCTGTTATATTTTAACGAGACGGCGTTTTCGTGAATCCATTGGTTGTTTGTGAGCTGCGTTGCGTTGTGGTCTGACTTCTATTTATTCGCTTGTTTTTTCGATGACTTCTGTTTTTAATTGTTCTGACTGGGTCTTCCTCAGTTTGCATTACGTCGTGGTGTGGCCTTCTTGAAATTGATTGGTTGCTTGCGCCGTCGTGTTTTCTGCCTTGTAAAGGCTCGTGTCCTTGTGTTCGTCCGTTGATTTGGTAGTATGCTTTAGGCGCCTAATCCATTTAGCTTGCGTTGTCCATTTGAGTCGGGCTTTCTTGATTCTTCTATGAGCTTCTCATCTGTTTTGTTGCGCACTTTTGTGTTCTGTAGTTTTGGCGTTCTCTTTGTCTTAGCGACTAAGAACTAGGTCAGTCTGGACATGTTTGATGAGGGATTCTTCGGTGAAACACCATGCTTAGGCAAAATTGACGTCCTTTCTTCGTTCTTGCTTGAGCCAATAGGGGGGAAATCGTTCCAGTCGAACTCGTGTCCTTCCTGGTGTTTGTACACGGAAGCGAGAAAAAGCTGACAGTGACTCCTAGCAGCGAGCTTATACTCATGTATTCCGCTAGGCCGCTCCCTTTCCGTTGTCCTATATGGAACTAGGTATCCTTTTCGAGTTGATAATGCCCACTGCACGGTGTTCGCAGGGTTTGTAGGCGACCGTCGGATTACGCTGTCGTAAGAGTCGTGTAGTTTGTCCAGCGATGTATACGAGTGTGACCGATTTGTCTAATTTTCTGAACCTACTGAGAACTTAAGGTTAGAACCAAATTGCCGGGCTGCTCAAACGGCATCAAGGTTAGCCCGCAGTGATCGTATTTGGTCCATTGTTTGCTCCTAGTATGCTACTGAAAACGCCGCTGCTGTCATACCCGTAGATAGTTTGCCCCAAAAAAGTTTGTGCCTAGCTAAGTGAACAAAAATAATCAGAGTAGTCATTTTGGGCTTATTTAATATCAACTTTCTTTTCAATCGTTTATTCTGTCGCCGGCAAATTCTTCCACTTTCCATTATTCTGTTAAGATGCACAGCATAGCGGACAGAGTGAAAGACCAATAGACTACTCACACTGTTACAAGTATTATTGAAAATCATTCCTTTCATGTTTTTCAGGTCTACATAGGCCCATATGTTGTGGTTATTTGAGAGGAAAACGATTCAGACAGACTTCTTCTGGAAAATGTAAACAGAAAACTTTTTTCTTTGCAAAAACTATGTCTTGGTACCGAGTGAGGAGTCAAATATCAAAACAAAAAATGTCTGTCCTCGATGAGGTTACCTGATATTTTACGTTGAATGCCACAACAAAGTGCACCACTTAGAGATTTTACTCTGGCTTGCGATGACGGCAATCTTTCCTGAGAGTTTTCAAGTTTGTGGTATGAAAATTGACGTGAAGGACACTCGTCGTTTCATGTGAACTTGACATCAAGTTACAGCTGATGTTCTGACGAGACACGTTGACAAGCGTTCAGAGTCGCTTCAGATTGTTTCGAGTCTTCAAAAATGTTGGACGGTTTTGACAAGAAAAGAAGTAGCTGTTCAAGCAGATCGGTAAAACCCTCGGATTATCATTGTGTCCTATTCTTGAACCTGAGGTAAGTTTTACCGACCGTACAATCGATCGCAGCAAGAACACAAGATTTAGTGCTGCAAAGTTATGGAAATATTCCGTCGGAACCTACCAAGTACGTTCTCTCTCTGTTTTGGACTCCGATATCCCCAGTCCTAGAGGTTTTTTACCCTCTGTTCGAAAGCAGGAGATCTCCCCATCACTGAACCAAATAGTCGAGTTAGTGGATAACTACTCCATGCTCAGAAAGCCAGCACTTATTGGCAGCAGTTGAACGTGTCAGATATAATCATCTTGCTCAACTACTGAGTACCTCTAATCAAGTACCCTCACAGTGATATGCTATATTCTCAGTTGCCGAAGAGTGGTACCACCAAGTGGTTGCTCTCAAAATCTGTATAATTTTTGGCTAACCTATCGCATTCTATTGATACTGACTTCTATAATGGAGAGAACGTTCTTTAAGTTTGCTAAAAAGCCAAGAAACACGGTACAGCTGTTTCGTCTTTATTGAGATTGGGGCATAAGCAAGTGAGAATCCACTCGGAGCAAAACTTGAAATTTCGAAACAGACCCAACTAGCGAGTTTGATTTCTAGTAATTTTTTTTCTAAAGCAACTCTTTTTGAATAGACTACCGAAAATCCGTTCAGGCGCACACATTAGTCCTACTAAGAAAGAACTCGTTACATAAAAGGCCACTAACATAAAAAAATATCGAAAAGTTAACAAAAGGGTTTCGTCTACTGGAGGGTTATAGCTTACTTGTAAATGCTTTTGGTTTCCAAAGGAATCAACAACTCACGAATCTGTTTCTCATGGCACGGATCAATTCGGTGCTCTCGGACACGGTATGCCAGAAAGAAAAAGACGGACAGCAGTCTGGATCTTTCTGTTGGTGATGATCAAGCACTTATTGTAGCGAGCTAGACCACTGAACTCAGCGGAAGTGCCCTCAAAGATATCATTGACGAACAAGTTCATGACCGACATCACTTTGGATGAGATGGGGTTATCGGGATACAACTGGAGAATGATCTTGTAAGTGTGGGTGGCATAGATTTCGTTCCTTTTCTTGCTTGTTCTTGTCGGCCTTGGAGACCTTCACCTTTTGCGCATTCCATGCCGCCTTTCAGAGGATATCCCTGGGGGCCAATACACATACATCCCAACAGATTTCAGGAGCAGCCTGTTAGCTACTCGGAACATAACTTCATATATCAAGGTCTTGCAGATTTGCTCTCTACGTTGAAACCAGTTTTGAGTGAGGTATGAGTCAAGCGGCCCTTTTGCACTGACGAATATAGTCGTACCCGGTCGATTCACGCTGTGGCGCACCCATCCTCACAATGGCAAATAAACATTAAATAAATCGTACCGCGAAATAGACAAGTTGGATTAAACTAACCAGATTAAATGGGGAACAAATTAATCGTCTAACTATCTGGCTTATGTTCATCAAGTCACCGAATATCAGCTCGCGAATAGGAGACTGTGAAAATATGTCAACCCTTTTATTCTGTGTTATGACATATAGGAAGAGAGCACGGTTCGAGGAGACTGTACTTTTTCAGTGGTTGCAGACTGTTTTTTGGCTTTCTTCAAACAAATTTCGTTGTTGTTCAGATCACTTGTTGCCCGTTTTAAACTTATCCACGTACGCACACACATACACAAATGCACAAACTTAAAAAAATCTGAAGCGATGAGGTATCAACCGTTTAAACACACTTCTATCCCTGTTGTTGTTGTCGTCGTCGTTATTGTTGACAGTCAATGATTACAGGGTGGGTTTTCCCACTACGTTGACAATTTCATGCACCTGGAGGAGGAAATGATTGATGGGTGTTACCGTTGCAAATGGCAATTTGGAAGGGAGCACACGGCCAATGTACTGGTCGTGAATGTGTTCGCTCCGGATTTCAGAGGTGGTAAATGCAGGGAATAAAATTAATTTAGGGAAAGGGTGACTGCAACTGGATCGTGGAAAAAGAAACGCTTTTGATCAACAACCTTATGAGTAGTGTATTGCGTCTATACAATGATGTGAGGAATTACTCTTTGAGGTCTTGTTCGCGGGATCTGTCTTGAGTCGAAAACACATGAAAAGCAGAAGCGTGTCTTACGACTGGCAATTACGATGGCTAGCCACAGCCGATTCGGGTAGGCATATACGCAGTTAAGGCGCTGAATGATGCTAATAAACACGGAAAATATACATTCGGCCGAACCGCTTGGAAAATCAATAATCCACTGCTGAGACTGACGAATCACGTGGGGTCAGTGAGAGACCTTGTAATCACGCTATATTCAATGTCTACGATAATAGATCCATGTGCAGCAACGACTTAAAAGGAAGATTTTAATGATCGAAAACTGTCTGAGTGAGGAATTAACTGACCGAATCGTCAGGTCTAATTTAAACAGATTAAAGCAGCCAGGCAGCCAGTACGTGAATTCTGAGCTCCAACTTGTGTGCATAAAACTAAAATTGACATTCGAGAGAACCAGTTCATCTTTGTGTAACTGAGCAAGTCACAGCAGAAGTATGAGTTTCCAAATTATTGGACAATTGGTCAAAGTCCGCAGATAGCCCACTACCAATTTCGCCCTGTTTTTGGTGGGCTGCCTGTGGATTTCGAGCAGTCGCTTCATGCTACTCACTTCGAAAACAAAAGAACCTTCATTGAATATTCTCGAGGCGGCCTGTATCTTTCAAAGTATGCGAACAAATGTCAATGTGCTATCGACCATGAGGGATTATGTTGAGCCTCCAGCAAATGCATCATGCTTTAAAGATGTTTACGTTGTACACAACATCATCGGTTTGTCTCACGGCTCCAATTCAGATTTGTCGCGTGAAGGCATTCTTAATTTATTTAAACCCAATGATACGTGTACTGTGAAATCCGCTTATCACTACCTGTTCAGAATGAACAATACGGTTGTGCAAACATAGAGGTCTCGGAACATTAGTGCCCCCCACCCCCACAGATTTTTCCGATAGAACGACGTGTGGGCTGACAATTGAGCACATTGACAGATGGATGTATATAAAGGTAGACAGATAAACAGATGGGCTCATTCCTAAGACTGGTTGTAGGTGGTCAAGTGATTTAAAGGTTTTGCATTCACATCGCTATTGTATGACCATTGCCCCACCTGTTTTGGCGCACGTTTAATGGTTAGTCGTTGGCACTGAAAAGGAGCTTTAGACTCAATTTTCGCTCTTTTTAGAGTTCATCCAACGTGCGCACCATGACCGTAACGAGATTCGAACTCTGCAGTCAAGCGTAAGCATGTTTGTCTGTTCAGATATGATCTTCGAGCATACTCTGCATACGCTTGTCAGATGTCCGTAGATCGAATCCCGGTTCGGCCAAGGAGGTGGATGCACTGTTGATGGGTTCCAGTGAGAATGGAACTGGTGTCCAGTGCTTCCCCTTTGGTGTGTACTAGCTGAATACCTGCAGCAGAGGGAAGTCTGTTGGATAAGGGGCGATCCCCAGGTCTTTCTTCCGTGATCAACTGAAACACCGAGCAGGTATACCAACTTCTCTCTCGACAACCGCAACTTCGCACACCAACTGCTTTAAGCATTTTTCATATACTGTGGGGTAAGACCAACTTATCACAGCTTCCATGAACTTGGGTCGCTTGCTAAAGATTTGGGTTTTTTGAAGCCCCAATGATGTGAAAACAAATCCAATCAGATCGGAGTCGGTTTGCACCGAGCGGAATTGGAGTGAATGTAAAAGCAAACGTGAAGGGGGGCAAGAGGAAATGAAATATTTCGTTTGGCACGGATACAATTTCATTGCTCTTGAGAGACCACTTGAGACAATCATCCGAAATGAGCCAGACTCCTCTACCTCGTAGAGAGCTAATAAAGCGAATCGGAAACTTTCCACGCTCTCGAAAACCACATCCCAAGAATGATTATTCAGATGCTGACGGATTATTCCAGTCACAACCGCACACCCATAAAACGGTGATCCTGAAATCTCTCGTAATATTTCGCCCAAGGGATTACAGATTGGTTTGATACGTAGGTTGATTTCGTCGAAATGGTGTCTCAAGATCTCGCAATCCTACTTATGAACAAGTTTGTGTCGATTTCACTGGGCCAATAGGCAAGTAGGTTTACAAAGCTGTGTGTTGTGTCACGTAGCTTGCCTAGAATGCCTAGGGTGTAATTATTGCAAACATTATGACAAACGAATGAAAACGATTTATAAAATATAGAACCGCACGATTTCTGGTATTTCCTTTTTTCGTTCTGAGGAACCAACGTTTTAAGGGAATGGAAAACCTAACTTTAAAACCCAGGGTAAATCTAAAATCTCCGTTCTTAGCTGTCACTTGCAGCGGCTTTCCGAGGCATGGTATAGTATTTTCTTACAATAGAGCCCAGCGACATTTTTTTATAAGTTACTACGCATACTGTGGGGAGCTGCTTTATTTTGAGCATGTTTCTGAAGAACATACTACTGAAATAAACCAATGTCTTCTTGCTAAGTCGTTCATGCCTAAGCAGTATACATATGCATCTGAATATTATCTCACGAAAACGCCGAAAGTTAAATCTTAAGCTATTTGATCTATAGTAAATAAACGCAAACGAAGAATTAAGATTTTTTAGACAAAAATATTCAAGCACAAAAGGTAGCAGGATATCCTAACATATTTAGTCAGCTTGAACAATTGTGTATCGAATCAATTTTGTACCAAGTCTTTCTCCTAGATCATCGTACTCCCGAACAATTATTTTTTCTGACTAATCACCAAAAAAGTTTATGAACTTTACCGAGGAACAGGTGGTTTAAAACAAAGAACGATAAACGTCACCCGCAGCCTCCGTCTCTTGAAGCAACGCGATTTTTTTGACTTTTTATTTGGGCATCTTAGCCTTAGTTACACCAATTTTCTCTGATTTGCTAGCCAGTGCAATTATTAGGTCAAAATTCATTGGTTCCTAAGGCTCACGTATTCGCTGCAAACGTTTTTTTTGAAATCCTACGGTTTTTTTGTTCTGTGCACGACTCACTGGAACCAAATTTAAGGCGCCGATCATCTGGTACACATCTGGTTTCAAACGACTGAAGGGAACCTGAATTCCGTGATTATTATTTTTAGAGCGTCGGAAATTACTGCACAGAACTTGGTAGAACCGAAGGTACCAATGACGGGGCACAAACAGCTGATCGTGTGTGAGTTTTATTCACAACAGAAGTCCTCCGGTGCGCAAAGTTTTATTTAACTCATCTTAGTTCAATATGCTGTTTTTTATCGAATTGCAGTAAAACTAAGGTCTGCTCATATGAAAATCGCGAGCTAACGATGATGGGAACTTGCCTTCACATTTATCAGTAAGATTTCTGGTTAGCATGAAGAAAACAGGGTAGCTCATTGGGGTCAGTTGCTTGGGGGTGCAGAAAATAAAAATATTTGAAGCACTCGAAGAAACAGTTCTTACAAGGGAAAAATTCAAATACACGTTTTATGACCTTCAGGGAATGGTTACAATTTATGAGTTTTATACTCTATTCACTGGGCAAAACATGAGAGGTCCGTATGACGTTGCATTCTAGAGCAATATCTTGAGGTTTGTTAGTCGTTGATGTGCTCGCGCAGCTTGACAAAGCGAGAGGCAGTCTCGGAGAAGGAACCAACAGCCACCTGAAAAATAGTAAAAAACGCACCCAAGTTAACAATATTTCGAAATATTACCACCATGGGATGGACGTTTTGTCTCCAAGACAAAATCCATTCGTTTTTAACCGGGAGAGTATAGTCCCGTTGTGTTCGGATCAAAATGCATTGTGTTTCCTAGTCTGAAACGTGCATGCTCAGCGTCCGGTCATATAAAATCACTCAGTTACCCAATTCTTAAGAGTTCCACGTTCCAACGCGAATCCACTAAGCACTTTTTGACATGGAAACAAAACTGAGCATTTTAGCGTGACGTTTTCAAACGTACACTAATTTATTTAGCTTTAGTGATGATTTCCTAGTTAAACTAGACTTTCTTTACCTAATTTCAGTTTTTTTCCAACACTGCTCACATCGGTGGCAATAAAAATTCATCAATCGTCTAGTGATTTTGTATGCTGAACCAGTAAGCTGCATACATTGTTTAAGTAAACTGCACGCACGACTAAAATTTGTTAAAAATCCGTGGGCACATGCGAACGTGAAAACGCTTCCAGGAACTTTTGGGATAATACTAGTGAAAATGACTGATGACACTTGCACGCGGGGCATGCTTGCTGAGTAAGATATCAATGAAGAGGATCTGGTCAATCCAATGCAGTTTCTGAAACCTCAGAACTTGCGTTGGCCTGACGTACAGCATTTAGCGAATGCCCCGTAAATAGGGTCAACTCCAGATCAAGTGGGGGAGTGTAATCGTCCGTTCAATTTTTAAAACTGGTTGGTATTATCTTTGTGGTTTGCAAGAGCCTGCAGAGAATATTATCCACTAAAATGCAACATCATTTGATGGTTTACTTGCCAAGTTGCCAACACTGATTTCGCAATAAACAACTTCTGTCTAACCAGTCCGTACATGACCGGAGAAAGATGGATCTTAGTCAAAGCCTCTGAAGGTGATGTGGATGTAGGCTTCTTTGACTTTCTGAGTCTGACCTATTCAGGCCAACTCACGTTTTGGAGGATTATCTATAGTAGCGATGAACCAGACCGTCTCGCAAGGAGACAAAACGTGAGGCTTGCATATAGATCTGGATAAGTGCCTGTCTCCGTAGGCCGAGGCATCGGCTCTACCGTAGTGCGAAACAAAACCACACAAATAGGATTTGCTCGTCGACCAGGTGCAGGTGTGTTTGCATACGCAGTTACTTCAGTGGGCTTAAGCGGACAGCTTTCAACATTATCCATACTACACATGATTGCGCACGTCTGAAATATGTTTGATGCTTGTTATATCCCTGTACACCGTAAGAATTGCAACAATCGGAGGAAGACATCGGACCAGGAATATTGACCGACGTAGAGCTGCGCATGGAAAGCCGATGAATGCGATACGACTTTACTCCTCAGAGGCAGAGCTCTCGCAAGTTCTCCGCAACTCTCACTTTGTCATACAGCGTTGTTAGTATCTAAAACTCCCTGCGTGTTGTCATGGCGGAGGAGACTGCCAGCTAAAGTTTAGGTGTGAACATCTCAGAGGATTTTTTGCCGGTTCCAACAGTGGCTGTCGCCGATCACAGGCAGTGGGTCTCAAAATGATTTTCAGGCTGCTCTCTACAAACTTACAATTAAATTCGGAGCACTGTGTAATTGAAATAAACCTCAAACAATTTTAAATACCCCTGTATCCGGCTACTTCTGCCGGAGGACCTACATGTCCCAGAAAAATCACAGGATCTTACGCAACTGAATTATTTTCCAGAAGTGACTTGACTTCTAGTTCATCCATCTGCACGGAAATTCAGCGCTCTGCTGTGTGATGTTCACACCTGCAATGCTCACATTTTATTGGTTAAACCACGAGTTTCAGAAATCCAATCACGTGCACCGTAGTAAATAACATTTTGATTGGCTCTCTCGCTTTTCAAATGGCTATAATGCAGTGCATACAACGTTGAGGATTTGTTTGTTTTTGACCAAAGTACCAGTTAACCATTGGGTTTCTGTTCTCGCAAGAGCCAGCATGCACTTCTGGAAATTCAAAGATCCTGATGGAACGAACTTTTTGGAATAACAAACAGTCTTTGGTGTCAAGGTCACTCGCAAGTTATGCATCTGGCTGCGTCGGGCACACTCACAGTTTTTAGTAAGTTTCAGGTCGTTTAGCTGAAATGTTGGCAGTTTTGACTCCATGGACGACTTTCAATTTTCATTACCAGAGACATGTTGTTTGGGAGAAAAACAGCTCTAACGGGAGATCCTCTAGCAGATATTCGTCAACTCTAAGGTGAAAATCTCCTAACGGTATTTAACTCAATGTCTTCCGAGTAAAACATTAGGCTTGGGATCTCACAAAAGGTAGTTTCTAGGATGGTGAAAAGAAACAAATATCCACAAAGCTAGTAAGAATATTTTAGAATAAGCGCAAAGCATGTTGAATGTTCATGAAAATGCCAGAGCAAAACGGTACCTCAGACATCGTAAATTAGAGATTCTTCATTAAAAACTGGACAACTGGCAAGCCCGGTGATCTTATGAAAGTATTGATTTTCGTGGCGTAGAATTACTTTAGAAGATAAACGGTGGCGTCATGTACTGTAACCAAATTAAACGTACTACAAAAATCTCGTCTGTTTCACAATTGAACTTAAGAATTTTACACACACTCCCCTTCGCTCGACAAGAAAAAACAGCTATTTCGGAGGCCTCCTTATTTCATCTTCCACGACGTACTCCAGCAAAGATTGATCCTTTTTTATGGGAGACAGTTGATTCAAAATACCTGGATTTTACCGTTTTGTAAATGTCAGAAGAGAACTTGGAAAGACAAAAAGTGACATACAATTTGATTTTTGGTGTACAGCGCAACAAACCATGGGTTACGTCGTTGTTGGTAAGCGGCGAAAACGTCAACTACAAAAGCATTCTGATTAGACGGATTACCGGCTGTGATAAGTTATTAAATGGTGTCATTTTGTCGACGTTTTACTGCCACTCAGTTGGCATTTGACTGGTATTTTATTGTTTCGGTAGAATAATGGCGGAATATTTAATATACAACAGTGTAAAAGTGAAAGCCGTTGGCAAGTGATCTCTACAACACGAAATTCTAAGGCAAAACGTTGACGGTTTTCTTGCTAAACCAATGCGACATCGATTGCCGGCCACTTTTGAGAAAATAACTGATAGTCCTTTTGCGCAATGTACTACTCATAAGGTTGCTGAAAATTCTTCGACAGCCCACGACCGGTTTCGCCCTTCTTGGGGCTCATCAGGCAGGCGCAGTCCCCGAGTTTTCGTCAACCTTATGTTCTACTTGGACCCAAATTGGACTGTTTTCAAGAAATACACTCATTTGCAAATCAATTTGGTTTTTGGTAACGTTTAATAAATGTTTTTGAAGTATTGAGAAAACCTAAGCTAGTGACCGTTTATCATCAACAAGCTGCTCTGGTATCCTGCGAGTTTACAGTCCCAGATTCCTGATATCATTTGAGTACACGTTAGCTTGCCCCCCTCCGAAAGTGTTTTATTGTACTGTCGGTGCAGTTTATCTTGCAAATACAGGAAAAATAATTACGCATGCCGGATTTAGAGCATCTAGTCCCTAAAATTCAGTCGGTAAATGTAATGAGGAGTTGAAGCTTTCAGTTCCTTTTTTGGGTCCAGGTTGAGGCATGATTATATTTTTAGTAGAGAAGCAGGGTCAGATGGGTATCCAAACACACATAGTTTGGAACAGATCCAAACATCAAAGGTGTTGTGATCAATTTTCATGTTGTATTACTTGCTATTGGTTTTTTTATTTCGTTCCCTTAATGTTACTTCCACAAATTGGTTTGCCGTATGTAGCAGGGGTGGTGACACATGTTTTTAGGACTGATTGGATCGCTGAGTACTTGCAAAAACAATCGCCACGACTCAGGTGATGCATCAATCAAACCTCAAACATGGATCATTTCACTGATGTGAAGAAATCGAAACTCAAAATGTTTTGCATTCTGTGCAGTAAGCAGAACACAGAAAAGGAAACCTTGTACACAAAATCCATTGGCTTAGGCATCAGACTATCTTCTTACTGGCTCTGCCCAACTATCCCTTTTCTCTACTCCTCTCTTTTTTCTCCCTATGTTGGTCAGAGTGTAACCCACCTATGAATTTTGACTTTCTTGTGCTTGCTTAACTCTGGGCATTTGCGTCGTCAGTGTGCCGGTTATATCTCCTCGAATAACGATCAGACAGCTTGTGAACGAGTTGTCAGTTTGAGTCAACAGGTAAATAGCTGACTCGCTCACGCGAGCTGTCAGGACCTAACAACGTCGCTGGCAGTGCATCACTCACTGCTTTACACCGTGTTTATTAATCCAGTTTGAATTGTACATTCCTCGTCTAAAGATGTGAAAAATATGTAAAATTCTATCCTGTCTTTAATCTAGATAACAGAACGTCTTGATAAATGAAGGATATGGTAAACGGCGGAAAACAGTACCGAAGTGAAACGTAGATGATTGAGAAGTAAGGTGAACCTCTGCCAAACTGCAAACTGAGACGAAAGATCACAAGGGTGTAGAGTAGAATAGCCATAGAGTTGTACCTCAGCAACACCTAGAAAACATTTTGCTCCCGATGGAATTGCCGCAATATCCCCAAGAAATACCCCATGGGGAAGCACTACACGCAGGGAAATCTGCTAAAACGAAACAACTCCCTTACTCCAACCCAGTTAAAAAATAAGCCCTCTTATATGGAACCGTGTTTGCATCTGCCAAGGGATTTCATTACCACCAGGAGAAAGTATAACAATTTTGGCCTGGCTTTTCATTCATTTCCGCGTAACAGTCGGGTGCCCCACAAAAACAAACTGATGAGAACAGCACCAGGCCATCTCTGCAGTGGGCATATTCTTCCACACGTGGAAATGGGTGACACTTTGTACTTTGGTCTTCTTAGATTATTCTTGTATGGATTTTGATCGCTTGCATATAAAAAGCACTTGTCATACCTCTCACAAAGGGGCTTTGAACAGACAGTTCTGTCAATTTTAAAAATGCGGTCATACGTAGATTTTCTTGACGAGTCAGCTTTCGGTCCCTTCACACATTGAGGGTTGGGAAGAAACCCTATGAAAAGATATTGGTTGTGACAACGTGTCAATGTTACTAGGTTTATTAAAGATATTTGAGTTGTGCTTCTTATTGATTCTTGGCCGTACAGCATAAATCGGTTACCAACGAACGATGCAATCTGGAATTAGAAATTCATCCTGGGGAAAGTGAGCATCGGTCTACTAAAAGTCATTAAGACATTCCACTACTCATTGCCTTAGTTTTCAAAGTGTTGCTTATGATAAAATACTTTCTTTAAGAAAATATTTTTAAAAATTGTTCCCAGACGAACCAGTTAATCTTGGAAACTTATTGATTCATCGCCATGCAGAAGCGGAGAATTCACAACGCTGTTTATGACGACCAGCCAAATTAATGCAGAGACGGTTAAATATTTTCTCCCACAGCAGGAATATAGCTCACGTCCGTCCATCATTCCTGACTGATTTACCAATTCAACCACAATTACTGACATAAGGTCTCTTGGCTGCGTCTTCTGAAAAGCGTGAAAGCATTCGACCAACCATGTTTTTTTCCCGAACGCTGCGAGTGCGCCCAAAATTCTGCTCATGAGATGGGTCATTTAAGCTTAGGTTAGCCGACCACAACGTCTGCCCCTTTCCGCCAAGAGAGAAAAATTGAATAGAGTATCTCTCTTTAAAGAGCAGTGAATTTTCTTGTATCAAATCCTCTTTAGCTTGTATCTAGCAGTCCCGTCCTGCAGAGGGCAACCCTCTAAATTGATGTTTGTCAGACGTATTCTTTCTCGATGAGTCCCGGAGGCAGATAGCTCAGTGCTCAATGCGCGGAAGTTCCGGTGTTCGAACCGGCATCTCAATAGCTCTTGTATTGGCTTGGGCAACCTGGCAGCAACTCAGCCCTCAGGTGACAAGGCAGCGGCCTTACGACTGAACGGTTATTATTACTATTACTTATTGGTAACAAACGGAGAAGACGCAACACCAATAAGACACGTGGGAAAACAGAGGGAATTGTCGTATTTCACTACCCATAAGGTTGCTGAAACTCTCTAGTTTCGCCTTTTTGGGGGCTCATCAGGCGGGCGCAGTCCCCGAGTTTCCGTCAACCTTACGTTCTACTTGAACCAAAAATTGCCCGAAATTAGCGAAACACACTCATTTGCATACCACTTTGGTTTTGACGGGAGACTCACCCGGAACCCAGCGGAATCTCACGTTTTCGAAGTCGAAGGGTTTTGTGCATCCTTATTAGTATTGTTATATGTCTACACAATGTATTGCGATATCTCGAATATCGTACCAAATGGAACATGAGGCGGCCTAGTGCAGCACATCAAGTTGCTTAAAAACATCGTTTAATGAGCGATTCAGCTGTGTTCAGGGTACGTCTGTCGCCAGAATCAAATTGGTTTGCAGATGAGTGTATTTCGCTAAGAGAGTATTTTCATCTAAATGTTGAAATTTATCAAATACACTTTTGATGTACCGAGACCAGTTAGGGTAAATCAACGTAAGAAGGCCAAATATTTGTCCTGGGGATATGGAGACGAGAATCGATGAGTCGGTCTTCGCGACGTCCACTCAGGGTGAGCGAGAGGGAATTTGGGGGACAGGTAAGAGCTGCGTCCAATTACTGTGACGTTAGCATGCTGATACTGGATGAGGAAAGCAAACTTGTTCATTATGTCCGTATAGGATCAAATGTTTCCGATTTACGTGCAACCAATTTGTTAGTAAACGCTTCTGGAGACCACAGTCGGTCTAAATCTGTTCTATGTAAACAACGTGTCCCGCCAACTAAACAAACAAACAAGGTTGCCTCTTCTCAGCTCCTAAACAGCGTTGTTCAAGCCTGATGATTTTCTATAAGCCACTTCCTTCCTATGTATCATATTCTGATCGTAGTGTAAGGAGATTTCGCGGTTTCCGAACGAGATTTCGTTCTATCATTGATGTCAACCTGTGCCAAAAGCCTAGAAGCATTGTACAGCTGTTTCATCTCTATTGAAAATCACCAGCAGTGCCCATCTAACGAAACTCAGAGGGTTTCGAACCAACGACTTTCCGGCTAGTGTTTGAGCGTTTAACCGTTTGGAAACGAGCGGCTTATCAGCAGTGTGATTAGCTCTCACTTGGACACGCCATAGCCCCACTCATCCTTAAATCACAAAAACCACATCACGTGGCCACGTGTTGACTGATTCCTCACCATGTTCGGGTGAGTGAGGACATGATGCACAGCAATTCCAGCGCAACGCTCATCAGGCCTGGTTACTGTCTGAAGGAGGACGAATAGTCACACGCTGAGAGCACACTGTGAGCAACACTCGGAGTGACCAGTGGAATCAAAACCAGCCAAATTACTGCCAGACAGGTTTTCTGACAAAAGTCATTACTTAATCGGGTGGCACATAACTGCTTCCAAAAGGAAGCTGTTCTTGCCTTCTGTACTTTGGAAACAGGGTGAAAGAACTTTCAAACTCCAGAATATTTGATGTCGCGGACTACGTTTTGAAAAAGTTCCCTCAGAGATTTTAGCATTGCTGGTCTTGCTATTACAGCCTTTTATATGTCAGTTCAACTTTCAGACGGATGCTATGTCATGGAAAAAATAACAGACGTGACGACTTATACCAACTTTTCGAACGAAGATTGGCCTAAAGATTCGTTAAAATTTCATTATCCCCATGATGGTGGATTGCACATAAATCGAACATGGGGAAAGCAATTATTCCTCAGGCGTTATTTAAGTCCCGGAAATTATGCACTGCGTGCTGCTGCACTGTCATTCATCATCCGGAAACATCCCCTTCACCGTGAACAACAATCAGATTGCGACCGGTCCCAATGTCCCGAAAGATTTTGATCAGCAATGTCCTACTGTGTGAACATTGCTTATCCATGTAAGTGCGCAAGAATTGTCGAATAATTATCGATCCTCTTGGAAAATCACGAGAAGCAATTGCCCCTTCTCTTGAATCTAGTAACAGACCGTTTTTCAGAGCTGTAATTTCTCTACTACCAAAAGTTGCATTTTTTTTGTCCAAAGCATCTCAGACGGTTTCGTGCAGCTCGCTAAAAATTTGATAAGATCAGGACAAACGCAAGATTTTTTTGATATTGTCGCTGATGGATCGGATAGTGCATCTAAAGCTTTGGCCATAAGGATGGAAGAGTGACAACTTGTGACAAATAGATTAACACTCACCACAAGGTAGACAGAATGGATCGATTCATTGAAAGCTGAAAGAATGCCTAGCAGTGACCGATAAATGAGTTTGTCACAAGGTTCCACCGGTGATACCAGACTTGATAATAGGTAGTCAACAAAAGTGGAGGGAAAGTGTTTTTTTTCTGTCACGCATGTTTAAGGGTTAAATGTATTTAAGTTTTGGAATCGAATTCGGTTTAAACAGGCCGTTTCAAACTCACTGAGAGACTGAGAACACTTGGTAGTGTAATTCGCAAGTAGCACTGACCAAACAACGATCATTTTTCAATAAATCACCAAGGTAGAAAAACAAACGATCTTCTAACGACAGTTTGGATGCTCTAGGACATTAGTAGTCGAATGAAAACCTTATAATACGGCCAGTTTAACGTCAAGTTTAGACAGCTAGGGCTCGATCGAGATAAAAAACAATTCTGAGGAAAAAGGAGAAAACATACTCGAATGTGACATGGGGCAAATCTGAATGTATCCGTCCGAAATTTCCAACAAATTCTGGCGTTAAGATTTATCAAAGCTATCCCGGTTTATGCGATTTAATTGTGTTGATTTACTCTGAAAGTCCGTCTGTGTGTTGAAGGTCGATAAACTGTTAAAACCGAATCTTTGCGTTGAGGATTTGTTGCGAGCATAGGCTAAGCCATAAACTAAGACGTCTCAGACAGCTTATGATAGATGTCTAATAGCTTTTTTCCGGATAAGAATAGGCGTTCTTTACCGAGATTGTTCTCTTAAAACAATTTTTGTACAGTACGATCACGTGATTCGCATAGAGGAATTTTTCGGCGCTGCTTTCCAAACCTACCTCGGTACCGTGGTCAAGCGTGTACTCCGAAACGCAGATCAGTCGAGCGACTCATTCAAGTATTTGTAATTTCAAAAACATGTGCTCCACAAAGCCAGATGTTATGGTCAGCTAGTCTAGAAGAATGCGCAGGGATCGTAATATACTACTTATAAAGTAGCTGAAAACTGTTCGACATACCACGACAGGTTTTGCCTTTCTTGGGACTCATCAGGTAGACGCAGTCCCCGAGTTTCCCTCAACCCTATGTACTACATGAACCCAAATTGCACGAAATTAGCGAAATACACTCATTTGCAAACCAATTTGGTTTTGCGAGAGACTCACCTGGAACCCAGTTGAATCTCTCGTTTATGATGTTTCAGCTGGGTTTCAGGTGAGTCTCCCACAAAACCAAAATGGTTTGCAAATGAGTATATTTCGCTAATGAGCAGGATCCTTAGGTGCATTTGAAGCATTTCGCTGAATTTCTACTCTGAAAAAATCTCGGTTCAGATTGCCAGTATATTTTGGTGAAATTGTATGCGAAATTGCTTGTGTAAACAGCAATTCGAGTAAAAGGTATGATTCAGACAGCGAACTTCCGTGTGTAGTGGAATATACTGTGTGGCGTGTGTCCGTTTTTCCTGGTCTGATTGGTTAATTGCTTTTAGGCACACCGATTCGGGTTAGATGTTTATTTAATGAATAATTAATGAATTAACTAATTCAGTGAACCATTAAACTGTTTCAACGTTTCGTATCAAATGAACACATGAACCAGAAAAAAGTGTCTGGTTCCGATCTTTGAAGTTCTTGATAAAGAACTTTGAGCCACACATAGGTTTGACGATCCAGAGTATCAAAAGGAAGAATTGGGCTCGAAAGTCGACGGTACTATTTACACAAAGGTGAGCAAAATTATACAACAAACCTCACCTGTTCAGGCTCGTGGCGTCAACAAGTGTGCGCTTCTGCCACTGACCGGAGCAGTTTGGTGTCAAGATCCGCACACGAAACAACGGCGAGCGGAGTGTTGGCCCGGTAGTGTGGGTTGCGGTGGTCACTTTCGAGACCAGTTTTGTGGTTCTGATTGGCGGTGCGATCACTCGGAAAACACGACAGAACTAGTCAGGACAGGGCTCAGCAGACGGGGAACGAACATGCATGGGCAATTAGGTCAGCTGCGGACATTCACACACATCCACACATGCTAACACACCAGTGTCGGACGGGGTTGTCTTTCCGTTAAGTTGAATGTCGGGTACAGATGAGCAAAACAAATGGAGATCGAGAGTATATGAGTGGAGTAAGCAAATGAATGGGGGAATTAACATGAGGTCAGGTTAGAGTCAGTACAGATATTCCACACAAGCCCAAAGAACATTTCTCGGAAATATCGGTACTTTTCTGTCAGAAGTTTGGGCTTACGCGGTAATAACTCTTGCCAACTCGCAACAACAAGTAAAATCTCCAAGCCAATACCAAACACCGATTTGACCCGCCAGTAGGAAGAGATCTTAGTGAATGGTTTTTCTCCTGCCTTTTAATCTACTCACTTGGCCTGACCAAGCTTTTATATCAAATGCGAAACGTTCCCAGCACCGATTGTTCTTGAAACCTTTCCAGAACACCGAGTTACACCATCGGCACGAAACATTTCCAACCGATTGAATAACAACTAATGCATTTTACATTTGGCGTTTGCATCATATTCAACACGGATGAGTTTTCAGAGTAAGTGGGTTACATGCAAGATTGCTCGTGAATCATACTTTTCAAATCTAAGCGAAGTGGATGGTATCACACCGGATAAACATCGCACAGAAATCGAACTGATTTGGTTTCTCACAAAGCAGTTTCCATCTTGCAATCACAGCAAAGTGATTTTGACATTCTCTGAAACTCTTCTCATCGAGACGCAGCAACCCCACTGTGTGTACCGAAGGCTGTAGCTCAACCAATCTGGTTAACTTAGGCATCTACTGGGGCTCCTTTAGGTTATACTCAACACGTGATGTTCTCTATTGTTACAGTGTTGTCGTGGTATAAAATCCTGTCTGGTTTAATTGGTTGACTGGAGAGAGCGAACAAGGCGTCAAAATCTCGCAACACTTATCTATGTCATGATAAACTGATGGAACTGGGTTAATTTGGACGTGGTGGTAGGGAAAGGATTACATTTCAAAAAGAGTTAACTGTTCCGGCCCGCATGATGTAGCTAATTTACGCTGTATAAAATACATTGTTCGACACTTTTCTGAAGCAAGCGCACACCAGACACATCAGGTTTTGACAGGGTTGGTTGTCATGTGGAATCAGTTGGTTGCAGAATATTTTTTCACCGGCACTTGTCATTCATGGATGTTTGAAGCCGAAAATTTGGGACCTGGTTCGTTTGCCCATGAAGGTCCCTGACTTGTATGAATGGCTTGAACGCAAATTGGATAGATCTCGACAAATACGCTCACTTGCAAATCAGTATGGCTTTCACGGGAGATTCAACTGAATCTCTCGTTTGTGACATACTTCAACTGAGGGTGCTGTATAAAGACCGCCTAGTGTTGGTACGGTATTCAAGACACCGCAGTATATTTTCATAAAGGAAGCTACTCACAAGGTTGCTGAAAACTCTCCGACAGTCCACGACCAGTTTTGCCCTTCTTGGAGCTCATCAGGTAGGCGCAGTCCCCTAGTTTCCGTCAACCTTATGTTCTCCTTGAATCCAGTTGTCCATCATGGTGTAAGGAGGAAACCATCTACCTCGGAGTTGTTTATTAGAAAAAGGTCAAATAAACAGTTACAGCCTCTTGAACAGGAAAGTCAAACTCTCATTCGCACGTTGTTTTTAAAAACTGAAAATCCGTCTTCTTCGTGAACGCGTCTTCCTGAACTGGACATTCATCAACTATCATGCAAACAAAAACTCTAAAGTAGTTCCACAAATTCCATGATAAATCCCACCTTCCATTAGATCAATGCGGAATTACGAAAACACACATACTACTCGCGTGCCCCATCAGTAGTAGCCCCCGTTACAATGGTAGCGAGTAGTCGATGTACGTATCTCTTGCACTCAGTGACAGGTTTATGGATTTCCAATAATTACCAACAGTTAACCAGAGGTATTGCACCAAGAGTGAAAGAAGACTACTTGGGAGAGAGTTTTGAGACTTCAGAATCCACAAATTCATGGACTCCCAACAGCTAAACCCCTGGTTAAGTGTTGGTAATATGGGGAGATCTTGGGACTTTAATGAAAACTTCGTCCTGTAGATGAATCCAACCCGTGCTGAACTGCCAAGAAGCACTATATAGCTATTTCTTACTTACCGGGAATCGTCAATGGTGCGCATCTCACTAAATTTTAGAGAGTCTCAAACCCGAAACCTCCCGTTTAATAGTTTGGACATTTAACTGTTCGGCCGTGAACGATTGATCAGCAGTGTGATTCAACCGATGAGTATAACTTTCAACTGAGTAGTCGTTGCTCGATAATCCAGGCAACATGTGTGATTAGAGGATGTGGACCCCGTGAGCGAAAATGAGCTTTGTTATATCCTGTCTAAGTGCTGATCACACTGCTGATCCACACTGCTGATCAGCCAATTGGGGCCAAACGTTTAACTGGCCAAACTATTAACCAGGGTGCAGACTCCTGAGGGGAGTTTCATGATAGTCGCACTGCTAAAAATTCCCAGGAAGGATGAAAAAACTCTCTTGGCAGTTCAGCAGGCTTCACTTACAGGACGAAATCTCAATTAGTCCACACCTAAGCGACAATGCCTGATTACAGTGGGTGAATTTATGAAAACCAACAGAAGGAATCATAAAGCTGTTGTGCAGCTTGGTTAACGCAGCTTAACTTGTTATCCACGACCAAAAACATCTCTTCCTACGTGATCTGCTTGCAACCTTTTCGACTGACGCACGCTTCTACCAACACTGCTTTCAAGATGGAGACTTTGAGATAAAGTCAGCTAGCGGAAAAATTATTTATGCGTTTGCCATCCAACTTCACGTGTGCCTAAGCGGACGGCCGATTTATTGAGACTTAGTTTCCGTTCAGATATCCACCTAAAACTGAATGTGTGTGCGATCGTCTAACACATAATCTCTGTTCACGTCCGCAGCCTTGCCAGTTCTCTGTACACAAGACGTATCAATTTGCTTCATTTGGGCGAAATATGGAAATTTTCAAAGGTCGTTTGTACTCAAAAGTCACTTTTAGCTAAGCAGTACTCTTCAACAACAGTAGGACAGTTCACAGTTTTTTCAAACCACTGACTGGAATACAAGGGTTTTGGGTAACCCTGTTGGGTGCTTTCAGAGTATAAATTGTCTCCTGTTGATGTTGGTTTCTCATTTAAGCTTGTGTACTTTTGTGCTAACAGCGAACAGTTGGTGTCTGCGAACGACTGGTGTCGTTGGTGTCGAACGACTACTCTGTACGGTGAAATCGGACCTTTGCTTATTAGGACGTATGACATGATGATGACGAAAAGGTTGTATAACTACGTCATTAAATGCAAACCAACACAAAGCTGTCAGATATTTGGATAGACTTACCATGTTCAGGAAATTTTACTATGAACATGCCAAGTTGTTCCTGGTTTTACCGCTGAATGTAGTGTTTGTTAGCGCTTGCAATTCGGTGCACTCTGATTTTGAAGGTCATTGCCAGTAAGGAAAAAATATGCTGCACCAAAGTATGTATGTTTACGTTATTATCTGTTTGTTTATTAGTTCGTGATAGATGTCTCTGACGAGTGAGTCACATCTACAGCCTCACTAGCAAATGAACTTGGTCGGCTTTCTTTCCATTGAGAACTTACTGTTTCCTGAAACTATTACACTTTAATATTGTTTGAGTCTCTTCCGTTTAGGGAACTACTTTAAAAAAACACGGATGTTTTAGAAAACTCTACAACTGTGATAATAATCTTGGTGCTGAGGCTCAAATGTCTCTCCCAAACTGCTCGACTGAGCGCACATAACACATTTAGAGGTTACGAGTGTTTTGAAACCCTCCCAGCGGCTGGTGTAGTTCGCTAAGTTACTCGGTTATCTTCCTTCGTTGTATGAGGAGAATTGGGGAAGTCACTCTACGCTGAAAATGTTGTTTTATCCTCGTTGGGAGTCATCAGTGGTTCGGGTCTCAACACGTAATCAAGTGATGTGGACTGCGTGACTGAAAGACGAGTGATGTGACATCCTGTCATAGTTCGAGTTAATCACACTGTTGACCAGCAGGTCGCGGTCGTCGCAACCAGCCGGGAGGCCTCTGGTTCACTTCTCCCCGGAGGTTCATGAGATGTGCATTGCGGATGACTCCCGATGACAATGAAACAGCTATATAGTGCTTCCTGGCTTTTCAGGATAGATTGATTTCACTTACAGGACGAAATCTCCATAGAAAAATCCACAAATTTCATACTAATCATTCTTTTCTCATGTCTCAATTAACCATAGTATTTTGCGCATTGATGATGGTTCCCAGTACCATGTTCCTCGCTTATTCGGCTTAGACTGATTTCACTTGTAGGTGTAAATCTCCAAACAACGTTTTTCGTACGTTTCGATCCACCTTCGAAGCAGGCAAGCCCTAATGATGAGCATGAACTGGCAGGTATGTACCTAAAGAGAAAACTGTCAATCAGTCTTTATGCTTTCCAACGATGTGCTTGGATTGGGTAAAAATATGACTGATACTAATGGAAATTGGACGCAAAAACACCCAGTAACCAGTAAGAAGATATCTAATCACAGGTCGACTCGTTTCTCAATCGACTCCCTAGACAGATTGCTTGCTTTTCGGAGATTGTCGCTAAGACAACGTGGAGTGGGAGTGCCGAATCTGGAGTTCATTATATGCTCCTACGTAATGGAATGGTTCACTGGAACTCTATTTTTAATTCGTTACTTCACTGGCGACTGTCGTCGGGAGAATGTGAAAGCAACGTAGCGTTTTTGGTCGAAATATAGGCTAAAGATGGCTAGTTTATCTTAGTGCGGCATCTGGAAAAATTCTTATTCTTGGTTAGCCTTGAAGAAAGCCTTGCCGGTTTAGTTGTTGTCTCTCAAACTGTTCTATTTATTGTAAAACCATTTGACCGTTGCATCTGAGTGTCATTCAGGCAAACTGGAGTATGCACGTTTGTTCTTACTCAAGACACTTCAATCATCTTGAATGTGCGAAGATTCGCTGATCTCATGTCCAGTAATTCGATTCAATTTCACTGCCGACCGCTCCTTAAATCCCCACCTTATGACTCAGAATGCACTTTCAAATTAAGTTGGTGTTAGTAGGGGTGAATCAAATAAATCCCAGCTAGTTCCTTCGTGCAAACTAGCCCAAGTTATAAATGAGTGTATTCAGCCAATTGCGCAAAATTCGATGTTCCAGCAGAACAATGTTTGTGGGCACTCGGGGACCGAGCTCACTTGATTAGCCTCAAAAGGGAGAAATTGATCGTGGACTGTCGAAGAGTCTCCGGCAAACTTATTACCGGCGCATTCTATCAAAAGGAACATCCTTCTATGTTTTTGAAGCGTATTGTGCCACAGCAATTCATCCTGGCAAGACTCCCCAGTGAACATTTCCCCAAACCATGCGCTTTGCTTGGTCTGATACCATGTTTGCTGTGGATGAAAGCTATTTGACAGTCCGCCATCGATTTGGCCCTTCCAAGACGCATGAGGTCAACATGGCACATAAGTTGTTGAGGCACCTTGACCATCAGAATTCAGGACAGACTCAAATTCGTAACGTCTCTGGGAATACACAGAGTCCATGAGTAGATAGCGGTAGTTTCATTCCTGCATTCACTCGGGCAACTTGGTGTATGAAAACCAACTGAGTTGCAACGAGCGTTTCTTTCGCACGAAAGAGTGAAAACGTTCCCATTATCTTTTTGGCCACATTCGACAGCGCAAAACCCCAGGAGCATGCAGCTGAAAGGCTGTGGTTTCAAACCCCAAGTAGGGGAACCTCCCTGATTCGAATATTCTTCCTTGATTTGTACAGTACCATCACTGGTACCAAGGAGGTTCGATTGGCAAAATATTTTTTTGCCACTTCTAGGGGAAACGGCTCTACATCTGGTCATCTAGCGTGTCTGGCTGATGAGCGTTCATAGCAAAAAAAGCTGCGGAACACGCTGTTACCACATCTTCCCGAGTTTCCAGCCACCATGCACGTGATTACTTGGGTGTCATTTAACCATCCACGTAAAAAGCAATACGGCTAGCCAGATTCAGCAACCGCTATTCAACATATCAGTGCTTCCATCGAACTTGCGAATTCTGTCTTTGAAAGCGTTGCCAAAAATCGCACTAGAATGGAAGAATCCACCGCACAAAGGGTTTTTTGAGGTGGATGTCAATGCGTCGTTGTCGAGTTGAGTGGAATTTATCCAATAAGAAGGAAAGCCCTCTACAAATGCTTTATAGAACTGTGTACTTTCTTTCAACTTATAGTTTGTAAACACTGCCCATGAGTTTCCCAGGCAGATGCGTTCTGGACAAAGAGGGTGTGCGTTTGAGAGCATTTTGCATACCTCAAGCACCCAAACCGTCACGAGAGAGAAGTACACTTTTTGAGAAGTAGTCAACATCTCATATGCTTTAGTCGGTTGTTAGAGCGATACATTCGGGTTGACACTCTCCTAGAAAAGCAATAGATGGAGGTGGTCTAAAGTTAGACGCGTTCTATGCATGCAGGACTGATCATTATGAAAAAAAACATGAAACGAAGATGACGGCAAAAATAATCCTCAGACAATAAGCGAACATTCCGTGCTCCACTTCTTCTGAATGCCACATTCATTCTTCCTTCTCAGGCTGAACATTACTCAAATACATGCCTCTGAGAACTTTCTTGGGTGAAAGGGTTTTGCGTCCCCGCGAATGTCTGCCTGGATAGCACAAGAACCAACTAAGAACAACTCCGCCTTCTACCATCGCTTACAGTTGGAGAGAAATAGAAAGACGTGATAAAAAGTTGAGGCGGTTTGGCTTCCACATACCGCCACAGAGATGACGTGCAAGAAAAATTTCGTTAAATTCACGGAACAAAGGATTGGTGACTAGGAAATTTTTTTCTATTATTCAAACTCCAGCCCTAAACTTCACAGACACATTAAACAGAATAAATAGATTCAGGCCAAATGCTCTCTCTCACTATTTTATCTTCCGCCAAAAATCTGACAAGGCAGGCCGCCTTGGTCTGCGGGACAAAAGTTGGACACAAAGATGACCGGACCGTCAGTAAATCCCCTTCAGACAAGCTGACAGACAGGTCGTTTTGGACAGATTGATTAAAACTCGGACAAATCCATTTCAGCCAACCAGGGTGAGCAGTCGAAGCCAGTTAATGGATTATGAACAGTTGGTACTGACGTACACCAAAGTGATGGATGTATGGGCTGTCAAATCCCCCAAGAAGTTTCACACGTATTGAAAAGATGAAAGTTTTCTTCAAACTGTCATCGTTGGTTAGGCGGATTTGAAGATTGAAAGTAGGCAATCTGCACCATTTGTCTATGGAAAATGGTTGTCTCAGCTAAGAACCACGTCGAACTTTTTCGATCACATATACTGGGAGATGAATGGATCGAATTCCAGACGGACTGTTTATGATACGGTTGTAATTTGTTTACCTGAATATGTTCTCCTTAACTTTTTCGCAAAAAATTAACAAACGCTCAACCATGTTCGAAGAACGCTTGTTTATTAACCGAATTTTGAGGGTGTATACATAGCGCATCTATGGTGCTGTGAATGGTACTCATTAATTGTAGAACCGTTTGATGTAAGCAGTTCACGAGATAGGGTCTAAGGTTCACCTAAGTTTGAACATCACTCCTTAACGCATGAACGTGGATGATTTTTCACCGACAGTTGATGAATCCTTCCAGAAGTTAATATCAAAATTTACGGGAATATCAAGCTAATTAATTATTGGAAACAACGTTTAAAAGGGAAAAACAGGTGCCACAAAATTACGAGACCATTCCTTGGCGCCTTCCAGATAAGGAACATTTTGATTCTCAGAACTCAGCACTTTACTTTCTCATACTTTTACTGACTATACGGACAAAACTTTGACTGACGTTTCTCACTGGTCCACCAACTCAGTTTCAGGATTTTAGACACTTACATCTTGTTACACTCTGTGGGCTAACATAATCAGGGAATCTAAATCGAGTTGAACTGTTTCGCAGAAAAGGAGCCAGCTCTGGATGGTTCACGGGGCGTAAAAAATGACTATGTCCGGGTCAGACATTCCATCCTCTTGTCCACTCACATCAGCAATTGTCAACGCAGAGTATCAATGTGTGGATATATACATCAGAGTATCATTGACCATCACTCATTTCGTAAACTAAAAAACGACACTCGAAACTGGCACTGTCTGATTGGAATTACCTTTACGTGTACATGGGTAGTACCTATATTACTGACGTTTCTGGCCCATCGATACCTGATCTCTTCTTATCAGTGATAATGACATGGTTCGGTGGCTTATGTCGGGTGGATATCACAAGAGCGCAACGTCATGTTGTGAACTCCTCAAATAATACAGGACTCTGCACACTACTCATAAGGTTGCTGGAAACTCTTGAAAACATCATTAGAAAAACGAGCGATTCAGCTGAAGTCCAGGTGAGTCTCTCGCAAAACCAACTTTGTTTGCAAATGAGTGTATTTCACTAATACAAGACTCCCTTCAAATTGGTTTCAAGTAGAACATACGGTTGACGGAAATTCGGGGACTGCGCCCACCTGATGAGCCTCAAGAAGGACGAAACCGGTTGTGGGCTGTCGAAGAATTTTCAGCAACCTTATGAGTAGTGCATTACGTCTATACATGTATTGCAATATCTTGAATATCGTACCACCTGAAACACGAGGCGACCTGGTGCAGCACATTCAGTTGCCTGGAAACATCACAAACCAGAGATTCAGCTGGGTTTCAGGTGAGTCTCTCGCAAAACCAAATTTGTTTGCAAATGAGTGTATTTCGCTAACTTGTGGTTTTGATTTCCAGCTGACAGCGAGCCTAGATGGGTGCAAAGGTTCATAGCCCCAAAACTTCATGGTCATACCCTTAGTTTTACACTCGGTAAGGCACAGTGCAGCGCTTCGACTGGCTAGGGAGGAATGTGGATCGAAATATGGAAGAAGACTGAGGCTATAGCACACTGAATGCGTTTTACAGCAGATATAAGCTGTCACTCTAGTAACTTACCGAAATCATCGCCTTTGTGTACCAGACGCGCAAGCTCACTAATCTTCCAAGTGGTGAGCATGGTATTCCGTGCGACATTTCCGCACAAATAACCGTTTGGAGGAGACGTTTCGATTAAACACTGTAGACAGAAAAGCTTTCTGTAGTAGTTTTCAGATTATTCAGTAAAAAGATTACGTTTTGAAGTACTTGCAGTTTTTGAGTATCCGACGAACACAACCCATGAAATTAGAGTAAAGTATTCTGAGAAGCAGAAGAGCAATCTATGACTTCTTGATTCTGATTGGAAACGTCGACGAGGCGCAGACTGTGAAATAACTACCGGGGCATTTGCATACACCCGATGAAAGCTTAACTCTAACTACGCATAAAAAGCGCAGGTACGGGTGATGTTATACAGAGAGTGGACATGCGAAACTTTGCAATCAGGGTTTTTGAAATTTCCTCACTGATAATCCATTCTGTCTCAGAGTCGCATTTCAAGCAGTATACTGGCTGGCATACAACTATGTCGAAGCAGACCATTTTTTTGATCGGTGGGTGTTTTTCAAAAGTCGCATGAAGTTATCCGGGGAAAAGCCATCCTAGGGAGTCACGGTGGATGTGTGGTAATCTGACTGTTTGAGGTTTCAGCTTAGATGTTTTCAACCGACCCTGAAAACGGATGGATGGTGACCGAGTCTGATTTGCTGGTTAACAGAGGTTAAATCACCGGACCCCGAGGCATTTTTAGACGGCTGCGGACAGTTTAGGCGAGACTGAATGTGGTGCTGCTTGCAAATCAACGGTGGTGATGTAAACTCAAATGAATACGATTGACGAGGGACATTCGGAGAACTGTTGCATTTCAGCAGGCAACCGGCGCGTATCACTTGCTTCTCATTGAGGCACCATTGTTATCTGCCAGTTCATTTAGATTTCCTCGTAATGCTACAACTCATTCGCTTTGCTACCGTCCAAATATTCTAGGAGTTCTTCTGTTGGTACACCGTCGAGGTATCAAGGAATGACCTGCTGGTATTCCGTCATCCCTCCGTCAAATCCCAGATCTCCAGTGATCTAAAACAAAAGCATTTTAGATTAGCTGAAAGCCATTCCAGAAGCAGGACTTTGGACAGCCCCGATTTTAAACGACATTCTTTAGGGAACTGTAGAGAAGTCGCTTCGTGGTGCGTGACTTTGCCATTTGCATCAAGCGGAAGTAGATTTTGTATCACGACATTCAATTACAGTGGTGCTGCTCTTAAACCGACGTCGGTTTCCAAGATTCGGTGGTTTCGGAGGATCTCGCGCGCACAGTATAAATGATTTTTATCACGTAGTAAAACAGGCCGAAGTTCTCCAGGCTACAGTAAATTAGAGGGTAAGATGGCTGGATCTCTTTGCGCAAATGATGACTGCTATGGACGCATTTCTCCGGGCAGAAAATTCGGTGACAGTTTTAGCACTTCGTTCGTTTACCTCAGTATTATGTGTTACGTCTGTGGATAGTGTACTATCAAGATAGCAGAAATCCCTAAACCATACTGTCCACCAACCATCCAGTCGAATGTTCGGTGAGCTCTGTGAAGATGAATGGAAGGATACCGTTTCAGACTCATATATGTGAATCACAGTGAGGTTTGGCAGAATGAATGCCTGTAAATACACAGGACTTCATATTCTGAAAGCAAAAACGACCTGTTTACATTCAAAACAGCAGTATACTGAGATTGGGCTGACACAGCAGCGTTTCGGGTAAAAAAATTCTGCAAAATGAAAAGGCAAATATTAAACCTAATACATTCGTTTGCATGCCGCTTTGGTTTTCATGGGGGACTCACCTGGAAACCAACTGAATCTCTCGTTTATGATGTTCTTATGCAACTGAATGTGCTGCACCAGGTCACCTGATGTTGCAGCTTGTACGATACTTGAGATATCACAATACACTCTATAGACCTAATACACCCGTTATATTGTCGAAGAATTTCCAGCAGCCTTATGAGTAGTGCATTGCATCTAAACCGTTCAAAAGGTGTTTAACTACAAAACGTATTTCAACAAAATAATGCGTCCGTAGAAATGTTCGTTAAATGCAGAGTAAACGAAGTAGGGACAGATTTTGTTTCAGTTAGGTTCCCACGTCCACAACCGGGTTTAAATCTCATCTTAAAAAGCTCTGATAGGTTTAGCAAACACATTCGGGCAGGCTAGCTTTCATACGATAACCTTCTGTGTCCTTTGTCGACTGAATCAAAAGGCTTGATGGACTCAACAAACAGTCCGTAGAGCGGTTGATTCCGATCGCGACGTTTCTCTTGGAATGGTCTTTCACCAAAAAATGAGTCAGTCGTAATTAGCATACTTTGAAATCCTCTGGCATTCCAGCGAGCAATGAACTCAACATGATATAACCACAGATTAGTCTACTATGCGCAGCAGGCTTTGTCCGTGATACTTCACCGTCTTCTCATCACATTCTTGAAGTCTTTCGAAACTTCTTCCCTCTCCCAGATTGCGCTTAATGTCTTTCATCCCTGAAACCGCTCTGCCGATCGTACTCTCATTTTGCGGCCCTTTTGAGTTCTTCCGAATTTCTCCTACAACATGCAAATAGGACAAGTCCGAGTGTCTTTTCCCAGTCCAGCTGAACTAAAGTTTTGACTTACGGTTTCTTCCAACCCGACAAAAATCCTTGTGACAAAAACTATCCTTATAGCAGTGCAAATTTTTACTTTGTTCAGTCTACCCATTTTCCTATCAAAGCTGTGGATAACTTCACTGCCATACAGTGTTTTTTTTAATGGATATACCATTTTGGGATCCAGGCGGGTTCGTACAGCCTGTGCAACATGAGGAAGGCATTGCGGTAGCTCTGGTGATAGAACACTCGCTTGGTAAACATGAGGTCGCTGGTTTGAGTACCGTACAAGGACCCACTCTTTTCGCTCGCACTGTGTGTATTTTGCTTGTTATTCGAGATTTCCCAGTTCTATGTTGCTCCCACATCAGTCGCTAAGATGTGCCTTGTAGTTATAACGAATAAAACTGTGTGAAGACGGTCGGATCCCGTATATCCCTTGGCTCAGTGTAATGTTTGTCGCTTGTAAAGAAGCTAGACAGATCCTGGTGAACCATGTTGCTAAATCGTGATCACTAGCAAAGCAGGTTTGAATCCAATCCCCCACTGGCGCGTATGTTAATGACACAGCCTCGAAATAATGTGGCGAAATCCTTACTCTCAAAACGGGCATAGGTTACGCGGAATGAAACAAGCGTGTTTGCTCGTTTGCTTGTGTCATGAATGTGTGGTGCATGCACAATGCGGTTTATCTGGGCGAAATCAAAATCCACTGATATGGATCTTTTTCCCCATGAATAACTGAATCCCGTCTGTTTTTTAACCTGCAGATGTGCGTACAATATGTTCGGTTTTCTACACCTGGCAGTGTTAGAAACAGTGAAATGTTTTTCCAACGAATAATTACAGCGTTTTTTCAGAATAGCGTCCTAGAAGAAAAGCTGTATTTGAGGGAACGAAGTTTTTTGTCGAAAAGTTATCGTTCTTGTGGGAGACATGTTTGAAGAGAAACATCGTAGAAATGTAGATAATTTTCTATGCGTGAGACGCTAGTTATGAACTCGGTAAAATGTTCTTTCTGATCATTACTTGCCAGGGTCCTTACAGTCGAATCGAATCCCGAACCCTTGATTGTTCAGGTTCCTTCTTATAGATCTGACTCCAATCAGAGGCTTCTCAAGAGGTTTCTATTAAAGTAGATGCTTCTAGTAATATCGTATTTCACCCTCTCTAAAAAAACCTTCAACCACCGTCACTTTGAGCAGTATGGCATCACCTAGATGTGTGTGTGATTCCAAATATGATGCTTTCCTCCAGTTTGTTAACACAATTTTGTTTATCAAGTGCGCAATGAACTTTTGTAAAAACTTTGACGCCTCATCTGCGTTGATGTGTCCTCAAACCACACAATCTGCTTAACATAAGACGAGATCACACGGTCCCTCAAGATCACTAGCCAAAATTACTGAAAACCAGCTAACATGAGTCTGATTTAGAAGCTGCAATAAAAGACCGGCTCAAGTTTTATTGTGCAGAAGATGTGATCGATCTTTTGGATGGCTCTTGTGGAGCTTATCCAGTATCCGTCTACCCACTGTCCACTCAAGAAGTTGAGGAGGAAATTGATTATTCCTGTGCGACTGGTGAAATCAGTTGCACTCGATTTGGGGGCTGTAGAGTGATTACACACCAAAACTAAGAAGTATTTTTGTCACAACCTCTGCTCCGCTTGTTTAATGCACTACCAGGTTTACGTGTAATCCTCGATTAGGTTCATCATCATCATCATCATCATCATCATCGACAGCATGACATCAGTGTCCAAAACCGATGCTTCACTGCCGTACAACCATGATTTATTTGAAGCATTATTGTGAAGGAAAGAATAAAGGTGGACGGGGAAGGGGCTTAATGTTAGCCTACCACAATCATTCCGAGGTGCCTACATCTCCAGACACACATTCAGGCGATCCGGATAGAAACCGACAACAAGAACACCAATGATATCCATTAGCAACCATATCTTGCAACGTCTCCAACCAGGCACAGTGGGGATCACGCGGTCCCTATTCTGGAAGGCGAAAAGCATCGACAGGGCCCAGACGTTTCGTAATCTCTTTCATACCTCTCTGCTAGGTCAAGAATTGACCACCTCTCTGCTTCCGCCACCCCGAATCGGGCACGGAAATCAGCACTCTCTTCGGCAAACGATGGTCCAGCACGCCGAATACATGGTGTAATCGATGCAGCTTCTGGTACTGGACACGTTCTCCAGTGGAAGTCCCCGTTGCACAACCAATAACTCGGTTTTTAATTGTCTTGTTACAGATTCGCCGACATCAACTCACACGAGCTGTGGTTCTGACACAAAGGTTGTCGAAGTCTTGAAGACGTCTCAGGTCCGCTGCCCGAACAGGCCAAACCTGACAGACATACAACAAAACAGCCCGTACTGTAGTCTGACACACACGTTCCTTGAGATTCAGGGATATACCTGTTTGGTGTCATAGATGTATGATGTAAACCCTGTGGAACAATTCACAAGTAAAAATGCGGAACACGCAAGTACATTCTAGCATCAACTAATGTACAGTAATCTAGTAATGTGGGGCGGAACAGCATCCGTATGGACACGTCAAAATGTATCACCGTATTTGCTGTCTGTGGGCCCAACTATCTAAAAAGAATGTTTCTCGTGGAATGCGAGGGAAATCGGTTGTATCGACTCTAATCTCGTGGTCCCCCCCTAATTCGTCAGGAATCACTGCCCTCACTGTACACAAGTGAAGCACTGTTGGTGCTTTAGTTTTTTTCGTGAAAAAGAAACGAAGATTGCAACACTGATTCGGACAAACGAACTATCGCCACATAGCGTGGGATATTATAATATCTGTTCGGATTTTGCAAGTCGGTGTCAGGCAATGGTTGGAGATTAGAAACGCACTCATTTGTACACTAAGTTGAGGTTAGCGGGAGACTCAACAAAACCCCAGATGAAACTGTCGTTTATGATATAGTTTTTCTACTGGATATGCCACACATAGGCCACTTCGCTTTCCACCTGGAGGATGTTTGACATACCACATTATATTTCCCGGTGAACAATCCTTAACGACTCAGGACCGGCTTTGCCCTCCTCTTAGCTCATCATATTCTCCAGCTTGCCTTTACACATCAAATTCACTTGTATATGTGGTGAATTTTGAGTGAAAATATGCAACAAAGGAAGACGTATGCTCTACTCCGGTTGGTTTTTCAGATAAACAAGGTTTTCTTAGGTCAGCATATCAGTTGCGTTGGTTTCTAATGTTTTCCTGCAGTTTGTGGGTATTCATTTCATATAAACCGTATTCATGAGAGGACAAATTCGGCCACTGTGGCCTGTGTGACCTGAAGCAACAACATGAATGATTTCGACATAAACAAGTAGAACATAAGGTTGAGGAAAACTCGATGATTGCGCCCACCTGACTAGCCCCAAGAAGGGCGAAACCGGTCGTGGGTTGTCGACGAGTTTTTCAGCAACATTGTGAGTAGTTTCCTTCATGAAAACGTGAATGTTGCATGTAGCTTTTGATCCAGTCACTTATGGTGCTTCATCACTGAACACATTACAGAGCGCTTTCTGACAGCATAGAACTCTTCCAATTACAGCGAGTGTGAGTTACTCACACTGTTGACAGGCACTCGTGGCCGAAAGGTTAAGTCTTCGAAATACTGGCCCGGAGGTTGCGAATCGCACGACATGCGAACTGCCGATGAAACGGCTGTACGCTGCTTGTCGGCTTCTCTATCAGAGATGAGTATGGGTTGGGCCCAACCACCGAAAGGTAACAGAGCAGCTATATTTTCGGAATATTTCACTTAATGTAGTGCAAAGATGAGATAGTCGTAGAGTCCCTGCTGCCTCGTCGTCAGTCCTAGGTTCCGGCGCGATGTACCAAATGCTTGGCACTAACGACAGCCCTGTTGATGATCACTCTTAAAAGCTGCATTGAAACAGTCGTGGTTTATTTCTAAAATATTTATTTCGAAACAAACCAATGATTTCGTGTCTCGAAAATTCTCCTACAAACTACTAGCCTTCCTTCCCACCTAAGAAGGAAGGTGACATCGTTGAACCGTACGGCGTCAAGTAGCTACCTACGTGTTCGGGTGTGTTTAGCTTTTCAACCCTCTGTGCGGTCTCACACTGATCATGTCGTCTGGTGACTTATGACAAATTGCTCAGTGAAAATCTAGTCATACGACACGACTAGGTGATCCTCAAAGTTCCACTTGGAATGTGACCAACAATTTGCTTCGGACGATAGGGAAACAATGTCTCTTCCTCACCCATTAATCTTCTCAGGGAGAAGCCACCACCATCACCTGACCTCTTGTGACATCTCCTGAAGACTATCTGATTTGGCAAGTAAACGGACCATTTCAAAAGAAATAACTCTATCAGTTTTTCATGCCATTTCATGGCCAATATTTTAAAACATCTGAGCGATGTAACTCTTGATAGCGCTCTTTCTTGTCTTGGTTTCTTCTACCCCAATTTTCGAACGCGCTGTTTTTGGCGTCTTTGCTTACTTCTGCATTGTTTTGGTACTTTGGTCACGTTGAGATCTAAACTGATTTCTTGTGATTCATGAACTGGATCAACACGTCTCCATCTTGTTAGTCACACCGGTTCTAGTAAATACTACACAGAAGTAGATCGTGTATACGAATCAAAGCTCACCAGGCTGTGCATTCGGTCGTTGTATATAGGTCGCCTGAGGTCGACTTCCGAGTTGAGTGAACTCCATATGCGTCTGATACGGACCGAGAGGAACTTCTGGTGGCATTCGGGGCGATCTTTTGGTGTTCCAGATCAGGGTGTTGAAGCCTAACGTTGGTAGTTGGACCTGCTCCTAATGGGGAGTAACACAAATGATGAGGCTTAATGTTGTTTAAGAACGCGAGCCCCCTTATAGTGCCCTGGAGACGCAGAAACTAGGTTTAGAGAGGCAAGTTGTTCAACTCCGAATGACTTTGGTGGCTCTGTGTAGCTGCAGGGTTTTCTCATTGTACTCAGGTCATGCAGCCGTGCAGGTTGGGATCCCGTAATCTCATTGCAGCCTGATATATGCATGTGGTAGTGGGTCGTTCATAGTCACTTTGAAGGACCCTAAGGCATGACTGGGGTGTATACAGTGCCGATCAGCAGTAATGACTCACTTGAGACATTCGTCGGAGCACCTTAAGTCCTACCGGATGACGACTCTCAAACATTCCGCCTTGACAATGTTCCCCAAGTGTGAAAGGCCAAAGGAGCAACCAATGGAGAGAGAGAGAGAGTTGGCATCTTCCGCCATTGAAAACAGATGGTTAGTGACGCCACTTGGAGTTCCTCTGGAATTGCATTTAAATCCTGAGCCTTCCAGGTTTGCTTTCAAATCGTGATGTCATTGGGAAACAACTTGTAGTGTGATGAGAGGGTGTAAAATAGATCATTCACGATGGAAAACAGGATTGGACCGAAAACGGAAACTTATGGTATGTTACATTGGGACCTGATGGCGAGAGGACATCAGAAAAGCCTGCATAGTCATCTAAAAGTATGTTAAAGGGTAATAGTTACTCAGATGTCAGCCCGCGAAGGGACTTTAAACCACGCTTCTGGCACCAGATTTCCCAACACAGCTTTACTCACCCCACTAGAAGGCTTGTGGGACACAGTAAGAGATCAGCACTGCACTTGATTTCCAAACTGAACACTCAAACACTTACTGACCTGCACCTGTGCTCATTAGCACTCGGCACGTCTTGCGCGAAAACCAACAATTGTCGGATAAGTGGTTTAGGATATGGCGAATGGCAGTGACAACAAAGACCGAAGAAGTGACACCGGGAAGGAGTAAGTCTAGATTAATTTTGCATCACCCCATACATTCTGAAACGATGGAGACCATGGAGTCCATGTTTCCTGTGAGTTGTGACCAGTGGTCCAGTTTATAGCACTCTGAAAAACCAAAAAAAATCACTCGTGGTTAAACAAAATAACAGAATTACTGGGGCATCTTTTGGTAGCCTCTGGAGAGGTGTTGACTGCCTGGTCTGCAAAATCTTTCTCCTTCTATTAAAGGAACAGTTGGGAGGAGTAGGTGAGTCTGGTCAGAGGCAGATGACAGAAAACTGGTGGGAAACGTAAAGACTGCATCTTAGTTAATCTCGTTAGTGCAAACTCAAGAGAATTAACGGTCAGTGAACTAATTTTGTATATTTTTTTTGAGAGGGGGAAAGGGTTCACTGGGATTGAATAGCATCCAAATTTCCAATTAAGGTTTCTTCCTGCAATTGAAGCCGGTGTATTCTGGAAAGCTGGAGATCACTGCATATCTGTTGCATCCTTAATGGGAATCATCAGCATCTCATGAAACTCCAGCAGATGGTTTCGAACCCGTGGTCTGCCGGCTACTAGTCCAAGCACTGAACTGTTCGATTGAAAACGGCTGACCGGCAGTGTGTTTAACTCGCACTAAAACAGAATACAGCTCCATTCATCCTTTTAAAAAAAAACGGGAACCAAGTAACGTGTTCTTGTGTTAACTGGCTCTTCGAATGACGACTTCTCAGATGGAAGTTCCACTCGTGAATTTGTTCCGCCTTGGAGCTACTTATAGGCTGATGGTAGTGTAAGGATATGTGGCAATTTTCATTTGAGATCGAGCGAAGCGAATTACCAAAACCGTGCCAAAAACAAGACGAGATTACTGAAAAAACTGGAAACTTTTTCACACTGGGTTGTGTTCACTTATGTATATGGAGTGTCCTATTTCTACGAAGCAGAGTAAACTTTATTCATTGATCACTTTTTAACCATTAGGTGCTTGTTGTCCAGCGTGGCCATAATATACAAAGACCTTGAAACCGAATGCCTCACACGATTCCGTTCATTGTCACCCTCAACCGGTCGTATTGATTGAATTCCGACAAAAGCCAAAAGTTACTCACGTGATGTGCAAAATGTTTTTGGAACATGCTATTAAGTTAGACATCTGGTCGTGTGACCGCCACCAAGCCGCATTACATGTAATCGTAAAATGCAGGCTTGGATGGATGGATATGAGCTAGGGGTTATTCGAAAGCAAAGAACAGAATTATTGCTTAGACACTATTTCGAGGAAGCTAAAAATAGACTGCCGCTCATTGAAACTGAGTCTGAAAGCATTTAATCTGGCGATCCGTCAGCAGATAAGAAGTCCGTTTTGTTTCAAAATGACGGATTATCGTCGGAAGTAATTCAGCCAATATATATCCTTTGAGAATTTCATCCAGTTATCCGACTATTCATTCACTTAGGCAGGTGTTCAGCAATTCAGTATTTCAATGATTCATCCATCCATGCATTAATTAATAAGTTAGCCAGTTACTTAATTATTCTAGGCATCTTTTCACACATTCATTCATTCGTTCATTCAGTCCCCCATCCACTCATTCCCCTCATCCCGATTTAATTGATTAATTAATTAAGCGAGCAGTTAATATGCTTGTTCGTTCGTTCATTTATATGTTCCACTATTCGTCTATTCATTCATAGAATAATTAATGAGGTTCTTCGAAAATTCATTGGCTTCTGCACTCACGACACACACTCCAAGGCACCGCTTTCATTCCTATTACTACTGGTTTGTGAGCACCTTAAAATCATGCAGATTTCACATCGCCTATTTGACTAATATTCTTTCCCATCAGTCTACAATTACGTTTCCGTCCGATCGACCCCTCCCCCAGGATTGGCTACGTTGCTCATCTTCTATCCACTCGTTTATTGTGCTCGAAGACAATGTTTCAATTTGGAACAAGAATTATCCTATTGTTCTCAGAAGCTCAAAGTCAAAATGCCTGTTAATCAACTGGCCGGATACAGTTTCGGTTATGGATCACTGAACGACACCGAGTACATGTGTCGGTGAGTCAATTGTTTTTTTGTGCGTATGTTTACTCACAGTCATTGAATCCAACTGTGTTAAGTTGTGGCTATTTGCGGTGAACAGACAAACAAAAAAACATTTGTCCGAAGCAATTAGCTCAGCCAAAAATGATGGATTATGTTTGTACTACACGCGCGACCAATTTCAACCGTCAGCAGAAAGCTCACGTACGAGAGCCACTTTATTTGGAGTGTACATAATACACCATAAAAAGGAATTTCGGTTTTTGGTGGTTGCGGGATTTTGTAGAATACATACTCACATGACTCTCGTTTGAACAATCGTCCTCGTGTCCTCGTGCAATCATTCTGGCGAGTCCACACCAATGGGAAGGGAAGTACTGGACTCGCTCTTATTAGAGCTCATCAGCAGTGTATATCCAATGGCCTTGCCGGGGTTTGAAATCCACCCATCTGACATGTGGAACGAGCGTGTTACCACTACTCCACCAGCGCAAGCTGAACTCATCCGCATTTTTACGTCTGAATAGGTGAAGATGTTCGCACTTGGGTGATGTGAGCAGAACGTCCAACGCCTCGAACGACGACCCAGTAACATACCTTGGTTGTGTCGATCGATTTGCCCGCCATTCATGACGTGTGGAGGTAATAATGGTGTGCAAAGTATTTCTGAAAGAAACAGCTCGTCGCAGAGCGCCAAAATGGATTTGAACCGCGAGACGATCCGTTTGAAGCACCCTAAAAGGGTTTTGTGGCACTAGTATATTAGGTTCTTCTCACGTCAGTAATCATTAATGGAGGTTACATTATTACTCGATTGATTGAAAAGTGGATAAGTACAGGCGGTGGTCTACAGTAAAACAGTAGACGCAGTATGTTTAAACCCCAGACAATTTGTCTTTTCTGACTCGTTTGTGCACTCTCAAGAACAGGGTCTAGCATGGGGTCCCCAGTATCCCATATTTTGGCTAATGTGTATATGGAAAAGACTCTGAACAGAAAACCGGAATCGGCTGTCCACTGAGGGTTCCTTGGTGTTAGCATGATGAGCCTTTCGTTGCCGAATTGTTTCACTGACTTAACACTTTGGATCCTCACATTAAGTTCAACATGGAGCTTGAGTCTTAAATTATTCATGAGCGGATTCAAAGGCTAGTGGAGTTTCAGCCATATTTAGTCGAGCTGTGCTGTACACGGATGGGGTAGACCGCACAGCATCCGAAAATGCGAATAAAGGAAGCGATTTTGAGTAAGCGGATACCCAGGGGGATGAATAAAGCTGCAACTAAGACGTGTATTGTTCCCAAGGTCAAGACCCAATGAGCGGTGGATGTGGACGTACGAGTTTACGGACGAGGTTACACGATACAAACAGTGAGGGTGTTGCACAACATGATCGATTAGCACAAGCGGTGCATAGACAGACCACCAGGAAACGCACACGAATATCAGAAGATATTTAAAACCTGGCAATGACACAGCACACCGGACACAGAGTGGATTTGGCATATGTAACAATTTTGAGACGGGGACTAAAACTCACATCGTGGTGAATGGTGGCTGAGGTGATGGAAATCACCGAGTAGCCCAGCGTGAACAGAGTAGAGGGCGTAAAGCTGGCAGGCTTATAGAAGGCGGTTTTAGATTAGTCGAGGTATCACGTAGAGGCATGAGATTATCAGCGAACTGGACTGGATCTCAAGTACAAAACCCAATCAGGGTAAGATATGCTTAACCTTCCCAACATCACCACTTCTAATACACAGAGACAAACACAATCTGTGAACGAAACCCTAGGCTGGAAAAGCAAGGCCTCAAAATAGTGGTTCAACCTGATGAGGATTCTCCCTACTCCATCTGTTAGCCGTCCACGATAACCAACGGATAAGAACTTCTGACAAACATTCAGCACTGAATGGTTGTGAGAATGCTCGCTGATGGATTTTGAGTCTGTCTCGGCCAAGCTGCTGGCTTATTCACTTCCAAAATGCCGTAACACCGTAACACAGAGAATATTAAATAGACGTTGAATGTGGGACGAGTCATGAGATATAAAATTATAGGTCACGTGATAATATTGATCACAATTTTTTATTCTTTTCATCGTCCTCAGAGTGTTGTGTTCTGTTCGCATTCTCCCATCAAGTATAAATCTCTTCAGGATGGTGAGTGCAGAACTTTGTTCTAGTCAGTCAGGTTAGGTAAACAATTTTCAATGAAAAAATCGTTCAGCTGTAACATTCTTCTGCTGCTTAGCTGCCACGCCACCCGAAAGAAGCGCGAGGGCTGGGATACTCTCAGGTTGCCCAAGTCTAGGCAGGAGGAGTCGAGATGCAGAGGTCGGGTTCGAACCACGGACCTTCCGGTTAGTAAATTTGCGCTCTAACAAATTGGGCCATCTCGCCCCCATTTTCCTTGACCCGGAACTTTGACAAAATATTGTACTCGTCCATTATACGAGGAGAATGACTTCAGTGGGCAAATATTGTTGTCATTTGATCACACACTCAGTCAAGAAATCACAGAGAAAAGATCGGCTAGTAACGCTTTAACTGACTGCTTTGAATACGTTTTCCGGTTTGTCTGTGGCAAAACTTACGGCGAATACGTAGTTGATGGTCACAAATTCCTGAGTAAGGATGCGCTCCCGAGAAGGAGCGCTTCGTTTGACGAGCATCGTGGTACTCAAAATTTTTCCGATGGGGTAAATTATTTGGTGTATCCTGACAGAGTTCACCAGTCAGGTGGCCGTGAAGTCATGCGGGTGTTCGAACGGAATGACAGCAGGCTGACCATAAGAGAGAGATAGTCAGGTGGCGTCAGCGAGTGCACAAGTCTGTCACCGACCGGCACAGTGCAGTGTCAAGGTCCGCAAACCAGACAACGGCGAGCGGAATTTTGGCTGCGGTCGTATGTTCCCAGGCTAGTCCCGTGATTCCTATTGGCGATGTGATCACACGGAAATCACCACAGAAAAAGTCAAGGCAGGCTCAGCAGACGGGACACGAACACACATGCGTAAGTAGGTCAGGCGTGCACATTCACACACACACACACACACACACGTTAATATACCAGTGTCGGACGGGGCGGCCTTTGCGATAAGGTGAATGGTGGGTATAAACAAGTGGAGGTCAACTAATTATCATGATGTCCGGTTGGATTGAGTTGAAAAGTGAACTCAATTTGGCGAAATACATTCATTTGCAAACAAATTTGGTTTTGCGAGAGACTCACCTGGAACCCAGCTGAATCTCTCGTTTTTGTGATGTTGAGTCAACCGCAAGACCTGTTTTCAGAACCCAGTGAGGCAGCATGAAGTTCCTCCCTGGGTTTGAACTCTAAGGCTTTCTATAGCTAGGCTGCAGATAATCATCACTTTGGTTAATCTCCACCTTGAGAAGTTTGTTTCCCAGACCTAAGGATACTATTAACATCTTTCTTACAACTGGGTCAGAAGCGTTGATGGTTGATCCACCTTGTGTGCTTTGAATAAAAAACAGATGCACACTCTGGGGAGTATGCTAGACAAGCGGTGTATCATTAGATAAAAGTCGTCTGTGGGCCAGTTTATGGGCGCAGTACGTGGGGGACTTAAGAGCTCAGAGTACATTGAGTTATTAGGTCGAAATAAAATAGGCGGAGTATTCTCGTCAGTTGAATCGCTCAATTTACCTGACCTCATTGCAGATAGGCTCACATCATCAATATCACCAGATAGCAATATAATTGTTGACACCGATGCTTCACACTGCCGTACTAGGCTTCAAAAACCGAAATGGGACACACGGCTAAAAACCCTGTCACGTTCAGATTTACTTTAGGTAAAAAAACTTGTATTACTACACACCATATCTTTCTGATTGCAAGTCGCTCGTCGTCACAAACTCAGTTGAACATTGTGTTGAAATAGAAATTTGGCGTGCCTGCACCCAATGTCTTGGCCAATCATGTAACCAATGGGAAATTGGTCTGGTAGTCAGCCATCATTCAGACCCACCTCGTTCCACATGGCAGCAGGCAATACCCCACATAGGGTAGTTTTACCGTGTCCAGGAGTCATTTGGATCGTGCAACTACCCCCGAGTTTCCATCCGCATGAGCTTTATCTGCCACACTTTCTAGTGTGTGGAACAACACTTTGGGGTGAAAAATTTTATCAGTTTATGTTACCGGTCAATGTCTGCCGATGGCCGGAACACCAATGTGGATCTTTACAATGAGATTTCGGCCTAAATACATCCCAGCTGATATGTCAGATTGCTGAGCAAGAAACGAATCATAATCATCATCATGGACAGCACGACATCAGTGTTCAACACTGATGCTTCGCTGCCGCACAACCATGATTTATTTGAAACGCTTCTTGTGAATAAAGTGGATGGGATAGGGACTTAATGTTAGCCTATCACAATCATTCTGAGGTGCCTACACCTCCACACACTCATTCAGTCAATCCGGATAGAAACCGACAACAAGAACGCCACTGACATCGAGTAGCAGCCATATCTTGCAACGTCTCCAACCAGGCACAGTGGGGATCACGCGGTCCCTATTCTGGAAGGCGAAAAGCATCGACAGGGCCCAGACGTTTCGTAATCTCTTTCATACCTCTCTGCTAGGTCAAGGATTGACCACCTCTCTGCTTCCGCCACTCCGAATCGGGCACGGAAATCAGCACTCTCTTCGGCAAACGATGGTTCAGCATGCGCAAAACATGGCCTAACGAACGTAGCTTCTGATGCTGGACACATTCTTCAATGGAAATCCCTCTTACCCAACCGAAAACTCGCTTTCTAATTGCCTCGTTACGGACACGCCGACACCAACTCACATGAGCTATGGTTCTGAGACGACGATTGCCGAACACATGAAGACGTCTTAGTTCCGCTGCTTGAACAGGCCAAGTCTCACAGCCATACAACAAAACAGCCCACACTGTAGCCTGATACACATGTCCCTTGAGATTCAGGGATATACCGCTTTGATGCCAAATTAGCAAACTTGACCCGGGTCTTGCGGATTCGTGCGTAGACCTCATCTGTCACACTACAATCAGAAGTAATTGAACTTCCTAGATACGTAAAATGCTCCACAACTTCGGGTGCCTCTCCCTGGATTTTAAGTCGTGCGTTCTGTGACCGCATGTCCACCAGGATGTCCCCATACTTTGTGGGTGCAAAGTGCATACCAAAGGACGGGGTGACCGATCAGTTCATCCAAAAACACCTGCGGCCTCTTCTCTTCTTCAAAGACGAGAACCATATCGTCTGCATATTCCAGATCGACACGGTTTTCTTCACAGTCTATTTGAACACCGTGGTTTTGAAGACCTTCCAGCGTTCTTCTCATTATCTCATCGATCACGGAATTAAACAAGAACGCAGAGATTAGGCATTCCTGACGAACACCGTTTTGTGTACCGAAGCTGTTGGAGAGCTCTCCGTATACACTCACACGTCCGGAAGTCTGAGAACACAAAGAACGTATTATGTTCACAAACTTCCGGGGCATTTCTTGATGAGCAAGCGTGGCAAGAAGAACAGACCGGTCAACCGAGTCGAATACGCCTTGGAAATCCAGGAATGCAAAAATCGTGGGTCGCTTATACGTATGGCGTTGTTCTAGCACCTGACGAAGTGTGAAGATTTGGTCAACGCAACCCCTACCAAGCCGGAATCTCGCTTGCTGCTCTCGAGTCAGTGTTTCACGAGCCACCGTAAGGCGACGAAGCACAAGTGACGCCAACAGTCTCGTTACGACCGGGGTCAAGCTGACCCCCTGTGGCTGCCACACTCACTACGAGCCCCTTTTTTGAAAATGGGCACAATCACCGACTCTTCCCAGTTGTCTGGGACAGTCTTCCTTTCCTAAATGCAGGTAACTAGATCAAACAAGCGCTGGCTGAGGATTTCACCCGTATCCTTGAACAATGTGGTCGGGAAGTCATCCGGAATAGAAGCTTGGTGGCCCTTGAGAGAAAATTTGCAGTCATAAACCTCTGAGGCCGTAGGGCGCTTCCCGTCCACCGTCCAGGGTTCTATGCCAACTGTGAGCTTCAGATGAGTGGCACTGGTGGCCACGATAACTGCTGTTCGAAGTATTCGGCCCACTTGTCGGGCGTTCTTCTTTATTTTAGATGATCACTCCCTTCTGATCCTTGATGGTTTCTCTCGCAGGTTTCCGGGGACCGGTCGCAAGGATCAACTGAAGTAACATTCGGGCATTACCGGCTTTCTGGGCCTCTTCCATTTCCTTGGCTTTCTGTGTCCATCATACTTCACCGTCGGCTCGCAGGCTCCCTTTCACTTGACTTCTGATCATTCGTCGTATCGAGTTGTGTTCTACGAGATTTAATCGGTGCTACTGTTCGGTCTGGTAGCGCCGTGCCACGGGCAAAACTCCCAGCAATGTGCAAAAAGGTAGCGATGAACGTCCCAGTGTGAATTCACACTTGGTGGAGCATTTGAAAGAGACTCTAGGGGACGATTCTGGTAAATTCGTTTAACATCCGGATCTACCAGCTTCCCACTACTTGCTAAGCGATTTGTCTGCAACCTACGGAGTCATGGAAGACGAAGGAAGAACCGGCTCCCGACGAGCTCGTGGTCGGAATCCACAAATGCGCTCCAAAACGAGCGGCAGTCAGTTATTGATTCGTGTTATCGGTAACTGATGGCAAGATGATCGATTTGAGTGGACCTGCTTGCTTCAGAGTGCGGACTTTGGAGGCGGCCAGATAGACTGGGCGTCGAGGCTTGAAGATTGATTTCAAGATGCCTGAGGATGTCGGCGCCGGATGGCGCGCAGATGTTGCTTGCAAAACCGTTGCAGGACGAACGGAGTCATCAGTCCTAAGTGCTGGGCCTGCAACGCGAGAGTTATTAATGGGGTGAGGAGAGGGGGAAGAAGAAGTATGTGAAATAGAAAGAAGGGAGGCTTCAGCAGTAGCCTGTTTTCGCTTACCCGCCCTGCAGCGAGTAAGGCGACCCGGCTGATGGCACCACGCAACGGCCGATGTGGCATGAGTTTATTTGTATACGTGCAATTCATGGTTTTACGTGGGCTGGGATATTGCTAGGGCACCCACACCTAGACAGGAGATCGATTAGGGTACGGGAACACAACATTTAAGACGACTATTGTCCACAGTTTTTTTCCTTAGTTCAATTCAAACAAAGATGTTGGTATTGGCAATAGTTTAGCGCTTTCAGTTGATCTGAATCGAAAGCCGATAAGCATGTTAAAATAATTTACCGTGAACCTATTGTGACAAGTAATCAAAGCAGAGTTATGCTCCGAAAAAACTAACCAATCTCCGTCTACTAAATGTTCGAAATCATGTGTTCACATGCACTCTTTCTTGTTAATATATTTGGCGAATCATCAGTTTTATCAACAGTAAACTTTGAAAGAATGTATCAGGACAGGAAGGATGTTTCGTTTACTAAAAAAATTTGTCTGTACTAAAAATGAAATTGTCCAATGCCGTAGATGTTGTCAATTTGATAAAATGCGACTGTGCGTTTTTGGAAGTTCTCTGCTTTTTCTGGGAATACTAAACATTAGCCTTTTTTGCTTCTCGAAAACCTTGATCGTTGGGATAGGAGAGGGATTGATGGTTGGACCATGTGAGCGCTAGACCGTCATGTTCTGATATGTCTCTTATGGAAATCAATTCAATAAAACGATACAATGAGAGCAACTCTGAGTGCTTGGAAAATAATCTCAAAAAGTCTCTACCCATAAGACTGTCCCAGTTGGGGTGGGTGTGTGTGCATCTGCTTACGTCACCAGCTTCCGGATTTGCACCAGGGAGAATCGGCAGTTCGCTGGTAAATTGTCTTCTGCTGGCGTTTATTTGTCGCCACATTTGGAAATCCAGACTCCCTATATAACAACTGATAGGCATAAGCTCTCGGATATTGAAGCCCTGACGATGCTTGCCCTTTAGGATCTGAGTTAGTCCAATGCGGGACCTGTATCAAGAAAATAGTGAACGTATGAACTCAGCAGTCAAAAAATAAACACAAAACTGTTGCAGGTTTTTGCATTTGTAGTCTCTAGTGCGAAGCTGAAGTGGGGTCGACGATCTAGGTTTTGATGACATCTTCTATGTGTTTACCGATCATCCCTCTGTATGGTAGATTCTTTATGGTAGATTCGGATGTTATTTCCCGTTTACGTGCCGTTTGATCTCTACCAAGTGCAAAGTATTGCTTCAGAGGTCTTAGTACACTTGTGTCCCTCTAAAACCTCTTGGGGAGAAGGAATAAAGTTCGTTGACCGGTTTGATTATCTGAGCAGCTGCATTAGTCCTGTTTATAGTGTGACAAAGTTCAGTGCACAACCGATATCAGCGCATATGGATCGTTTATGGTGTCACTGACTAACTTCACAGAAGCTAAAGGGAAATACTACCCATCAGATATGAGGACTTTCAAATGGTTGGTCAACGCATCACTCACCTAGTAAGCCTCAGCGAGCTGCATCGTGGTAGAACTAAGGTGGAGTGTGAGCGAATATTTTGGGATGAATCGGAATTATTACAGTAGTGAGTAAAGCTCATCAAACTGAGTTGGTTGATGTACTATGCACGCTCAGCCATTGTCTAACACAGAAAGTACTGATTCCAAATGGAAACTTGTTAAATGAAGTTCGCTGGGACAAAGTTGACCGAACGTGGTTATTCTTAAACTGAGTGCTCTGGTATCTTCACGCCTTTCTGGTTTGAGTTACTTGTGGTTGGAATGCCTACGGTATATGACACGTGGCCGGTCCCAGTTGTGAGCACCCTGTCACTGCCCAGCTTAGGTTTGCTTGTCATTGTAAGATGCGCGTGTTTCAACTGAGGCTCTAAAGGATATCGGTTCGATTCCATGGATGGTGTGTTACTTAGATATGACACGCGTTTCTCTCGTTAATGTTCCAGAGTGTGAACGGCTTGTTCTTGATAGTCCTTTAAAGAGGTATGAGCAGGGTCTGTATCCATTCCTTTTCGCACCTTACTGGGACTCCCTTCCTCAGTGGTGTACGATACCTATTCATCAGTATTCAATAATGGTGTACTCTCACGATCATAAGAGTGTGCGCGCTGGAAGACATCCCGCATGAAGATACTGAGGTCTACAGGGTGGTTAAACGGCCATTAAGGTATCGTATAGTACGGTGTATAGTTCAGTGCCTCCACCATGGTTTTTCTAAGGTATTAGCCAGAAAACCCTAATGGAGGTTCATGCAAGGTCAGAAAACAACCAAAAAAATCAAACAGGGTTAATCAAATCCCTAAACCTACTAATTTTGTCACAAAACGTAGTCAAATACAACATTCTGAAGCAAATGAAGTGAAAATTTGCCACCTTTATTGGGTTTCCTAGGGTCCAAAGCCTCTCTCCTAGGCGCAACAATACCATCAAAGATATTATTACAAGATCTGTCAAACCATACAACTTAGTCCTGACAAGAATTCAAATGCCGCTGTTATGCATGCTGTTATTCTTGTCTCTGAGGTCCAGAGAGGCCTCACTTGCCATAAATTGTGCTACACTCGCTGATGCCTCTTGTGACTGAGTTTCTAATGAGCAGCTAAAGGTTACACTTTGGTATGCTCCACTGTAGATCAGCATATCGTCTCTCAGATTGCTTGTCGTCTTTCTTTGACATATTTCCAGCTGTGATGATGAAGGTGGCCTTTACGTCAAACTGTATACTTGAACAAAAGTGTAAAACGACAAGTGAGTACTGTTCTGCTAGGGATCTGATGATAGCACTTCCAAAGAGACAGGTGAATTGCTTGCGGTGTCAACTGTTTTCACCTGTGTGATCGCTTATTTCGGAATTCAAACGCGAGAGAATAAGGATTTAACTTGCACGCAGATAGCAAGAAGGTTGTTTTGGAGTGAAGCAAGGCGGCGTGCTTGCTTCCATCTCTTTTCTGGTTAATTCCTCTGCGATGATATTCAAAGTTTGGAGCATCGGTTTTTAGGGTGAGTTCTTCGATTTGCTCTACTCATCTACACCCTGACACCCCTGGAGGACGGCACGTGACCATCAACTCTAGTCAATAAAACGATCACAATATTTTGGATGTAATGCTTTAACGACAAAGAGGCATGCTGATACCCCGTCATTTAGGGGCTCTGGTCTTCATGCTGCCCAACTGGTCCCAGGTTATATAATGCAACTAATTTTAGGAAGTTTTTTTCATTTCCTAACTGCAGTCTGCCTCCCAGCGATTAGATCAGCCTCAATCTGAACACCAACCACTCCGATAATAAAACATGACCTCAAGGTAATTCTACACATCACCGTTGAAACTGTTAGGTGGAGCGCCTTCTAGTCCATCTGTGTTCTTCTTTCGTCCACATAGAACCAAATGGCACATACTCGTGTTTCACTGCATGCGGAAACGCTCAGAGGAGGCCTGCCGAAACTCAGAGGAGGAAATGTTCAAACAACTCATCTGGTCAATATCGCTAGAGACAAGGAAACTGGAGCGTGCCGCGGCTTATATGTGTCATGAGCATAATCTGCGTAGTAAGTTTTCGTGCGAATGTTACGTACGTACTGTACTTGATCGCATTTAGGGAGGTTGGTGTTGTCTTTCTATTGCTTTGGTCAAGGTAAGCGTTTTCCATGCGTTTGACAACCATGTACGCACTTGAAGAGCGCCGTGCAGCTTTGGAGCACTGAGCTTTATTCATGATAGGCGTTTGTTGGTGCATATGTGAATAGTTAGTGCTAAGATTTATCGTCCTTCACGTCCTGATAAAGTGAGCAGGCATGCTAAACTAGAGGCGTTTGAAGACTAGATTTAGATCACTCCAGTTCGGAAATAGTTTAGCCTTCACTATGGCCGATACAGAATAGGTGTGCTTTTTTCGGACATTACGATGCACGAAAGATCTACGTGTGGTCTAGTGACTTCCCTGGAAGCGGAAAGCTTGATTTTTTCCCACAAAACATGCATATAGACCGTCCATCATCTACATTCACTTAAACTTGCTTACGCTTTCTCATTTGATCCAGTCCATCGGTAATATGAGGAGCTTTTCGAATTTTTTAACCGAGATTTGGTCCTGTAAATAAAACTAGTCGGCGCCGGAAAGCTGAGAAGTACTGAACGGCTGTTTCGTCCCTGTCTAGGATCATCAGCAATGCAAAGCTCACGAATCTCCGGAGAATTGAACCCGAGACCTCCGGGCTGCTAGTTGAGGATGAAGACGTCAGGCCACGAGCGGCTGATCAGCATTGTGACCGGCGATATGTCCTGTCTAAGTGAAACCTAATCACACAGCTTACCAGCCTCTGGTAACCGAATGGCTAAGTGTTCAAAAGGTCGCGAGTTCGAATCTTCCTGGAAGTTCGTGAGATGAGTTGTGTACTGCTTGTCTGCACTTCGAGAAAGAGGGACTTCATTTTCCGGACAAAAGCGCAAGTGAAAAACACACCTAGTATTTTATCTTAATTGACTAGCATACTGGAACCTTCTTGCGATATCATCTTGTCAAGCAGCTTATACTTTTGAATAAAGGGAAGCCCACCGAAATATTGATCGTTTCAACACAGGCTCTAATGTAGTGTCCAGTTGCACAGCCTTGTTGGACTTTTCCATACTTGTAAAACTAACGAAAACAGTATGAAGCAAAATGTATTCGCTTGCTTGTCTGAACTTGAAAATCCTGTTCATCCATTCCTCATCTGGTCTCACGAACTTAGGTCTGAAGCTTGACTAGCTGAATTGATTCGATGGAGCTTCAGTGCCATAAACAAACGCTTGCCATCATGAGCGTTGCCGTCACAAGGTCTCAAGCGACCAGGTTATCTTTCATGAGCATTGGTGCGGTGAAATATATGTAGCTATTGACTTGGTGTTTACGGTCTACCATGTCAATGCATTCGATGCCCAATAAAAAAGTCCGATATCAGCAAAGGCTTTTGATATACAACAACTTTCAAGCCTTCGACCCGATCTGAATAACTGTTTTGAGCTAAACAAATTGCACACGGACCACCATAAACGGGAGAAACTCATGTGTCACTGTTAATCCAAAATAGGATAGGAAGCCTCACCTCTGGCAACTTTTGGAACGACATACAGAACTGACATAAATTTGAATGGAACCCAAAATTATGAGGTTCATTTTTAGCGACCCCGTAGGGATATTTCGGAGACTGACTAATGTATATTCTGCAGCGGCTGGCCTACGTTTTGCCAGTGAATGTGGGAAAAATAACGCACATTAACCCACTCATTAGTCTACCACCGTTACAACGGTTAGTTTATTTTCAGAACTCCGCATTTTCGTAGACATTTGTTCTCACATAAAACAGCTAACTAGGTTTGAGTTTGCTTCCTTCCAGACACAACTAATTCTTCTAATGGAATCCAAGATGTGTTCAAGATGAAGCTTCAGAAGCTTGGGAAAAAGTGGACTTATCGCATCCGTATGCACGTCTGATTTCTCGTTAAATAATGCATTCCACTAGCTCAGGGAGATGAAAATTTGGAAAGTATTTACGTACTTTGGATGACTGTTTAGAAATGGAGAGAGAACTCCGGTCGAACCACTGGTTAGATATGAAGACAATTCTTCTATTTCGCTTGCTCGTATTTTGAACATCACGAGTAAATTTTTTCTGAAATGCACCAAACTTACCGGATCCGTTGATATTTAAGGGATTCTTAGCTGGGATAAGTAATTCTCAGATTTGTCAAGTGCCATGGCTTCATAACCTGTCACTGCTATCGATTCTTCTGGCTGAATAAGATTCACACAGATATCTTGACGTTGTGTCAAAGCCGAAGCATTCTATCTATTAGTCGACTGATTTGATTGAAAAATACTACTCATAAGTTTGCTGAAAACTCTTCGACAGCCCACGTGCGGTTTCGCTCCTCTTTGGGCTTAACAGGTGAGCACAGTAACCGGGTTCCCATCAACCTCATGTTCTACCTGAACCCAAATTGTACAAAAATAGCGAAATACACTCATTTTCACACTAGTTTGGTTTTAACGGAAGACTCAACTAAATATAGCGACTCCCACGTTTATGATGGTCTTCCTCATCTGAATGAGCTGCGAAAGACCACATCATGCTTCATTTTGTACGATATTTGAGATATTGCAGTATATTCTCTTAAAAAAACATTACTTGTAAGGTTGCTGAAAACTCAATAGGTTTTGCTTTTCTGCACGTCCACTTTGTCTTCATGATAAAGACTGAACTGATTAACTCTTCTCTGACGTTAATGGCTTCACTCACCATATTGCCTTTCCGTTACTGCATTACACGTGGGTTTTCTAATAGATTTGCCTGGTTAACTCTAATATCCTTGAGGTCACCTATACCTCATCAGAAGTGCTTTATTGTCCGCAGGTGTAAATAGATTCTAGCGAGGTGGCAGTGGTTACAGCTCAGTGTTTAGAACGCGAATTTACTGACCGGAAGGTCCGTGGTTCGAACCCGACCTCTGCATCTCGACCTTCCCTGTCTAGGCTTGGGCAACCTGGCAGTATCCCAGCCCTAGTGCTTCCTTCGGGTGGCATGGCAGCTGAGCACCGAAATGTTGCCACAGCTGAACGATTACTATTATGTATTATTACGTTGGGCACTTTATTGTAGGAAAAAGTGCTAGCGTTTCAAGAGTTGCGTTTGGGTCCCGAGCATAAGACTTGTGCTGTAGCTCGCCAGTGTTTCGTGCTCAATCACAATGTAAGTGAGAAGATGTGAGTGGGGGCAGAATGAGAAAACTCATGGATTTTGTCCAAGTAAGTGAATCCGGAATTGCTTGTGTCACTAGAAGACAGTAGTGGACGGATATAACTTTCAGGGAAGTCTAAGGGTTAAAAAACAATGTGCAAACTTCAGTTTCTATGTCGGAGAAAATATTGCTTGACCAGTCGTTTCCACTCGGCAAACTGGTCTAAAGATTTTGATAATACTGTTTAAAACTTGTCTCGGCATTGCCCTTCCCCTTTGTAAATCAACTTTTATCATTGATATTGGACTAATTTTAGGGCTGCATGAATTGGTGTCAGTAGCTGGCCTTCCTGCTCATCCTTGACTCAGGTCAAATTTCTAGATTTTGCTGGTTTCCGTTCGGCTACGAACTGGATACGAGGTAGTCACGCCGACGTGTTGGCCTCATAATAACCTCAGTGAAAAACATGCAGTTAGCCTCAGCTACTGGTGTCCTCTCTTTGGAAGGACAGCAAGTAGATTGCAGTCAGCGTGGGGTTTTGTTACGGTATCTTTCAGTGCATTAGCCTTTGTTCGCGGAGCTCCTGGTATAGAAATGATGCATATGAAGTCACAAAAGCCGCGTTTATTGCTTAATCTGTCTTATTTTCAGTTGCTTTTCTACTACACATCTTAATCCGTCCCAAAGTATTCATTAAAAACAGAAAATACTGACCGTTAAGATCTATTGTAAAAGTTCGTCTGACGTGAGGGCGCCGGCAGGGAAAGGCTGACCATGACAAATTCTGAGAGGGTTGAGTATTAGTAACCCCAGTATGTCTTTCAACTAAGAAATCTACACTGGCATACTGGACGGTTCTCACTTGCAACTGCCTTGGGTGAAAAGCAAAGGTACACAAAGCGTACTGAGTTATTCTTGGAAAGAACGCACCTGGGACAAGTAAGTAGTGGGTCATCCATTCGGACTGTCGGAGAATAGGAGCGGTTGTCTGATCATCAGAAATTGGTCAGTCCTAAAGATTTCATACGAAATGTAAATGAACCATTTGTGTCATACCCACCCCTATCCGATGAGCGAGTTAGCAGGATAAACACAGAGCCTGAGTACCAGTCAGCTGAATCCTACCATATCCATCCACCTGGTGAGTCATGCTCACGACGAAACGCTTGACAGACTGCTTATTCAGGGCCAAGGCATTCTACTCTGCAATGAACCATCGTTTTTCACCAACCTTCTTGAAAACCATCCTGCACATTTTTTCTATCTACGGGTTGGCGTCTTAGGTTGAACGTGTTGCAAATCCCTATTTAGACTGAGTTTTATTAACTTACATTCAAATATCTATACGACTTGTTACCCATTATGCTTCCCCGGCTTTCCGGCTTTTTGTAACTTCCCATCACCACTTGTTGTCATTACTACCCGTAGGTAGTTACGGCGATGTGTAACAAAAGGCATTATTTCATATTTAAATTCGACGACTAATGTCCTGTGGATTACTAGACTATGTGGGAACCACCCACTCAACCCCGCACTGACGATGTCACCTCGATTGGTGACAACTACCAACCTCTCCACACCTGGGAGATTCAGGCAGCACTTTGGTGTTTTCGGTCTTCACTGTAAACCGGAAGCTGTGAGGGACATCTATTTTCTGGAATAAGACAGGCTGCCCTTGCCCCAAACACTGCAGCGATAGGCTTTCTAACTGGTGTGAAAGAGTCAGTTGAATTCGTTGATTTCTTTTTCATTTCCCATTGACTGGAGACACATTAGATTGGTTGTTGGTCTGTTCGCCGAGCTTGGCAGTTGGATTGCAAACGTTTCATCACCAATCGAGGTGACATCGTCAGTGCGGGGTTGAGTGGGT